>JARHVA010000515.1:2007500-2147500 GCA_037957365.1 Torreya grandis
TGGTATGAGACTAAAAAATAATTTGTGCCATTTAAGTTTATTTATTTATATGGGAATATTTGAAGAATATTATTTATATTCAAGGTTACTAGGAACCTAAAAAATACTTGGGATTATGGGTGTAACTAAATATTAAAATCTTTAACATGAGATGAAATAGTTGGAATAACTACAAAGGTGTAAGTCTTGCTAACCAGGAATTTAAATAGTGTTGTTTGAATGTTTTCATCAAGTGGTTTATGTTAAGTCAAGCCAAAAAGTCATTATTTATCTTACTCACTTATTTTGAGTATCCTGAATCACATATAAATAATGGATGGGGTGGTTTAAGGCCACTTATGGTTGAGCTCATTGGGATTCATGAGGCAGGTTTTTGCTTCATTGTATTTTCATGCAAAATATTGCTTGATTGTACTTCTCTTGACTTTGAAATATTTTTAGTATTGATTGAAAAGTGAAGAAGATAAATTTAAAATGGTTTAGTTAAGTATTGTATAACTAACTTCATTAATTACATTGATATTTCTAAATTATGTTATGCATTGTTAATGTTATGTTTAATTTTAATCAATAAATTAGTTATATCCAAGGTGATTTATAATTATAAATTATAGGTTGGTAGTTTAGATATAAAACTATTAATGATGTTGTCATATACATATACAAATTTATGGATTTTTTTTGTGGTATTTAGATAATTTGAACATATAGCTACATTAGTTAAATGTGTACATTAATTGGTTTCAAATTGTATGGATTGAGTTTTTTACTATAGGAAGACTCATAATTAAACTTCAAACTATTATGCATAAATTGAGAATGTGGGTGCATCTCTTTGCATAGTTATAACAATTTTATTTAGCTATATTGCATTATCAATATGTTTTCATGAAGCTTTTTAATGTCCATATGACTATGGAATACTATTAGTATTCTTATCTCATGTAGATGGAATTGAGTTAGTGAGTTATTTTTATCATTATTTTGTCTCTTTTAAATGAAGTTATGAGACTCATTTAAGTGACAATATGTGAACATTGTGTTAATTGAGATGAATAAAGAAGTTACAAAGTTATGATATATATGCATAAATTATATTGATATACTAATTCTTCAAGTCAAGTTGAGTTCATTGTTATTCTTAAATCATTGGGATATGTCTTCATTGGACTACAAAAAAACATAAGACTTAGCTTAATCTATTAAAGGTTGCAATTGTTAATATGGACTCTTTTTTAGGGATTCTTTTTAAGAACTTCAAGGTTATTAAATCTTAATATATTCTTAAGTATTATTAAGAATGTAATATTTTCAAAAATGAATCAATAATATCACTATTTAAATTGATAAAACTATTATGACAGCCTTGTATAATCAATTAGAAATTTTAGGATGAATAATTATAAACTAAGATACATATAATTATGTTCAAATATAATTCATGTCTTAAATCTAAGAAAAATAAGCTATAAGTAAGTTTTTGAACAAATGAGTAATTCAAGGATGTAAATCCTAATGATTATTACAAATGGAATAGGATGTGATTGAGGAATGTCTCTTCTCCATTTGGAAATGACCTATGGAATTGATAAATGTCAAAGAATTAATTTATAATCATTAAGTTTTGAATTGAAATATAAGAAAGAGAAATTGAGTTTAATCTAAAGAATAAGTGAATGTTTATATGCCTTTAGGATTTGGCATTAAATATTTACTTATTCTAAATTATGGTTTGAGTTGAATTATAATACACTTAAGTGATTAAGGATAACTTGTAAACCTAATACAAGTACATAGAGTTATATGAAACTCATAAGGGAACTGAACCATGTTTATTTAAGTATGTACACATGACCTAAAATAATGTTTGGATAAACATAATAAGATAATTAATAAGTTATGATTTGACTTTTAAATATCAACTAAACAAGTTAAGTCCATGAGGCTAACCCTACCTTGTGAAATGGATACGTTGTTCCAAAATGGAACATAAGCATGGTTTTTGAAACATATTAACATGTTTGCATATTTTTTGCCTTAGAATATTATGGTACACTTATACCTTTGATCAATTAAGGAACTAGTTATTCTAATCACCCTAGGATACCTAGCTTGAGGATGTACAACTCATCCCATAAATGTTTTTGATGTTGGTAATGACTTCAAAAATTTTGAATTGATTTTGTAAATAGTCCTTACAATGATCATTGCATATTGATTGTGATTTTTATATATCTTGGATATGCAAACTTAGTATGATTATTATTTTTTTGAATCTATTTTACTTTTTTTAGTTGTTTACTTAATTTTTTTGATTTACCCAATGAGGTACAAGTTGTTTTATATCATATGTATGTACTTAGATAAGGGTATAAGGTAGAGATAGATTTTATAGGAAGGCCACAATGAATTATGTGGATAGGCATTCATAAGTTTTCCTCCATTGACCTACTTCTATCTAAATATTAAGTGGTTAAAAATGCTTCCTAATGAATCCATTATTGATTTATGGACTTGGTCTAGTTCTGATGTTGACTATAACATAGTTATGGATCTCATTGCATTTTTGTGCTAAATTATATTTGAAAACCTTGTACCATATTTTTTAAATCTTGGTATTATATTAAAAAAAATGTGGTTATTACATATTGGTATCAAAGAAAGTTTTACTACTCTATGTGACTTTAGGGAAAGTTACTTGTTGTTTTCCTTGATAAGTTATTATTTGTTTCACCACATGATGGTGAGAACAAGATATGGAATATTAAAAAAAAATCCCAAGGGATGTTAATCCTAGTAGAGGTAGAGGTAGAGTTCATAGGGCCAATACTCTTGAAAGTGAGGCACCCCTTCTCAACAATGTTGATAACAATGTTGGATCCCCTAATTGTGATGAAAAAAATCCTAATGCTAACCATAATGTAGTCTTGAGTTTGATACTAGTTACATTAAATGCACTTAAAAATAATTTGGACACCCAAGAACACAAATTAAACAACTTGGATGGGGTTCCACCTGAAGAGCTTCCTCTCAAAGAAGAAGGATAGGGTGGTGATTCAATGATCCAAGACAACCCTATTAATGTGGTTCATAATATCATCAAGTAATTGAAAGATTTTCCTCCACCAACCTGTTTAGGTGAGGAATACAGTGATGCAACTGATTCATGGTTGGTTCATCTACATAAGTACTTTAATCTACATAATATGCCCTCCAATGTGAAATTAAGTGGTTTTTTATCAGTTAGTTAGAGCTATATCTCTTGGGTGGCCCATAACTAAAGATAAAGTCCAAAGAGGGTTGGATCCCTTGATGCTAACCCTATACTATCACTACACCTAGTGAAATTATAATGAAAAGGGAAAGAGAAATCTAAAAGAAAATATTAAAAGGGGTGATACACCAAATTTTAGGCCTCCTATGGTTTATGAGTTGATAAAAAAGCTAAAGCAAGGGTGAATCTAATCACACAAATTCAAATAGTTATCTAATATAATTATTTCAATATGTATGTTGTAGCTAATGCATTAACTAAGAGGGGTAATGAAGAGGCCTATAATGATTCACTAATGAAGGTTTTAAACACTTAATAGTTGCATAACCACTTGATACACACCATATGGCCTGTAAGAAGATAACTTATTCTAAAATATTCAAGCATGAAGAGGACAAATTAAAAGAGACTGAACATCAAAACTATCATTCATCAACAATTCACCATGAACACACTAAATTTAAGATGAATAAGGTAAAACAACTTTCATTCACTTCAAAATAAATAGCAAGTATAAATTTTAGAATGGCCTTTCCATACTAACTTGGAGGATCCTTTACAATGTCCTTTTTAGGATAATATATAGAATAATGGTGAAGAGATAGATAAAAGGGCATGTATAATGCCTATTATGACTGCCATCTATCATGAAATTAGTTACAATTCTAGTATAAGATAGAATAAATAGTCTTATTATTCATCTTCAAAAATGTGTTGGCATGGATTTATGATGGTCTTATGAGAAGTGGCATAGAAGTGGCTCTTCATCTCCTATGACTCAAATTTTATCTCTTGAAATTGACCTAAATTATTGGTTGAGGATTTACAATTTGCTATCTTGACACATGGACTACTTGACCTTCTTGGCATATTTTTGTCATACTTGGTTCTTGAAATGCATCTCCCATCTTGGTGAGAATGAAATTTAAGACTTAGACCTCATCATACTATGTTATATGTCATTATAATTGTTATAGATTAAATTTTAACCCTTGAGAGAGTGTATTCAATCCCTCTCACTTGAAATATACAAAGGGATTAATTCTAGGTTGTGGGTGACCTCTAAGGAGACCAAACCTCTAGATTTTAGGCTAGCTCCCAAGTACAACACCTACACTAACAACTACATTGATTTTTTACATGGAAAAGGGATAGAGTGTTGTTATAAATCCTAAAGGAGGTGATGCACCAATAAAATTAATCCTCTTCTTGATTTAATGTACATTATTTGAGGCAAGGAAGCCATATCTTTCACATAACCTACACCCTAACATGAATACCATGTATATGTTTCATTGAAAGGCTTATGAATTCATTTTAGCACTTAAGAGGGTAAAAATTAACCTTATAAAGGTATAAATGATACAATTACACTTATAAATCATGCATATATTAATTAGAACAGTAATAATGATTTGTAATAGTAGTATTTTATGCACAATAGTGAGCAAACATGGACAAAAAAATAGGAAATCAAACATTCACTAGATAAGATCAAAATAATATAGATTTCACACATGACACACCATATAATCATGGAAAAAAATCTTATGTATTGCTCCAATAGGTTTTCAAATACATGTTTGGTAAGGGTTTCACCATAGTTAGTAGAGGATGCTTTAAATACCATTCAATGCTTTCCCTATAACAAGAATAAAGAGAGAAAGAGAAGGTGGGCATGTAAGGATTTCATCATAACACTTTCATCACCAAAATAAGTTACAAGAGGGAAGTAAATTGACACCAAGTTTTCAAAAGTTATTTTGTTATATCGCCTCTTGGAATTATTGAACAAGTGTTGATGTGATTCCTCATGATGACAGGCATAGGAGGTTACTTTGGTAGAATTGAGATTTTGAATATAAATCCTTACCAAATATTTATACATATATATCTTAAGGGTAGTTATAAATTCTCTAATGGAAACTTGGCATGTTGAGGATGTTCTATTCCAACTTCTACCTCTTATAAAGCTTCTTCTTCATTTGGAGACTAATGTTAAACTCCATGATTCATTTTCACTTTGTGATCAAGGAAGGTCTAGTTTTGTGCCATATGAGACTTATATAAAACATCTTTATTTCAATTAAGGTTCCATTTTAAGTTATGAGGTTTTATAATTGAAGGAAAACCATCTTGTAGTTGGATATGCTCTATCTATTCAATGGAGTGAAGAGGGAGAGAGCTTATTTCTTATAGAGATTTAAAGTAACCTTAAGGGATGATGTTGATCTCTACCTTTATTTCATGGCTCCAATATATATTTTAATTATCATTAAATGATTTTTAAGTTGTTATGATACACTTATAGCTCTCTATACCTTGAGATGGGTCTATATATAGTCTTCTTGAAACCATAAAAGACATATTTATTCACTTAGGAATATTTGGCCACTTGTGGACTATATAAACAATATGAATACTTCTTAAATGATTTTAATATGGTAATAACATATTTATATTGTCTCAAGTAACCTCTATAATTATTTTGATAACTCATTTACCTTTGAAACCTAAGAAATGGACTCTCAAATTCTATTATAGACCTTTGTTATGTACACTCAATTCACTAGTGCCATCCAATTACTCAGTCATATGCATATGAGATGAATTAAGTTCCTCTCAATGATTTTGGGCTTATCCCAATCCATTTTAAGTACTTACAAGGTTGATTCCTCTATTGGGTCATTTTAGGGGTTTAAGTAGGGTTTAAGGTACATTTCGAGTCTTAAGAATTGTTCATAGAGTTAAGATCCCTAACCCAAAAAAAATGCAAATAATAATTAGTAGATAACCCCTTACATATTCCATAATTATATAAAGATTACATACACATTTTCATGCACGTTCAAACATGCTATAAGTTGACTTTCAAAGTAATCAGCTTGATTTTGTGTTTCAGAGGGATCATTTGACAAGGAAAAGAGATGAAAAGTACTTGTATTAAGGATAGAAACACCTAAATGAGGTTTTTAACACATTAAATTAGATGTTCAAGTGGTCTCTTAGAAGTATTGACTCTTCAAATTATTTAAACCTTCCATAATCCCCATGTGAGGCTTTGTACATAGTCATACTCATTTAGCCCTAACAAATCTTTTCCCATATTCTCCTTTATAAATGCTTAAAAAATCCATGGAAATTTTATAAGATATATCACTCTTACAATTTCACCCTTAAATTTATTAAAGCACCTAAAGTATGCATGTTTTCTTTAAACTTCATACACATGCCTATGTATGCTCATCTAAACTTACTAAGCATAATTAGTCTTTTAATGATTTTCACTACCTTTAACCACCTTTTAATTCAATGAGGACCATATGAAATGCTAGTATTCAATGGAATAATTTATTCACCCTATATTAATCTGATGGTTTTAAGCCATGATCACATATTTTCTTTAGTCATCTAGAAACTTGTTTATAGGTGTTTATTAGGTTTTTCTAAACTGTATCATGAGTGTAAGTTTTCATTCATTAGAACTTATGATCCTTTAAATGATATTGTCATGGGTTTAAAACATTTAATATCTCTTTCCATAACTTTATCAGACCTTGTCTCTCATCTTACACTATTCTTCATGTTCTTATGACATGCATGTGCATTTGATTTGGATTACCTATACTATAAATGTGAATGTAGGCCTTTTTAAACCATATTTTTATACCTTGGAATCATTTAAAATTAATTAAGAGTTCATATAGGTTCTAATTTACATTATGTCTACCCATTCACATTCTCATTATATAAGAAACTCTCATGTATTGACTACCATCAGCCTATAGGTCCACATTTAGACTCTTATATTGTTAGGTTCCATTTGAATTATCCATTTTAAGAATATTTTAGTCTTTTAATGATGCTAGTTAGGGTGACCATGCTATTCTTATCCCCACTTGTATTTTGAACCTCCCATATTTCCATTCAATCACTCCACAATTAGTCTCTTTCTCAATTAGGACTATGATAGACATGTATATACACATTAGGCTCTCTTAGATGCTAGCCCTTAAGGTCTAAGGTTATTGTACTTGTGAAGGATTTTTAATTGAATTATTTAGTTTATTGGTCAATTTAGTCAGTGTTGAATCATGGTTGTCTTGAAAAATTCACCACCTTGTCTCTTTGGTCATAGTTCTCCATCAACTTGATTTCACACTTAATCTTAACCTTAACAAAACTACCTTAAATAGTGCTAAACACAAAATGAAGACTATATAGAGTGACCATTTGATGAAAAGACACATGAATTGACTTATCTATCAATTAGGCCATGTTAAATGACCTTAAAATCTTATAAGTAAGACACATTACCTATTATCATATATAACCAATGACTAACACATGAACTTAATAATAACTATCAACCAAGTTAAGTTTTAGATACATCAAAGTTTTGAATGAATCCCATTCAAGTGGACAAATTTGGGCTAACATATTTTGTGACCTCATAGGGTTACATGCCTGCTATTCTCATTATACCAATTTCCTCTTACCTAAATTAGGATATGGAGTCATGTATGATACCAATTAAAAGTAAAAACCTCTACAAAGTCACACCAAATACCCAAACACAAGAATAGGACAAGAGAAAATGCACCTAGAGGGAAGGAAAGACAAATAACACAAAAAAACATGTGTCATATACACTTATGGAAAAACCCCACTAACCTATTATATACAAAGCCTCAAAATATGTTTAAGGTGATAAAACATCTCCTTGAGCTCCACCAAGATCAAAAACACTACTTTGGGAATCTTTGTAGCTCATTGAGAGCAAACCAACATAGGTTGAGTGTTTATCAATGCCAACTTTCTCACTAAGGTTATTTAATTACTTACCATTATTGAAATCCTTATTAGCTACAAGTACATCATTTTAACCTCCTTTGAATGGTTCTCTTTTAAGCTTATTTAACATTGCAACCTTTTTGATATTTCTTATGCCCATTTGGCATTTCCTAATCTACTTCTTAGGGATCATTAGGATATTCACATCCTCAAATTCATTTTAACTATGATGTCTCAAGTGTCTATAGATAGAAATATTGACTTCTTGTTTTTTAAAAACATCTATAAGTTGATTAGGATCAATTTGGGTTTTTTAGTGCTCATCATTCTCATAAACCTTTATCTTGACATGATCATGTTCTTTAAAGTTTATCTTCTACTTTATAGGGATTTCATACCCTTTTTCTTACTCATTAGACCTCTCATTGATCTCATAATAAGGTCCATAACTCTTTTGAGGAGGTGTAGACCTAGTCACTTCATTAAATTCATACATTATGGCATAATACTCATTCCATATATCATTAGGTCCTCCTTGTATCTCATACTCATGAATTTATTATTCTTTGGTAGGTAGAATTGTATCCTCATTGTGACTACCATGTTTTATCATACCTATAACATCATCATTTTCCATATGAGAAAGATAATTTTCCCTTGAAACCTTTTGAAAACTATAATTAGAACTCACTTCAAGGATTTTATCACATTCTTCATGAATGATGTATATACCCATACCTATCTCTTTTATGAGTTTATATAAATCAAACTTATAGTGCTCAACTCCCCACTCATTAAGTAATTGGTCAGATACATCTTCAATGTAATAATTTGGTTCTTAATCAACATGAAAATATTCTTCATCAAGGATAATATAATTAACATTAGGATTTTGAGGCATATAAGGTTCTATGTGAAACCTAGCCCACTGGTTCAGATTGAATTTTGACCTTGGTACCATACCTAGTCCTAAACACGATGTCAGACCAATATAATGCTAAATATACCCTAATCTTAGCTTTAAACTCCTTAGATAAATATATGGGAAACTATGGAGGTAGTTATATTAAAAAAAATCATGAGGTACTAAAAAATTAGGATAAACATGAAATTTCAAATTCAAACCCATGGTTACACCTAAGGTCTTGGTAGTTGACCCATCTAGTTGTAGTAATTCATTGGTGCATGGTTCATATTTTAGGCCTAATTGATCAATTATAAGTTTAGGAATTATGTAAGCACTATCACCACTATCAATCATAATATTATGAACTAGGGAGTCACTCATAATAAGATAAAGGTATAAGGGAGGGGGCTTGCCATCTTTTCTTGATTGTATATTAGTAGGTGTGGAAGTGTTAGTGAAAAATGCACCCTCTTTCGTTACTTGTCTTACTTATAGGTTGAGCATAGATAATTCTTCTTGAAATAGAGATTTTTGACCAATAATTAATAATGTATCCCACATTGGGATACTCACATGAAACTTCTTCATCTGATATATGATGATGATGATAGGATAATTACTAAGCCTTGGTTGTCTTTTAGGAGTTGTAATGTTGTTTTGAGCTTGTGTTTATGAATGTTGAGGTGATACAAAAATATTCATATTCTATTTTATTTGTGTTTCCTAAAATTTATGGGATGTGTATGACCCATTCATTCCTTTAGGCACTTGAGAATGTGAAGAATATCTTTTACTCACCCCTTGGGTTTCTTCCATTTTCTTCTTCTTGGACCTAGTATTGGCTATTATGGAATTGTTAATTTTACTTATCTCTCACAACTAGTTAATTACAAACAAATATCCCTCTTTCCAGCTAAATATAGTGATATTTTATTTCACTTTTATTCCATTAGTTTTTCCTTGAGTAGACACCTCATCTTAAGTCATAAAAGGCATGGTCCTATATTGAGCCATAAAAGCTTGGTTGAAAGCACCATTATAATAGGTAGTTTTATCATGAGTTCGATCATGATTTTGATATTATATAAACTCCTAAAAAATATTTTTCTGAGTTGGTACTAATTCCATTGAAGAAGAGGAAGCATTTGTATTGAAACAATTATATGGTTTGGCTTGGGTAATCTACCCTTGACCTTGAGAATTAGATTAGAAAAGAGGCCTATTGGGTTGATAGGAGTATTGGGGATAATAATAACCTTGATAATACTTATAATTATGAGTTTGGTGTATTTTTAAATCCAATATCTCATTTCTTTGGGCTTTGTGTAGGTTATTCAACTCTTGTATTTCATACAATTATATAGGGACAACTTGTTCATGATTGATATGTGTAGGAATAGGATCAAGAGATGGAGTATAAGGCTAAATATCAATAAAAATTGGCATATGAGGCCTTGGAGATATTTTTCCATCTTAGATAATATTATTTTCATATTTTATTACAAGGTCATAAACATAAGGTAGAGTCTCTCCCATCATGGACTATATCATAATAGCTATGCCACTATTCATGGACATGAGATAGTAAAGGAATGCATATTTTAGGATAGGCCTCACAATAGTTGGAATTATACCCCATGTATTTTGTAACATTGAGTTGAAATATTTCATTAAATCTTGGGGGGATATCTTTATGGTGGTTAATTTCTCAACTAGGGAAAGATAATCACTCTTATCTTCAAAAAATTTATTCAATTTCTCTCATAATTCATCCCATGAATCAATAGAAATAGGGGATAAGGTTATATACCACTTAATTTTTTTTTCAATTGAAATATATTTCTAATAACCTAATGGCTACATTCTCTTGAGTGACATTGTGGATATTGCAAAAATTATCCATGCCTCTTATATGCTCAATGGGTGTAATAGTATTCTCTCCACTAAAATATGGAACACTCTTGAAGGGTGCCACTAGGGTGTCATAATATAGGTCAAGTTTTAGGGGATACAAACCATTAAAGGCCAAAAAGGGAAGATTTATAGATATCTTAATAGCTTTAGGAAGACATGGATTATATGGAAAATGAAGCCTTCTTCTAGGAGACTTGGTGTAGGGAAAAGTATGAAGGAGCCTTTTTCATTTGATAAAAAATAAAGGTAACTCAAAAAAATAAAATGAAATACCTTTAGCCTTTGATCTTTTAGTAACATTTTGAATGAAAAATATGATTACTAGTCTGTAACCAAGAACATAGAACTTGTTGGAATCTCTAGATGCTGCATGAAGAAGGCTACTATAGCTGCAAGTTTTCCAAGACCAACATTGGACAACCTATTTCTAATTATGTCCCACTAGGAATGAAAAAAATATTATAACTAAAATTTACACCCTTGAGAGGGAGTATTAAAGCCCTCTCACTTGATATATGTAATGGGATTAGTCCTAGGTTGTGGATGACCTATAAGTGGACTACACCTCTAGATTTTGGGATAGATTCCAAGTACAACATTTACACTAACAACTACACTACATGTTTACATGGAAAAGGGATAGAGTATATTTATAAATCTTAAAATAGGTGATGCACCAATAAAATTATTCCTCTGCTTGATTGATTGTACACTATTTGAGGTAAGGAAGTATATATTATTTCACATAAACTACACCTTGATAAGAATATCACATAAGTTTTTCATTTAATGGCTCAAGAATACATTTAAACACTTAGGAAGGTAAAAATTGACCTTGTGAAGGTATAAATGATAAAATTCCACTTCTAAATCATGCATATACTAATTATAACACTAATAATTACCTGAAATAGTAGTCTTTTATACACAATGGTGAGAAAATAAGGACACAAATCTAGGAAAGAAAACATTCACTAGACAAGATCAACATATAAGCATGTAAAATCGGTATTATTTATTACTCCAAGTGGTTTTTACAAATAAAAGTTTGGTTAGGATTTCACCATAACTAATAGAGGCTACTTCAAATGCCATTCAAGGCCTACCTTATAGCAAGGAAGAGAGAGAGAGAGAGAAGGTGTGCACTAAAATATTTATTCATAGCACTTTCATCATCAAAATTAGTTACAAGAGGGAAGGAAATTGACACCAAGTTTGTAAAAGGTGTGTTTTCATCTTTCCTCTTGGACTTATTGAACAAGTGTTGATGTGATTACTCATGATGAGTAGTGCAGGAGGTTACTTTAGTATACCCAAGCTTATTGAATCTAAATCCTTTATAAATAGTTATAAATATATATCTTCAAGGTAGTTACAAATTATCCAATTGACACTTGGCAAGTTAAGGATGTTTTATGCCAACTTCTACCTCTTGTAAAACTTCTTCTTCATTAGGAGATTAATGTTGAACTCCATGATTCATTATCACTTTGTAATGAAGGAAGGTATGGTTTTGTGACATATGAGAATTATATTGAGCCTTTTTGTTTCAATAAATGTGCCATTTCAGTTAATGAGGTTTGATCATTCAAGGGAAACCATCTTGTAGATGGTTATGCTCTATCTAGTCAATGGAGTAAAGAGGGAGAGAGCTTATGTACTATATATACTTAAAGTAACATTAAGGGTTGAGGTTGATATATACAATGATTTCATGACTTCAAGATATATTTTAATGATTATTATATGTTATTAAAGGTGTTTTGATTAACTTATATCTCTCTAAACCTTGAGATGGGCCTGTATACAATCTTCTTGAAACCATATAAACCATATTTATTCACTTAGGCCTATTTGGCCACTTGTGTCCTATATCAAGACTATGAAACCATCTTAAATGAATTTAATATGGTAAAAACATATTTATATTGGCTTAGGTAACCTTTGTTATTATTTTAGGAACTCAATGATCTTTGAGCCCTAAGAAATGGACTCTCAAATGCCATTTTGAACCACTTTTGTATACACAATTAGATCAAACGTGCCATATAATTTATCAATAATATTCCTATGATAGGAATTAAGTTCCTCTCAATTATTTTGATCTCATCCTAATCAATTTTAATTGATTACAAGGTCAATTCTCTCTATTAAGTCATTTTATGGGTTTAAGCAAGGTTTAAGGCACATTTTGAGTCTTAAGAATGGTTCAAAGAGTTAAGATATCTAACCCACAAAAAAAATCAAATAATAATCATTATACAACCCCTTACATATTACCTAATGAGATAAATATGCCATGCACATTATCATGAAAGTTCCCATGTGTTATAAGTTGACTTTTTGAGTAATGGAGCCTAACTATGTGTTGAAGAGGCATCATTTAGCAATGAAAAGAGATGAAAGGTGTTTATCATGGGATAAAAACACCTTGATTAGGTATGTACCACATTACATGAGATGTTCAAGTGATATCATATAAGGATTGACCCTTCAAATTATTGACAACTACCTTTAACCCTATGCGAGGGTTTATACAAAATCATACTCACTTAGCCATAACAGACCTTTCCCCATATTATCCTTCTTTATCAATGATTCAAAACTTCATTGAAATATTATAAGACTTATTATTCATCTACTTTCACCCTTAAATTTAATAAAAAACCTAAAGCATGCATGTTTTCTTCAAACTTCATACACATGCCTATGTATGTTCATCTAGACTTACTAGGCTTAATTAGTCTTTTTAGTCTTTTCTCTACCTTTAATCACTTTGTAATTAAATTAGGACCCTATTAACTTCTATTATTTAATGTAATAATTTATTCACCCTATATTAATCTCATGGTTTCAATCTATGACCACATTCACCTTGGGATCATTTAAAAGTTCTTATGAGTTATTATAGGTTTTATTGACCTTATTACCCCCCATTCACATTCTTGTTAGATACCAAACTCTCAATTTTTGACTTCCATTATCCTTTAGGTCCACATTTGGACTCTTATATTGTTAGGTTCCATTTGAATGAACTATTTAAAGACTATTTTAGTATTTTGATGATGCAAATTAGGGTGACACCTTTATTATTTTTATCGTTGATCTTTTGAACCTCTAATATTTCCATTCAATTAATGAAAAATTAGTCTCTTTCTTAATCAAGACTGTGATAGACCTGTATATACACATTAATATCTCTTAGGTGCTAGGCCTTAAGTTCTAAGGTTCTTGTACTTGTGAAGGCTTTTTCCTCAGTATATTTAATCCATTATAAAATTTAAAATATTATTTCAATGATCATGATTTTATCACATGTCTTTTTGTCATGTAAAATTGATTTTTTCCAACTCACTTGGTTTTCATTTCAATGCACATAGTCCACTAACACATTACTTGATATGACTACAAGTGGTTAGTTTACTAGGAGATATTCATGAGGGATTTGAGTATACTTTAAGAATGTGGAATAAATAATTAATATTGACCCAATAATATATATCCTCAAAGCACTTGGTCATAGTGGAACTGATGAACAACTGGGAACCTAGGTTTTCAATCTCATGAAATGAGCCTTATGATAGAAAAATTATGAAAACCTAAACCTTGATGTCATTTGAAGGATTATTGATGTCTATAAAAGATTTAAAGGATATATTTATAAGGTATTACAACTTTCCCATACTCTTTATATGGACTTGAATCTTGGTGAAGACACAAAACTCTCTAGGCTTAAACCTATAAACTCAATATTCTTGAAAGATACTTATAATTTATGACCTACACAACCATGAATATTATTTTAGATAGATTAATAGGACTAGATAAGGCCTAAAAGTAATTTCACAACCTTCCTTTATCACTGAAAATTTCACATTTTCACTAAAAATGCCCAAAACTGAGCCTACAACTTTTAGCTAGGGTTTTAAACCTAATTAACTTTTTCATGATCATTCATAAATCATATCCAATTGAACTCAAGACTAATGCATATAAGTATTATGGAATTATGACCCCCATATTTTTCTAATATCTTAGTTTTTAACTTTCTCTCTCTTATCTATACCAAGCAACTAAAGGTGACCATTGTGAGCCTACCAAGAGCTCAATGGAGTATTTGGTGTAATTTTTTAATTGGAAGGACTTTTTAAATGTAGTAAAATAATGTTTGAACCTAATTAAATCCATTAAAATGTTCCTTGGTATTTTGATATGATTGAAACACATTTTATCTCTCTTTTTAGACAAGAACCTTCACTTATAACTATTTTCAAGAGTAGTGATTGCAATTTATAATTAAAATTGTCTTATTTGACTTAATTTCTACATATTTCACATTATAAAACTTATCATAGGTCTCGACACATTCGTATGTATGTACCATTACCCTTGATAACCTTCACATTAGCTTATAACTAGCAAATATCATCTCGATCATTGAATATAAATTAAGAATAAAGTAGTGATATACCTTAAACTTGTTGAAACTATCTTAATATTTCTAAAAATACTTGACAAACAATATTAACAACTTACTAGCTTGGTTTATTGGTCAATTTGGTTATCTTTGAACCATGGTTATCTTACAAAAGTCACTACCTTGTTTCCTTGAGCATAATTCTCCATCAATTTTATTTCACACTTATCCTTAACCTTATCAAAACTACCTTGAATAGTGATAAACACAAAATTAAGACTATAAAGAGTTACCATTTGATTACAAGACACATGACTTGACTCAAGTATTAACTAGACCATGCTAGATGACCTTGAAAGCTGCTAGTAAGACACATTACCTATCATCCTAGATCATAAATGACTAAAAAAATACCTTCATAATGGATATCAACCAAGTTAATGTTAGATACATAAAATTTTATAATTACTCCCATTCATGGTGGCCAAATTTTGGATAACAAGCACCTAAAAATTTATGTCAAAGTTTGTTTGATTTAAAATAATGTGATGAAGATAAGTCCATGTGTTATTTCAAGGTTTATTATTTATTTTAAAAATATATAAAAAAATCCTCATTGTGTATTTCCTATAGAATATCATAAAACCTCTGTCCAAGCTTATATATCATCTTTTAATTTATTATCTATCCATTAGGTCTTCATAGCCTACTACCAAGGAGTTTAGAGAGGGATGTATGTAATATTATCGATGTTACATGACATCTACACTAGTTTTATAGGTGTATTATATCCTATTAGGAGTATTCAAGATCATGTTAAATCTTGAGGCAATCTTGAATAGTTGATAGAGTCTTATTATGCTTATTTGAGTGTCCTCAACAACATTACTAGTGGGATACCTATGAATACGGTCTAAAATTGCCTATAATAATTAGAATGAGCTTGTATATAACATTTAAATCCTTCAAAATATTTCATTATATTCCTACATATACTTAGTGAAGTTTTTTATTCCATTTATGGCCTTAGGAGGGTTTGTCACTTCAGCCTCTCAATACAAGCAAGGAAAGTCTTCATCTTGACTTAGTATAGAGACTTAAAACCTATTATATCAACATGGGGATATCTATAATATATTTTATGAAGTCATCAGACCTATGTAAAATTTTGAGATACCTCTCTAACTAGTCAAAAATACCTTACTCATTCAAACATTTACAAACAAGCTTGAAAATGTAGTTTCTATGCCATTTTCATGTGCTTTTACTCCACATGTGCTAGGATTATGACTCCATGAGGATTTAATATGTCATAAAGGTATGTTAAATATATTTAATTCACATTTGAGTCCATTTGTAAACATACACAAATATCAAGCTCTTTGAGGGCAAAAAAGGTAGTTTTAGGTCTCCAATATTCTTAATGATTGTTCATAGAGATGATACTAATAATGAAATAAAAAATTACATGAATATGGAATATAAAAAACTTAAAAACACACCCTAAGTCCATTATACCCCATGTATCTATTAATCCAACTTCCCATGTGAGAAAGTTTACCTTGTCGAGCTTGTAGGTATGTAGGTGTGCATTTGAGTAAACTGTCTTGAGACAAAAGTCACTTTTCATGTTATTTTTTAGTTATAAATTCTTATTATAGGCTTGATACATGACCCATGAGTTATACATATGGTTTTAAAAATAATTTAAATACTCTAATGTATTTAATCCTTAGTTTAGTCATTATTGGGGTTTCTTGATAATTTAGGGGGTTTGACCTTAATTGTCATCTTTTCATGATTTATATTCCTTCTAAGGATTCAAAACAATATATAAAATTTCCCTATGGTATCTCACATATATAATTAACCCTTAGACTTTATTTTCGACACAACAATTTCCCTCTTAGGGCATTTCAAGCTTAAAACTTATTTCAAACATACTATATAATTATACTTCCCTACTTATTATGACCATTAAATGATCTTAGGGCCAATGTGGAGTTTTATTTACTTATTTTAGATAATTACTTAAGTATAAAACATATAGAATTTTTCAAGAACATATCATTCTAGAATGTAGACTTGACATAGTCTACTTAAGCATGCATGACAACATTTTTATTTTACCATTTTGACTATGAATTATGTTGAAGGATATTGAGGGACTTTGTTTAAGTTTGACCATAAATATGGACACATAAACAAGGCATTATGAGTCTTAATTTTGGTTTAAAGTTTGTTACTTGCTTTTTCACCCTTGAAACCATATTCAAAAAGCACTAGACCAATGGCTTTTATCATGTCACATACAAATTCATATAAATAATGATAATATGGGTTTTAAAACCTATTGTATACTCTCTAATATTACCATAAACTTCTCCTTAAGTGTTTAAAACTAAATTTTAGATAGATTACCCCTCAAAACATCAAATGTGCTTGTTCATAGGACTATATGTCTTGCATTTGAGGCATGTGTGTTAAACCAACACTTGAATATCACTTTGGGGATGAATTAAAGCTTGTGTAAAAATTTAATTGGGTATTTTATATTGTCTCAAGTTCATATCATGTTCTTTTGGTTCTTTCATAAGCTCGTAACCTCTCAATAGTATCAAACAAATCTAAACTTGTAGCTTATCAAACCCTACAAACTTGTACCTTCACATTTTTATCATTCATTCATTGTATGTTTCATGAAAATGGTGTGGTATGGATAAATATATTTTATTAGGTTTTATACATCATTTAAACTTAATTTCAATCACTTTCATGCTAGAAAACACCTCACAACTCTAAATAACCTTGCCTATCATGTCAAAACCAGTAAAACAATGAAATTTCCTATTAATACCAACATGATCATTGGGATTTTGAGATGAGTTTGATATTATAGAGGATATTTTAACCTAAATAGATACTTTTAAACATTTTAATTTCATTCAATAAGCTTATACATGTCATTTCAAGAGGCATATAACTTGTTAACAATGGTTCAAAAAGCTTGATCCACTAATCATAAAAATATTTTCATGGATTTTAAGGGAATAAATAGTTTTAAAAATCTCATAATTTAATTTTATATAAAACATGTCCTTTATGAACCAACATTGTGAAAATGAACCTTCTTCTCTTGCAAGTAATCCAATGGAGAACTTGAATGGTTTTTTGCCTTTTTTGGAATTGAAACTTATTTATTTGTATGGTTTTGAGATTTAGGAGGATATAGTATATTATGGATATATTATAATATCATACTTAGTTCCATTTTAGTGAGACCACCTAATCAATATTGAGACTACATATTCACTTATAGACTTGTCTTCATTAGGAAAGCTTGCTTATTCTACTAAAATTCCCTATTAGAATAGTGAAACAGATGATAATAGAGTTCCTCTTGGATTTTAAATTTATGGTGTAACATACCAAACATCTCTTCATCTTAATTTCTTACCATTTCTTACATCATACTATGTTTGTATGTTAGAACAATGAGCAAAGTGGTCTTTCAAGGTGAATACACATTAGTAAATAAGTATTTTGACACCTTGACCAAGTGTACATATAAAATATATATAATATTATCTTTAAAAATTGTAAAATTACCCCAAAATAACCTATTTTACCTCTATACATGATATTTAACCTTCACACTTGATGTATCCTCAAGGGGTTACACTACAAGATTACAACAAGTAATATAACAAGATAAATGAAACTTTAATATCTATTATGTAACACCAATTCTTATGAAGACAAAAAATCTTATCTCAATAGCTTATATCCTAATCCACTATCTATTATAAGACACCATACTTTCTTGGATGATCACCACTTCATTATTTTTACCATGCGTCACTTATACCTTAAATTTCACTAATTAACCTTAAATTTTCCAAAGTTACCTTAAACTTTACTAAACTACATTGAAAAATACCTCTTCAAATATTATGGCATAAAATTTATTATATAAATCACACATCATAAACATTATCATCATAATAAGACCCTATTTAGACTTTGAGATGACATACAACACCATATAATGACACCAACACGTGGCTCTCAAAAAGACCATTTCCAAGGTTAGATGATTCATTTACCTAGATTTGAACATACCTTGGTAAAGTGTGGATGATTAGATAAAAATTTTGGTGACCTATAAGGATAGTTTGCCTTCTAAACATTTAGATTAGTAGCCTTATCCTACCCATTGGACATAGAGTCACTGAAAATTACTTCTCTATGAGACCAAACTAAACTTGAACATGATAAATCTTTTAAAACAAACTAAAAACTTAAAATACCTTCCAAAACACACTAAAAAATAAGACACATAGGATAAAACAAGACACACACACACAACTAAATAAACATGTGCAATAAACACTTAGATAAATCAAATACTAATCTACTATGTACAAAAGGAAGGAATGACCTTAATAGTAGTACTTAAGGTGTATCCCATTTAATGGTATATGTTCTTCTTATCCATTAAGCTTTAAGATATGAAAATCATTATGTTTCTTGAAATTAGTGATAACATAGGGCCCACTCCATAGGGTGTCAAAATTTGTATGTCTTCTAGGCTTGACCCTATCTTCATCCCATTTGAGTATAATTCCACCTTTTTATAATGCTATTGTGAAAACTCTCTTGTAAAAATAATTCTTGGTTTGAGCTTGGTGAGACTCCATAGTATGCATGGTATGATCACTTGTTTGTTCCAATTTCATCAACTTAGTCTAATCTCCATGGCAACATTCTCCATCATCTCAAGTTGATGTGTAAGCTATAGAGTTTATAACTCAAGGGATATGGGTGGATTTTATCCTTTTCCATATAAAAACATATAAGGAGATTTGTAATGACTCTTTTAGGAGTGATCCTATCATCCCATAAGGCTATGTTCAAGTTTATATTCTATGTTCTCTAATTTTCCTCAATATTTATCTTAGTAACTCTAATTAGATTCTTATTTGTGGACTTTTCTAGTCCATTCCATTGAGTATCGTAGTTGGAGGATGTACTTAGGTGGATTTCATGCTTCATATCCCACTCACTTATTATAGTACCAAATAAATCCATTTCATTGTTTGAGATAAGTGTGGAAGGTACCCTAAATATGGTTACTATGCCTTCATAAAAGTTTAACACATTAGTAACTTTAGTTTCTTTGAGAGATAAAATATCTATCTAGTAAAATAGTTAGTTGTAGTCAACACCCTCTTATGACCAACACTTTAAGAAGTGTTGATCATACCTATTAAATCTAAACCCCACTACATGAAATTTTGGTCTACTTGAATGGGATGGAGATATAGGGGTGCAAGATTCTATTTTATAATGAATAAGGCACACTTTTGACACTTTCTCACCCATGCATATGATTCTTTGAATAATCTAGGCCAGTAATAACCAATTCTAATCATTTTTGATACTATAGTTCTTCATTCAAATTGACCACTTGATGGCCCAACATGAAATTCTACTGATGATCTCTCAACTTTATCAACCTCTACACACCTTAGGAGAACTCTATCAAGACCTATTATAAAAATTATTCCATAGACAAGAACATATGGGATGGATTGTAATCTAAAAATATATCTTTTTAGAAATTTTAGAGAAACTTGATCATGTCATATGTCTAACTCATGGTATATGGATGTAAAAATTTTGAGTTTCATATTGGAGTGATAGAACAACCTCTTTTTTCTCTTTCAATTCTGATTCTAAGTGCTCACATGGTCCCTTGCATCTCACCAACTTGATAACCTTGATATCTACGTTATATTATGTGACTTTGGTGATCCAACCAACCCTTTTATCTTTCAAATATCTACTCAAAAGTATGTATTTGATTATTGGATTATAAACCATCAAATGTAATTTTTTGTTATAAATCATATGCCTAAATGTTTTAAGGCTTATTATAATAGTAAACACTTGATTCTCTACAAAAGTGTATCTTACCTCATAGTTTTATAACCCTTGGTTGAATAAATCAATGGGCTATTCAAAACCTTCCTCATTTGATTATTTCAGCATGGATAAGACAAATTATTAATTTATAAAATCATACAATGTGAAGTCCCCTTTTAAATCAAGATTTACAAGTGTTGGAATTTGAGTTATGGCTAGTTTGATAGCATCAAAACTATCTCTTCCTTATATATTCCAACTAAAAGTCTGATTTTTATTTAACATGGATATTAGAGGATTGAAAATATTTTAAAAAAGTGTGAATATCTTAATGAATTTTATTTTCCCAAATAAACTTTGTAACCCTTCCTTGTACTTAAGAAATGACAATGACAAGATAACACTTACTCTTTCAGGATCTATGAAGAGATAATTCTTAGAGACAATGTGGCCCAATATTTAACCTTCATGGAATAAAAATACACACTTTTTAAGATTTATAGAGGATCCAAACCATCTACACCTTTAAAAATATACCTAAGGTGAGTAAAATTATCATTTACATTCTTGGATAAAACCATGATATCATCAAGATAAATCAACACTATATCATTTACCAAACCTTAAAATTCCATGTCCATGTCTCTTTGGAAAGTATTTAAAGCATTGTAAAACTAA
Organism: Torreya grandis; assembly: GCA_037957365.1. Classification (NCBI taxonomy): domain Eukaryota; kingdom Viridiplantae; phylum Streptophyta; class Pinopsida; order Cupressales; family Taxaceae; genus Torreya; species Torreya grandis. Next base: position 2,029,413 of record JARHVA010000515.1, read on the forward strand.
AAATTCATATTCCTATAGGCATATTTTCCCCATTTTTTAGTAAATTTTGTCTTATACTAGTCTTCTTCTTGTACCAAAATTTGATTATACCCTGAATAGTCATCGAGGAGGGAGAAACATTCAAACCCTGCAATCATATATCATATTTATTTCATGAAAGGAAAAAGATAATTATCATTCAATTAAACTCTATTAAATTCCATAAAATTCACACACAATCTTATCTTTCCATTCTTATTCCTTACAGGGACTAGATTGGCAACCCAAGATGAGTGCCTGATGGGGAAGATGATGTTAGACTTTATTATTTTAGTTAATTCTTTTCTCATTAGGTTCTCAATTTTTGGGTTTATAGGCCTTTTCCTTTGCATTAATAGTTTATAATATACATCCATCTCTATAGTGTGTTTATATAGGTTAGTATCAAAACCTTTTAGATTACTATACTCCCAAGAAAATAAATCAACAAACTCTTTTTCTAACTCAATGATTGCAAGTCTCTATTGCTTGTTCCATACCTTTACAAGTGCTAGAAGTTTGTATTTAAATATGACGACCCTCTCATAAATATTTTACTTGGTAGATATGATTATATTATCTATATTAATTTTATCATCATCATTAAAAATACTTTCAAGTGTCACTAGGCCTTTAATAAGTTTGTTTGGCTTTAGTTGCATAATCTTGTCACCATATTTCTACTATAATTTAGATTGATTTATTGAAGAAAATTTAACCTCTTCTTGGAGAAAGAATTTTATCTTTTTGTCATTATAAAATAATTTAAAATTAATGTCATTATAAGAAACTTAAGGCCTTACCACTAATTTTACATGTGGCTGACATATTGAGTTCTTAACATCAGCAGGGATATCAAATGAAGCTCTAACTGTAGCTATATGTAATTACAAATACCATACACTTTCGATTGGGGACACATTAGATAATTGGGAACATGACCAATATGGGGATCCACTAGACCCAATTAGGGGATTTCTTACCACAACACACTATGATAAGGAGCATTATAAAACATCCAATCAAGCACAGTCATGAAATAACCCTAAGGGAGTTCTATGATTTATATTCACTAATATAATAACAAGTAAAGTAAAATCTAATCTAGTTCTCACCAAATATTGTAGCACAAATTAAGGGTTATAATCAATAAAATTAAACATGCATAAGATACATATACTCACATAATGTATACTAAATCCTAATGCATGGAAGAGAAGTACAAATGCATATCTATCTACTCTTACAAATGAAGAATAAAATTAGGAATACTTACCTTTGAAGATGAAACCACTGAGCCTCAATATCTCCCTTGGCCAAGGTGCTTCATAATAGGTTGTTGTGGTATGTAAGGATGAAAAATATACATTATATCTAGGCTACACAACCTATCAATGCATTCAAAATACTTCTCTATGAGACAAGATCTATATCTCCAAATAAAGTATGAAACCTTAAATTTTCTCCTCAAGTAGAATGGTGGATTAGTAAAAGCACAATATTTCTTAATTTTTACTCTCTTATCCAAATAATGGTGAAATTAACTTGTATATATTGGTAGATTTAACCCTAATCCCTTCCAAAAGTTTTAGCTAACAAGGTCGATCCCGTTGACCTATCATAGTTTTGGACAATAATTCACTAGGTCATGGGCTAGGTCAGCCAAGAGTCAACCTAGACCCTAAGTGAATTTTACCCAAAACTATACATGGTTGACCCAATTTACCTATTACATGAAACTAAGGTTGAAAACTATACATAATCGATAGTATTAACCTATTATAGTGAATATAATCTAAAAACTATATATATATTCAATAGTGTTAACCTATTACAATGAATAGAGGCTGAAAACTATACAAAGTTGATAGTGTTGACCTAGTATAGTGAATATTTGAAATGGAGTTAAGGATAGGAAAAGGGGAATAAAATGTAGGAAATGATTGAGGAGTGTGCAAGAGAGAAGAATAAGCTTAGGGATAAATTTTTCAAGAGACAAGTGTGTAGATAATAAGTGGTAAAAGGGACAATAATCCTATAAAGCACCAATGGTCTTCCCACCCCTTTCCTAACACACCCCTTAAGGTGTGCACTTAGAGAGATTGAGAATCAATGGGTTCCTACAAGATACAAAGTTTTAGTAAGTGATAAAAATTTGAAAATATTATGTGTATACATATGCCCCAGTAGAAGCTCATCACTTGTAATACGAGTGTAACATGGGATGGTGATTCAAGAATAGAACAAGATAACACATAATGTTGATGCTAAGTAAAATGAATTATGGAGAAAATATGATAAATAAAAGGACAAAATTTAAAAACATATACCTTTACTTACCTTGGTGCTATAGATAAAGAAGTATACTTCAAGAGAGGTAAAGGCATCCAAATGTGAGAAACACTAGGTGAACCTATAGATATTAGTGCACAAAATATCCAAAATTTAATTTTTTAGAATATAGACATATAAAAGTGGAAAATATTTTCTATGAATTCATGATTTTGAAACATTTTGTGGTTTGGAAGAAGAGTTATGAGAGACAAATATATAAGTTTTTAAAGAAAATTGGCAAATTATGATTGTTAAGGAAAGGTTAGAACCAAAAATATTAAGGGAAAATGCATGATAAAAGGATGGAAAATGAATGTAAAATGATGGAAAATGAATGACAAATGGTTGTAGAACATAGTAAATCACATTATAAATAATTTAAAACATAAATTTCAAAAATGAATGTAGAACATACTAAATCATGGTGGGAAGTATGTAAAACATGAATGGCAAATGAAATATCAATGCAAGAAAACTTTAACGAAGATATGTAAGAAAGTGAAAAGTAAACCCATGTTAGATATGAATGTCAAATCAAACACACAAAAAAAACATGAATGATTGAAAATAAAATGTAATTCAAAATGTAAGATAAATATGAAGAATTCATACATCAAGAAAAACATGTAAGAATGCTAAATAAAATGTAAGTCAAAATATAAGACAAACATGAATAATTTATACATAAATAGAAACACGTAAGAATGCTAAATTTCATATGTAGGATAAGTCAAGTCCAAAAATATTAAATAAGAACATGATGGAGAAATGAAAATCAAAAGCTCTAAAGGATGAAGACTTAAACTTAGTGCTTGTTCTGAGATCTGAGCAAAAGATCAATATAATTCATTAAGATTTCAAAAAAAATACATGGATGTAATTTATAATATTTAATATGATCATAATAGTCCTATAAAATAGGACAATAAATTCTAATAACAATCTATAATCTCCTATTTTATTCAAAATTCCTAACTTAGTCTAACAACTAACCTCTATTCTACATGGTTTATTTTATAGGATAACAAACCACATTTACAAACATAGGTGAATTAATATATTCTAACATTATCCCCCTTAATTCATCATAGTTTCGAGAGTACAAGAGAGATAACTTATAAATGCCTCAAACTTATCATGTGCAAGTGACATTGTGAAAACATATTCACACTAATCTTGAGTGGGGTAATACTGGAGCTATATATTGTGCTGTTAAAAAAGTTCACGTATGAAATGGACTTGAACTTCAATATGATTTATGTATTCATGAAACACTATATTATGAACAAGTTTAATAACATCTTAATTGTCATAGTTTATAATTATTGGTTTAGTCTGTGGAACTCCCAATCCTTCTAATATGCAAAATAACCATATCACCTTGTAGATAACTCCTCCTACAACGTGATATTATGCCTCAGTAGAATAATGAGAAACAAAGTTCTAATTCTTTATCCCCCATGAGATTGGACTAGATTTAAGAAATAATAAAAACCTAGAAGTGGATTTTCTATCATCAATTAAACTTACATGATCTACATTCATGTATCATATTAAGAAGAATTTATCATTATTCTTGTATGCTAGGCCATAATCCATTATTCCTCAAAGATATATCAATACACACCTAGTTGATTTATAGTGGCTTACCTTTAGATCTTGCATGAACCATGAAATATAGTTGACAACATAAATGATATTTATCCTAGTTTATGTGAGGTAGATGAGACTCCCAATCAATTTATAATAAAGAGTAACATCTTCTAGTGGTGATGGATCTAAACAAGATAGCTAAAGTATTATCTCTATGGCTATAGATATTAGTCTACAATCCATCATCCAAAACCTTTCAAGAAATATATTGGTGTACTTCATCTGAGACATGAATATGTGGTTCCCTTTTTACCATACTTTCAATCCAAGATAGTAGTGTAGTATCTCAAGATCTGTCATGTTAAATGATTGATTAAGATCACTCTTTGTTGTATCAATTATCTTCACTGAGCTACTAATGATGACTAGATCATTGACATAAAAAACAACAATAATAATCTCCCCTCCTTGACTTTTTAGGTAGATATTGGGATAATATGTATACCTTTGAAATCCATGTTTCATGAGATGTTCATCAATTTTTATATACCAGTCTCTAAGAGTATATTTGAGACCATACAAATATTTTATGAGTTTGTACACTTTATTCTCTTACCCTAGTGTGACATAACCCTTTGGTTGAGTCATGTGGACCTATTCCCATATATCTCCATTTAATAAGTCACTTTTGACATCCATCTGATGAATGTTCCAACCAAACTATGTAGCCATTACAAAGATCATTCTAATTATCTTTATCTTAACTATAGGAGCAAAAGTCTCCTCATAGTATATACCTTATTTATGAGCATAAAAATTTGCTAAGAGTCTTGACTTATCCTTTTTTATACTACCATTTACTTTGTATTTTGTCTTAAATACTCATTTGCAACCAATAGGTTTCTTACCTAGTAAAAGATCAACAAACTGCCACATGCTATTCTTCATGAGAGACTAAAATTATGCATCCATGGCATCTTTCCAAGGTTTGGAATCTAGGGATTCACAGACTATAGAGGGCTCAAATGCTTCTAAAACTATGCTTATTAAGGCCAAATTTACTTCTTGATGAGTCATGTTATGAGTCCTCGATCCTATAGATGAAGTGTCTAGAGGTCGATCTAGTTTTGCATTTCAAATTGTACTCGTATACTATTTAGGTATACATTGAATAGATTAGGTGGTAATAGGTCTTCTTATTAAACTTCACCAATATTTTCATCTAGAAATATTATAGATTTAATTCTTGTATTAGATGTATGTGTGGAAGATGAACTGATTTTACCTTTTTCATCAAACACTACATCCCTATTGATAATAATCTCTAGAGTTTTTGAATCAAGGAGCCGATATTCTTTTGACTCTTTTTTGTATCCCAAAAAATACATTCCTTGGTTTTGTTATCTAATTTATTTATTTTCTTATTTGGGATATGTATGTATTCTTTGCAACAAAAAAATTAAAGATGAGAGGCTTTTAGCTTTCCCTAGTCCATGCTTCCTAGGTTTTATCTCATCAAGAGCTTTTATGGGTGACATGTTCAACATGTACACAACTATCAGACATGCTTCTACCTAATATAAATGAGGCAGTTTTGCATCCTCAACCATGCTTCAAAACATCTCTATAATGACACATTTATACCTTTATGCAACACCATTTTTTGTGGTGTGTAAAGAGTAGTGTATTAATGACGTATTCTATGTTTTGTAAGGTATGCAATGAAAATTTTATTGATGTATTCTCCCTCATGATCTGAGTAGAGAGCCTTGATTTTATGACTAGTTTTATTTTCAATAGAAGCCTTGAATTATTTGAAGGATTGAAAATCCTGATCCTTAGACTTCAACAATGAAATCCACATCTTTCAGGAATGACCATCAAAAAAGAGCTAAAAATACTTATATCCTCTTTGGCTATTATTCATAGGTCCACATAGATTAGTATGTACCAAATAAAGTTTATGTGGAGACTGATATTCACTTTTACCAAAAGGATATATTCATTTTTTACTAGCTAAGAAAATGGGACAAATATCAATATATTATTTGAGTGTTGGAAGACCTCTTACCATCTTATTATTCCTTAATTTAAGAAAATACCCATAACTCAAATAATCATATCTTTTGTGCCATAGCTAAGATTTTTCTATACTATTCACAATATGTGCATAATGATCTTTATTTACAAAATCAAGCTAAAATATTTTGCCTATAATTAAAGTTCATGTAATAGTTTTAGACCCTCTTGAATTATTATTGACAAGGCAAAAAAACCATCTTTGTGATCAAACTCAAACTTGAGATTATGATCAAGAATTTGATTTATAGATAACAAGTTTTTAGTGAGTCCTAGGACATATATGACATCTATAATCTTGGTCATTCTATGACCAAGTTGTAAAGAAACATAACCTCTACCTTTAATAGTGTATTATGAATCATCACCAAGAGAGACATTTCCTCGAGATCTTGATTGGTGTAAAGTGGAAAACCATTCTTTTTGTCTTGTCATGTGCCTTTTGGAACCAAAATCAACATACCAAATAGAATTTGAAGAACAAGTTTCTTCATGTGTCTATGTAGTAAATATATGATTTTCTTCTAAAGAATGATCATCCTTGGTAACATTCCCATGTTGTTGTTTCTTTTTTAGAATTCTATTTGGAATGGGGTTTTATCTTTGATGATTGAGGTGAATTCTACAAAGTGGATTTCTTATTAGATGATCCCTGTGTGTATGTATTATACCAAAAAAGTTTTAGATCATGCCCTATCCTTCCACAAACAAGACAAAACTTTAGTGAATAGGGTTTGTTCCTCTATTTATTTTGTTGTTTGTTTTACTTAGGGTTATATTTAGATGCCTTTATTTACTTCTTTCCTTTTTGAGAGGAGGCAAGTACATGTTCTTCATTAGGTTCCTCTATAGTCTCTATGGCTTCCTCTTGTTGTAACATGTTAACCAATGAGACAAAGGTTGGTTTATGACCCATGACATTCAATGTGGTCACAAATATTCTGTATGTAGGTTGTAGTGCTCTAAAATTAATGGGGACCAAAGATTCATCTTTCATCAGGTCTCCTAATACTTCAAGCAAAGCCTTCAAGGTTACAACTCTATGAAGAAAAGCCTCAACTTTTTCCTCTGATTTCAACTTAAGTGAATGGAGATAGATCTAATTATAAAGAATTTTATTTTGCTTCATACATGGTTTGAAGCTTATCCCAAGTATCTTTAGTTGTAGTGGAATTACAAATATAGGGTTGTACCTCATTTGAAACTTTGAATATGATTATGAGCTTAGCCTTCTAATTGGATTTGTCAAAATTTCACTATTGATCAACATAAATAGCATGTTGGGTCCATGGTCCATCAAATACTATCCATATTTCCTCAAATTCCAAATGTGTTTAGATCTTGGTTTTCTAGGCTATATATTTGTCACCTTGAAGAAGCTATGTCTAGTAGAACAAAATGTGGTCCATTTCTAACCATGTGTGTAAATCTAATCAAATTGAATCAGGGTGATGGATTGGCTCCTTATCACTCAAATTTTCAATATATCCCTTTCTATATATTATCATACCTATATATAAGACCTTTATGTATATGTGCCCTTCCTTTATACCATTGATATGGAGAAGAAGCTCACCCTTTGTGTATACTCGATGGTATGAAAAAGAGGCATAAACATACAAGAAAGAATATGTACTTGGTACCTAGATAGTAATAAAAAAATTTCATCCAATCATTAACACCTTCTTAGATGTATTTCTACATATGCATGCATAACCTCATTATATGCTTGGAAATATTAATAATTAGGATTTACGCTCTTTAATTGAAATAAATGGGTAAATAGAGGGTAGGCCATGAATATATTTGAACCTTATTACTCCTCAAGGATTTAAAGGATTAATGCCTAGATATTATTATGGTAACTATATTAGGTTATAGATGTAGTATCTCAAATCGTAATGGTTTTACCCATGAATGTGAACCAGAGGCATCATTTTGACCAAACACTATGAATGAAGTTTTTATAATCTCTTCAATTTTTTTGAGGCACAATTTTTTTTAAAATTATATTGAAATTTTAAAATAAAATTGAGTTTATAATTTACAATGAATGTAAAATAAATACATTAGGTAAAAATAAATAAATATCCCCTTTGTAAGTTACCTTTTACTAGTAATGGGATTTGAACCATGCACCTAGTTTATCGAAAAAGACTACTCAGCCATTTAGGGTATTGAGAGTTTTTTATTTTTAAATGAATTAATTCCAAAATAAATATGAAAAAGTTATTAAAATAAAATGGACCTTAGCTCTTTATCTCTCCATGCAAAGTGATGTTGATAGGCATAAATCTGAATCAACAACTCCACCTATGTTCACATGCAAATTCCATTCAACAAGAAAATTTGGAACATCCCAAAAGATGATATAGTATAATACACATTAATATGTATAAATTTCATATGGAAGAGTAATCAATAAATGACCTACTCCAACAATCAAATTTTCATTCTCATGTTCGTACAACCAGATGTGGAAGAAAAACTATACTACTCCAAGTGTTTGAAATAAATTCCTACAAATTTGACTATCCCAAAAGGATATATGATATTCTTCCACATGTGCATTAAAAATTTAAATGATGAAACACTAATTTTATATTATTTTTCAAAAATTAGATTCTAATTTTGATAATTGTATGACCCAAAAATGAGGAAAACCCAACTGTAGATAAAAATAGAAAACTACAATCCTATAAGATCCTAAAAGGTGGTACATCCTAATTCAATTTAGTATGGATTAATTTAGGATCATGTAAAATTGAGTTAAAAATTTATCCAAAACATTTCATATCTTGAATCAATCTGTACGGCTTGATATGAATAGAAAACTGTATGGCACTTTTGCAAAAGACACCCAAACAAGATCTACTTGCTTCCAAAAGCCCAAAACATTATATATATTGGTCATAATTGTACTATTAAATTTTCATAATGTGTAAAATATATAAAATAATACTTGATATTAATTTCAAGTGCCTGTAGAAAGTGTACCTCTTGTTGTGGATGAAAAACCATATGGTAAGGTGAGCAAACTAAAGTCTCCAAGCTCCCAATTTCTCCATTGTTGATTCAAGTGCAATATAACTTGTACATTAATTAATTTATTAGAGATTAACTTTGATAATTACCTAATTTGATACCAAATCTAAGCAAAATATCAATATAATTCATTAATCTTTCAAAAAACAAATACATGGATGTAATTTATAAGCCTAAACATGCTCATAATAATCCTATAAAATAGGATGAGAAAATATTATAATAACAATATGTAATCTCCTATTTTATTCAAAAGGCCTAAATTAGTCTAATGATTTAACTTTTTGGGGGAATAGTGGATTTTTATTCCTATTTTAGTTAAGGGTTTGGATTAATAAATTAGTAAATAATATTACAATAATTACAATCCTGATTTATATAATTTATTTTCTTTTGTACATTTCTAAAAATAGTAATATATTAGGAGAAATATAACTTAGCTTAAAATAGGTTGAAATGGCTATTGCAAGGTTTGAAATTGGTTATACAGGACTAGGATAGTGCCATAGATCAAAATCTAGATTTCATTCTATGAAAGGACAAGACCTCTAAAAACATAACATCATAGGGCTGGGTGCTATTTTTCTCTTCTACCATTGTTATCTAAACTACTCACAAAGACCTTATTTTTCTAGGTTCTTTGCATTATTCCTGTGTGAGACTACCTATGAAATTTCAAGTTCTAAATGTTGATGGAACTCACTATATATCTTTTTTAATCTTCAAACCTTGACCCTCCATCATGCTTGATAAACAAGATTTGAATCACTTTAAAAAGGTGGGGTTAGTGTGTGTAAGATGTACTAAACATGATCCACGCTCCTTGTGTGGGCACACTTCCTACATACCAATACTTCAAAGAGGGATCAAGCCATATGTAGTTCTCCCAATTTATGTGCTTTGTATAATAGTATGATGTAGATGCAAAAATATGAAATTGATAGTGCTTGAGGTGGCTAGGGACTGGTGTGAGAGTTTGAATATGTTTATAGCCATGTTGGGTAACTATATGTAGAGAATAGGAAAGTTTACCTTAGTGGTTTGTTTGTATTCTTGCTTACTTTTTAAGATTTATCAACTCCTTTGTAAATGAAATTTGAATGGGATTTTAAAGGGAACTATTGGTCATGGGTTAAATATATTCATGCTAAGTTGACATGATGAAGGATAGGAATCAGATGAAAATGACCATTTGGAATCAAATTATGATTGGATAAGAGCACCAAAAATGAGACAACCTAGGGTTTGATGCTATAGTCTAGGTATGGTGATCCTATCCTATAAGATTAGGACCTAGGGGGATAGGATTATCTTGGTAAATAGAGTTTGGCTGAGTTGGAATGACTATTTAGAAGGCTATGGATGACTGGTAATGAGCAAAAAGGTGTCTAGAAAGGTCATAAGAGCATTAAAGAAGGACCTATGGATAGGGTGTCACAAGCCACACTCAAGATACCAATTTAGACATTTTATATGACTATATTTCCTCCCCCCCCCCACCTTTATTCTAGTGATGTAAAGAAAAATACTAGGATAAAGGAAAAGTAGAAAGTGTACCTAAAATTACCTTCAAGGGTGAAGCTCATGAAGCTATGTGATAGTAGGTGTGTATAGAGAGAGCACATTATGAAGTGTAAATCTATAAGAGAAAAATAAAGAGTATATCAGTTCTTACTAGACATTCTATATATAAAATAAAAACATATAAAAACTAGGTAAAAGAGAAAGGAAGAGAAAGGAATGAATACACCTCACTAGGTACGTGAACCAATACAAAACCTATTGTGATACTGAGTGATGTTGGGTATGTGTTGTGTCAAGAGTAATATCATGAATGGAGTTGAATGATAAATTTCTTGAGAGTGGTTTAAGAATACAAATTATGGCCCTTTGTCTCCATCATTTATCACTAATTAAAGTTATATGGTCATGTGTGTGTTAATCGATGTTTGGAATATATGTACAATCACTCTGAATAGGTGACTCAAGAATACAAAGACTAGCTAGTCATTTGGCTCCATCATTGCCCACTAAGTGAAGCTATGAATTGATACCAATATGAATCTATGGTGTGTGAGATGGATCTTGAATCCCATGAATGCTTTGTAATCTGATAATTTGGAGTGGATAGCTAAATGTGTGATGAGACTAGGCCAATATTAGCCACTCTAAAAGGTGGAGATTAGGCTTGTATGAAATCCAGTCCAAAAATGGGAATTACGCTTGTATGAAATCCAATTTGAAATGATTCCAACTACATATAGATATAATAAGGCATGAAACTACTAAGAATACCTAGGTAATATACTGAACTTAAAAATAAAAGAAGGCCCATGTGCCACGTACATTGCCCCCAATCACTGGTGTTTGTAACATGGATTCTAATCTAGAAGTTGTACTAACTACCCAATCTAGAATTAGAAGTGAGATACATCATGCCATGCATTATTCCCCCTATATCTATATTTTTTTAAAAAAATTATACTAAATTTTCCCAATCTAAACTGAACTATTATTAACAAAACTATAACTGAACTTACCTTTTTGCCTATTTCTAAAAAATTTAGGTTTTTTTTCTATTTAATTAGGAGCACTAAAAATAGGACACCCTAATATCCAAAATTATATTCCAAGTATGGTTATCTTATCCTTTTCTATTTTTGATCACTGTTCTATATTCATCACTGTGTTTCTGGTCTACTCTACCTAGTTTGGGTTTTGGTTGTTCTTCTGAGTGTTCTAAAAACTAGTTTTTTGACTGGTAGAAGTCTATGATATTTGTGATAAAACCCTTATTTTTTGCCCCCTATTATGAGGGTAGGAATGAAAATCCTACAATTATTTCCTTCAAAACAAACAACCTTGCAAGTGTGTTATGCTATGAAATACATGATATAACAATGATAATTAAAAATATGTCTCAAGATATAACATAGTTTGTATTGGATATTGTTATATCAATAGGGGTATACCTAGATAGATGTAAAAATGTAATAACATGTGTAGTATACTAAATTGAAATTGTAAATGTTAATTTTTAGTTGTTAGTTGTCAAGGAGGGATGGAAAATGATGTCCATCATGTCATCCAAGCAAGTAAGATAATGAATGATGTGGATCATGGCATTACAAATAGTGAGAATCAAATAAAACATATTCACACAAGGCAAGAAGTAAGATGCATACAATAGTAGCCAAGGGGAAAAACAAACAAGGAAAATGGGAACATGTCACTCAAACTAGAAAGCAATCATACAAGGCATGTTCAAATGACAACATACACATACAATTAAAAATAAGTAAGGTTGACATGAGGGACACAAGCACATAGAAGAGTATAATCAAAGGACACTGGAAAATTTCCTAAGGCACACACAAAAGACAAAATAGAAACTAATAAATTCGATCACATCTATCTATGTAAATCAAGGAAGGAAAATAATGTGATATTCTATAAATACAATCACATCTAACTAATTAAAGTAAGAAGTGAAAGTATGTAAGACATGGAGTACAAAACTAGGTATATTCTAAGAAATAGACAAGTACTATATATTAGTGAGTGTTGAAAGAGTAATCTATGTAAGCTAGTAAGTAATTTACATCAACATGATAAATATAGTGTGTGGTGTAAGAATGACATAACCTAGATGGTGTAGTCATGTAGAAGATGCCCCTAATGGGTAGATATGTCAATGTATGTCTCAAATGTAAAATTAGGATGGCCCCTCAATGGATAGAGTGAAGCAATAAAGGATCTGGTTGTCACTACACACACTTGAAAAGGATCAAGTTAAGTATGGTAATGTAGATAAATCAACAAAAAATAGCATAAAATAACAAAATGTAAGTCTAACATGGTATTAGAAATGTAAATCATGGACAATGCATATAGTTGAAATGTTTTTGATTTATTTGAATGTTTTTATATTTTTAAATGTTATATTATTTTTGTATTTTGAAATAATCTATGCATAAACAAGCATAAGGAAACTATGTACAAGTAATCAAAAAGAAGCTATGTGCAAGTAATTGAAGAAATTTTGTACAAGTAAGCTGAGAAGAAATGATAATAACCAATGAATCTCATGAGAGACTCCTTATCATGGTATCATGTATAAGGAGAGGGATCATGCATGATCATGAAGTACGATGGAAGGGTTAAGAATGTGACTCTAAAAGCTATAAATGATCTAAAATATCTATAGTGGAAATTAATTGTGGGGTCCCCCTATAACTCTAAGAATTGGATGCAACTATAGGGATATTAGGAACCCATTTGGTAGTAAAATAAGCTCTCTAAACATGTGATCTATATGTAGAGGCATGAGACCTCAATGATACTACCCTTGGTGTGAACATTATAGATGGAAACTATCTACAGTCTTGAAATTATGGTTTCTCTAAAGTAGGCCTCTATGGAAGTATATGAAATCTTTGTACTAGTAAGGAAGGCCTTGATTGTGTTTGAATCTATACTAAAGGAAGAACTATAACTAGTGGAGAAGATGAAAATAGTGACTGTAGAGTACTAGATAGCTCTGAAGTGGGGAGTGGTAACTCATATATAACTTTAGCAACTGTAACAACCTGATTAACATTAATGAATTTCATGCATCTATGAACTATAGAAGGTACTTCTCAAATTTTATATATCCATGGTTAACCAATCAACATATTGAAGACTCTTTCACTAGGAACTATAGTAAATGGTGTGGTCACATGTGTTGGACCAACCTGTAAAGGAAGTACAATCTCACCTAATGAACTCTATATGTGCCCACTTAATCAAATAATAACTATGTCCATTAGGGTAATATCCTACTCTAAATAACCCAAATGTTGTAGTAATGTCATAGTGCACATGTTTGCACTGGATCTATTATCTATGAGAACACTATGAATGGGATGATGATTAATATATGCTCTAATAAAGAGTGCATGGTAATCTGAATCATCCTTAATGATCTCCTACTCTGAGAGGGAGATGGAAGGTCTAACTAAAACTCTATAATTATACACACCAATCATGTTACTCAAAGGATGTGACTCAACTGAATGTGCTTGGTATGTAGCTGATGGAGGGTGTGCATGATATGCATGGTGAACACCTAATATATCCCATATCTCTTATTTAGAATGTTGTGGGAAAGGATCTGAGAAAAATTTTAAAGCCTTGTCCTATGTTTTCTTTGCCTAAGGAGGCTCAACTAGAATGACAATGTCAATAAAATTACCATCTATCAAGTCTTATATCTTGTGTTTAAAACTGATACATTTGTTTGTTGTGTGTCTTGTTGCCCATTGCAAAATGCATTTTGATCATATGATCATGGAAGAGGCTTTGTTGGATCAACTTTTAAAATAGGAGGGAGAGATATGATATTATATTTGAATAGCTATTGCACAACTATGGCTAAAGGTACTGGTAGATTGGTAAAGGATCATCAAGGAGGTGCTGATAAAACCATTCGCTAAAGGGGCTCTAAAGTCACATTAATTTTAGGTTATCTTTTACTTTTGCTATAATTAACCTTTAATTTGTATGGGACTTTACTATACTCTTGTTTTTTGTTTATGATATGCTTGTTACTTGAGTTTACCCATTGAAATTAATTTGACTTCCCTTTATTTTAGTGTATGACATAACTCAGTGAAGGAAGATAATTTTTTTAACATTATTGACCCATGTAAAGATGGTAGAAGACTTTGTTTGAAGAGTTCCTATAATTTTTGAGTGGCTATGGGGCTCGTAATATTAGCCAAGATAATCTTATATCAAAGAACATAATATATGAGATGCTCATTTGACCTTTCTTTGTATTGTGAAAATTGAGCATAATAAACCTTGTGACCTATGTTAATGGTGAAATGAGCTAGGAACATGTCAGCTAAAGGATTGGATGCATTGACCTAATGATTCAGTAGATTATAGAACCATTGTAGAACATAATCCTTTAAACCCCATGGAAATATCTTGGTTAGTAACCAGTCATTTGACACATAGTCTAAGTATGTTGCATGAAAATCTCTCAAGTATGTCTTTGGTTCACCTTTTCCATCATATAGAGTGAGCTTGGGTTGAACAAAACATGATGGCAAGGGTGTAGAAGCAATATGACATGTCAATGGTGTATGAAGTATAGCAAAAGAATCCAAGCCCTATGTTGGTCTAGAGGCACCTTTCTCAATATGTAGCACCTTAGATTGAAGAGATTTTATCTCTTGCATAAGGGCAACCACATCAGGAGACAAGGGTGTACTAGCCATAACTAGTGGTGCCTCATAATAAGGTTGGGCCTTATAAGGGATTGTTGAGACATAGTTGCCCCTATAGTGTCATTTACAATTGGTTGCTCTATGTTTTGAGAGGATTGAACATTTTTGTTTTTTATTCTTATTGTAGTATTTTAATTATATCATTTTACATATCAGGATGTTTAGTTAAAAGGTCTTAAAGTTCCCTCTTATTAGTTTCATCAAAACTAGTATATTGGGTCATTGTTAAAGTAAGAAAACAAATTGAAAATGGATTGAATTTTTTACAATAAGTTATAATAAGTAAAATGTGATAGAAGGAAAGTACTAAATAAAGAAAATGTAAAGTCCTACAAATAGAAAACTGGAATATGCATAAAAAGGATATGAAGCTCACAAGCATGTAAGGTGATAAAGGGACCTAGTATATTCAACTAGGGTTTGAAAGAAATTATTTTTAAAATTACTAAGGTAATTTTTAAAAATTAAATGTGAATTTATGATTTAAATATGTAGGAAAAAACAAAAAAAAAAATTGGAAAAATTAGCAAGGAATTTTCCCTAGGGTTTCTAAGGTTTTTATGCACAAATGAAGTAAGTCAAGTTCACCAAATGATTTAGCTTTTTTGAGAATAATGGAGTTTTATTTATTTTTTAGTTAAGGGTCTAGATTATTAAATAAGTAAATAATATTGCAATAATTATAGTCATGATTTTTATAATTGATTTATCTTTTATACCTTTCTAAAAATAAAAATAAATTAGGTAATGTATAACTTAGCTTAAAAGAAGTTAAAATAGCTATTACAGGGTCTAAAATTAGCTGCGCAAGACTAGGATAGTATCATAAATCAGAATATGAGTTTTGTTTGGTGAAAGGATAGGAATACCAAAAATATGAAACCTTAGGGTTAGACATTGTTATCCTCTTCTATTGATATTATCTAAACTTCTCATAGAGACCTAATTTTTTTGGGTTCCTTGCATTTTTTTTGTGTGAGCCTACCTATGAAATTTCAAGTGCTAAATGTTGATAGAGCTTTTTATAGATATATTTTAATCCTCAAACCCTAACCCTCCATCATGCTTGATAAAAAATATTTGAAATGTGATCTATACCCCTTCTATGGGCACACTTTCTACATAATAATACTCTGAAGAGGGATCAAGTCATATGTAGTTCTCTCACTTAATGTGCTTTCTATAATAGTGTAATGTGGATGCAAAAATGCCAAATTGAGAGTGCTTAAGGTCACTAGGGACTAGTGTGAGAGTTTGAATATGTTTGAAACTCTATTGGGTGACTGTATGTAGAGAATAAGAAAGTTTACCTTAGTGATTTGTTTGTATTCTTGCTTTCTTTGTAATATTTTTCACCTCCCTTGTAAATAAACTTTGAATGGGTTTTTATATAGAACTATTGGTCATGGGTTAAATATATTCATGCTAGGCTAACATGATGAAGGATATGAATCATATGAAAATGACCATTTGGGCTCAAATTGTGATTGGATAAGAGTACCAAAAATGGGACACCCTAGGGTCTGATGCTATAGTCCAAGTATGGCACTCCTATCGTATAAGCTTGGGACTTAGGGGGATAAGATTAGCCTGGGAAATAGAGTCTGACTTAGCTGGAATGATCATCTGGAAGACTATGGATGACTAGTAATAATCAAAAAGGTATCTAGAAGGATAAAAAGAACATTCAATAAGGACCTATGGATAGGGTGTCACAAGCCACACTCAAGTTACCAATTTGAACATTTTATATGACTACATCTAACAACTAACCTATACTCTACATGGTTTGTTTTATAAGATAACAAACCATAATTACAAACATAGGTGAATTAATTTATTCTAACATGAGATATAATGTAAGAAAACACAACCACCTAATGATATGACTATGATGATAATTAGATGGTATGGTAAATAAATGGTGTAAGGGTGTTTGTGAGGAAGGTAGGTCCTATCCAAGGTATTAGAATGTAACTCACAAACTATAAATCTAGAGGTGTAATAAGGTAGACATGATCAACTAAAAATAATATCCAACAATGGGAATATGAATAAAATATGATGTAAATAAGGAATGATGTGCCACATGGGTGATGTGAACATCCTTAACAAGAATGAGACACACTATGTAAGTGAGAAATACTAAGAATTATCAACACCAAGGAATTAGGAAATTTTGACTAATGAAAATAAATCTTGGGCTAACATGTGAAGTATATAAATCATCCCATGAAGGCTATATGCATGAAAATTAAAATGGACCTACCTTCCCATAACTTATTCCCTATTCTTCAGGATCCTTTATAGAGTTTTCAATCTACTGGGAAGATTGGGTACTTGTATGAGAAAGTAAGTAGCAATAAAAGATTTTTTATTCTCCCTTTCTAATCTACTAGACTACCACATCCCAATAGACCTCAACTCTATTTTGGGGCCAATTGTGGATTTTAAGCTTTGACTAGAAGAAATATATGTGTTTTGAATCACATCTTTTAGTATGATTTAAATTTTGAGAATTTTGGATGTTTGCCTTTTTGGATCATTGCCTTTTGTTTGTATTTTATGATTTAGATTCTAACTTATTTTGGATTTTTATATTCCTCCTCCATATGGATTTTGAAAACCAAACATGGGTGTTAAATATGACATACATAATAGAGATTACACTTGGTCACTAGAGAAAGGGGCCTAAAGGCCAAGGTGTCTAAAGACTCCTAGACTTTCCCACAAGTAAGTGTGTGATCTCAAAATTGACTGATGTGAGACTCAAATGAAAGGAAATAGGGGATATATGGGGATCATGAAATATCTATCTATGTAATAAGTGATACAAAGATGAATATGCTCATAACTGATAACAAGGAGGTAAAATAGTGCTATGAAAGGGATGGAACTATGCTATGATAGTCATGTCACTAGAGAAGACATTCTAACCTATAATGGATCTAACACAAGCACTAATGAAAGTATTAATTATCCCAAAAAAGGGTTTAAAGATGTTTTAATGTGGTAATTTGTGAGGAAGGCTAGGTGCTTTCCATAGTCTTACACTACAACTCAAGGTGTACAATAATGAGGTGAATAGTAAATAAGGGGAAAAAGAATCATAAAGATACCAAGGTAAGTAATGACATAAAAATATAAAAATAAAAGAGATATATAAGGAACAAAATGAAAACAAATTCCAAATGTGTAAGTAAACCAAAGAATGTAAAAGAACACAATGACGATAGTAAAGTGAAACTAAAAGAAGTAAAATGTATAAAACAAAGAAACATGAGACAAAAGATAACAAGATCTATGATAATGTCTGTATTAAAGATGAACACATGAAATACAAATTTATAAGTCTCAGAAGGTTTTTCGAATCTGAATTTGGTTGTTATTATGCATTATAAAATAAGAGTGGACATCATAATATGCCCCAATGGGTAAATGGATGTAGGGATGGGCATTGTAAGATTACTAAAATTATTAAAAGACATGTGGATGGGCATCACAAGATGGACCCAACATGTGTGTTGGAGTAAGGTAACATTGAACCATTAAAATGATTTGCATTGGGTTGGTAGGTGCATTTAGAAATAGGTAAATGTGTTGGTTTTTAAGATGTTAAGGATTTTGAATGTGACATATGATGTGTAGGAGAGATATGAGGAGGTAAAGGAGGACCATATATGATATGCTTTGGAGTAGTGGAGTAGACATTTGAAATAGGTAATCTTTTGGATCATGTGACCTAAGAGGTTGAGATTCAATGGATGCAATGATATGTTTAAATTTGTTCATATTAGCTATCATTTCATTATTGGTGTAGGAAGAAGGATAAACTATGGTTGAAAAAAATTAGAAAATGAGGTATATGTATGGGATGATTATTATTGATCATTAGGTAGTTGATTTTGATGTGATTGTTGTTCTTTAGATTGAATTTGAGAAGCTTGAAGATAGTCTTGATAACATTATTTTGTTAGAGTATCAAGATTTAAATGTGGGCCAAGCAAGGGAGAAAGAATAAATAGATGAATATCATAGTAAGAATCATGAAAATGACCTATAGTAGCATGCCACCAATAAAATTCATCAGGATTGTACCTTTTTGAAGGAGGTTTGGAAGGAACAAAGCTCGTGGGTTTAGAGGGTGGCAATTTATTCTCAAGTTATTCCCGACTTAAGGGAAGGTGGGTTGGGTTAAAATTAGTTGAATTGGATGTTCCATTTTGAGTTTGGTGAGGCTTGGATGAATCAATGTTTTGAGAAAATGATTGAAAAGGTTCTTTAGTAGTTATTTGAGGTGTTTCAAATTGAGTCATAAGAAAGTCTTGCATTTTTACTTGGTCTAATGCTTTATTTAAAGTTTTAAGTGAAAATATTTAAACTTTGTATTGAAGGGGAGGTTTAAGAGTAGTAAAAAATAGTTTTAAAATAATATCATCACTCATGTTATGGTCCATTTTGTGAGATAGAGACTTCCATCATTTGATAAAAGTATGAGCAGATTCATTAAGAAGTTACTTTGCATTAATGAAATGGCTCAGGTAATTTTTAGGAAGGTCATCATGTTAGAATTCTTTCACTAAACATTGACTAAATCCTCTAGTTGTGAGATGGAATGTCTAGTAATTTGGTTGTACCATTCAAGTGCATCACCAACAAAGGTTTTGGATAAGATGTTGGTGGTAGAAAAGGTGTTAGTTTGGATCAATTCCTTATATAGATTACCAAAAGACTTAAGAAAGATAGTAGGGGCCTTAGTTCCATTATATGTGATAGTTAGAGAAATGTTTCCAATATTTATGGATGTAATGAATGAGGTAAAGGTTCATTTTAAATATTTTGAAGTATTTTTTTATTTATTAAGATTGAGGGATGAGATTCCCATTGGCATCTCTAAGAGGAGGAAGGAAAAAATTTAGATTTATTTGAGATATGATGACTTGAGGTGGTTGACTAGTCATGTGAAATAAATTTTGTTGCATGTTAATCATTTGAGAGGTGTTATAAGTTTGCATTATGTTCATTTTTTGTATGAATTATGTAAGAAGTTGAGTTGTATCAATAGGTGAGTTGGTGTTTATAGAAATGGTATTAGTGTTGATAGGAGGGGGATTATTTTGTGGAAGATTCTAAACATTGGTATTGGGAGGAGGATTATGATGAAGTACCTCAACTACATTACATTGTGTAGTGATTGGTTTTGGATTAGGATAAAATGAAGGAAGAAAGTGAATAGTTTCATTTGAAGTAATAAAATAAGTGAGGTTAAGATCTAAATACTTGATTATGAAATGTTCTTGATTAAGCAAAGGCTAAAAAGATGTCATCATTATGAAATAATACTAGATAACCACATAATAAATAGATGAAAAAGCAAAGAGATAGGAAAAGATAGATAAGAGTATAAAGTCGATTAGGTCAACCTAGTAAAGGAAATTGAGGTTGAAAATTATACAGAGTTGATAGTGTCAACCTAGAACTGGAAATAGGGGTTAAAAGCATATAGAGTCAACAATGTCAATCTAGTAGTGAAAATAGAAGTTGAAAAAGTATACAAATTTGATAGGTTCAACCTAGTACAAGAAATAAGGGTTGAAAAAGTGTATAGAGTCGACATGGTTGACTTAATATAAGAAATAGGGGCTGAAAAAGTGTATAGATTCGATAGGGTTAACCTAGTATAGGAAATAGGGGTTAAAAAAGTGTATAGAGTTGATAGGTTTGACATAGTACTATAGGTAGGAGAAAAAAAATAGTCTATAAAAGACTATGTGAAGTAGAAGGACTATGTACTAAAATAGGAAATATTTTTTAAGTAATTTTTAAAGTAAGAAATGAAAGGAAACACACAATCAATTGGATCAATGAGGTTGATCTAATTAAGGTACACAACATAAAATCTTGTACCAATGCTGGGTAATGTAAGTTTTTGTAATACAACATAAAATTGATCAAAGAAAAAGCATTCAACTTGGAAAGTAAAATTTAACTAAGTGGTCATCCTAAATGTTGTTAGATTATTAGAATATGATTTTAGATGTGATAGGGAGTTGGATGTAAGCAAGGACCTAAAAATCAATCTATGGATGCTTTGAAGATGTTTAGACTAAAATGGATATGTATTGGCAATGTTACTAGCTTTGTATTGGGGCCTACCCCCTCACTTCACACACCATAGTGATAAGGTTGTCAGGTGCTTAACCAATATATACCATTAACCATGTGTTTATACTTGGATACAAAACCAAGTCAGATTTCCCTTTGGTGATGAGATCCAAGTAGGTAGGCCTTGGGTATATAATTTTTAAAGTGAATTTTAAGATATTATTATTTGGTAGTGTGTGCATAAAAGATAAAAATAGTGAAACTAAATAACCACCTAATTAGACTATGTGATCTATTCTAAGCATGAAAATAAAAAAAAATGAAAGTGTGAGCTAATTACTAACATATAAGTGTTAATTCTAACTTTGAAACACAATACAATGTCAATTTTGATGATAATGTATGTAGATAATATAGAATAAATTTGATAGTGTCACTTATGTACCATGGAATAAAGGGTCTAAAAAATAACTACATCAACAATGTCAACCTAGATTTCTAGACAAAACATAGAACTACATTGATAGGCTCGACTAGTTGATTATACAGGGGTAGTTTTAAACATTACAAACTATGAAAAATAGAACTATAATGAATAAATTTACTGAAAAATAAGGATAGAAAGGAACCTTGGTGGGTTGGGGGATGTAAAACAAAATAAAATTGATTTTGAAGCACCCTGATTTATATTTGTAAATTCTACCAACTGTGTCGACTAGGTCATCCTAGCTTTGTAGTTCCCTATTTGTTGAAAACTTGTAAAATGTACTATGTCAACAATGTCAGCCTAGTATTTTTTTAGAAGTCTATAAATGTATAGAGTCAACTAAGTTGACTTACTAGCTTGAACTGGATTTTTGAAAATGTACTATGTCAATTGGGTCAACCTAGTAGCCTAAACTGGAAGTATGGAAAATGTATTGTGTCAATAGATTCAACCTAGTAGCCTATACCTAATTAAAAAAATTTCACAAATAGAATAGATTAATAGTGATGTGATTATATGTTAAACATGCACACATAAGTTAGATCTATATCGACAATATCGACCTAGTATCAAAAATATATAAAAATAAAATGATAAAAATAATGAAAAACTTGAAATAAAACCTATAAGGGTTAGATTCACATTGGGTTCACTAAAATGTATGCAATCTAAAATGTATCATTTCTATAAATCAATCCTAACTTAGAGAAGATATATCATACCATACAATTATGATTGGGGACACATTAGATAATCAAAAACATGACCAATATTGGGATCTACTAGACCCAATTAAGGGATCTCTTAACAAAATAAACTATGCTAGGGAGGGTTCCAAAACCTCTAGTCAAGCATAATCATGCAATAACCCTAAGGGAGTCCTCTATTTTATATTCACTAAACTAATAACAAATAAAGTAAAATCTAATCTAGTGCTCACCAAAGCTTGTAGCTCAAATTAAGGGTTAAAAGTAATAAAAGTAAACATGCATAAGAGATATATACTCACATAAATGTATACAAAATCCTAATTCATGAAAGAGAAGTAAAAATGCATATATATCTACTCTTACAAAGTAGGAACTAAATTAGGAATACTTACCTTTGAAGATGAACTCATCGAGCCTCAATCTCTCCCTTAGCCAAGATGATTCATAAGAGGTTGTTATGGTATGTAAAGATGACAAAGACAAATCATCTCTAAGCTACACAACCTATCATTGTATCTAAAATAATTCTCCATAAGACAAGATTCATATCTCTAAAGAAAGTATGAAACCCTAAGCTTGTTCCTCAAGTAGAATGGTAGATAAGCAAATGCACAATAGCTCTTACTTCTTCACTTTTATAAATAATGGAAAAATGAACTTGTATATATAATAAAATTTAACCCTAATCCATTCTAAAGGTTTTGGCTAATAGGGTTGACCTAATTGACCTATCACAATTTTAGACAAGAATTCACTAGGTCATGGGCTAGGTCAGCCAAGAGCCAAACTAGACCCTAAGTGAATTTTACCCAAAATTGTCCATGGTTGACCCAATCAACTGAGTATAGTAAATTGAGGCTCAAAACTATATAGAGTTGACAATGTTGATTTAATATAGTGAATAGAGGATAAAAACTATATAGAGTTGATAGTGTTGACCTATTACAATAAAAAAAAGGCTAAAAATTATATAGAGTCAATAGTGTCAACCTAGTACAGTGAATAGTTGAAAGGTGGTTAAGGTTAGGAAAAGGGGGATAAAAGGTAGGAAATGACTTAAGAGTGTGAAAGAGAGAAGAACATGATTAGGGATAAAAAATTTAGGAGACAAATGTGTAGAAAACAAGTGTCAAAAGGAACAACAATCATGTGAAACACCAATGGTCTACCCACCCCTTTTCCAATATACCCCTTAAGGCACTCACTTAGAGAGATTGAGACTCGATGGCTTCTTGTAAGATAAAAAGTGTCAGTAAGTGATAAAATTTTGAAAATATTATGGGTATACAACAACCAACCTATCAACACATTTATTTTTCTCTCTTGGAATGCCTTGTGTGTTGAAGGCCTCAAAATATTTCATAAGATCCCACACACTATGTTTGTAGGACTTTAACAAGGAGTTATTTGTTACATTTTGGCCTTTCACTTAATGAATAATCTGCTCAATATCACAAAATACTTGTAAGTACTTCACTTTTCTCTTCCTGTCCCATTGAAGGCCATGTACAAGTGCTTCATACTATAGTACATCATAATTAAAACTAAATTGAAATCTAAAAGTGGTATAATACATTTATTAGAATGATATACCAACATTGCACCACCTCTTACACCAATATTTATCCTTGATCTAACTATGGGATGAAAGAACCTTCCCCATGTAAGCAAAGCACTCCTAGGCCTTCTTCCACAAACTTATATGTATCATGTTCATGATGTTCAAATTTCCACTCATCAAGAAAAATATCAAGTATGTCTTTAAGAGAAATAATTGGTTCTTGATCAACATGCAAAACTCCTTTTATGGGAGTCATTGTTACCCCTTTATTTAACCAACGTATGTTGGTGTCAGTTCTTACCAAGGTTAGTATCCAAGGCTATCTACAATAAGGCGCTTATTGATTTTAGGTTAATAATACTATTTTGGGGTTTTTTTGATGTTTTACTAACCTAAAGTCTATTTCTAAGAATCTATATGAATTCTAAAAAGGAAAAATCTTGTAGGAAATGTAAACAAACCAAACTATGCTAAATTAAAGAATCTGAAAGAAATCACATAATGTTGTAAAATAAACTCACTCAAACCAAATCTCAAATCCACACTTGAATAATGAAAGTTAAAAAAATTAAAGGAATGATAAAATGCTTACACAAATTTGAAAGTAACACATTAACGATGTAATCTATCCTACAAGTTATAAGTCATAATCACATAAAACATATATATATATATATATATATATATATATATATATATATATATATATTAGAATTTAAAAATAAGAAATAAATTTATAAATACCAAAATAAAATATCTTGTCTTCTTGGGGAGTGGGCCTTTCTCACCCTTGGATTTAGGTTTGAATCAACTCAGTCTTAAAATGATATCTCAACACATGAATTGAAAGATTAAACTAGTGCAAGTCTTCTTGTAATCAAAAATAGCCAAAATTATAATATCTCTATATATTTATATGTCTCTAGGTCCAACATGTATTTGTCCTTGTATTCTATTAAAAAGAAAACTACTATCCTAGAAATCAAGAAACAACTTGACTAACTTAAAACAAGAAGATATTATAGATAAATTGGGAGATATAGCTAAAATAGAGAAATGTTACAATAAGATCTACAAGAAATAAGAAAGATCCACATGAGATTACAATTACCATTCTTATCTATATTTAACTACCAAATCTATACATATAACATATCCATATCTTCTAAATTTTAGAGTTGTAACTTGGAATGATAACTTCTCTAATGGAAGACCATACATAAATATGAAGCTATATATATACATGTATAGAATAAAACTAGAAAAGGGAGTCTTTTAGATCATCATGAATAATGTGGAAAATATTATTGAAAACTTTAGAACATGTTAAGACCAATTTTAGAGTGAACTATGACAATCTATAGTAAAACTATGGTAATATATAGTCAACTATTGAAATCCATAGATAACTGGCAGAATCCATAATTGACTGATGAAATATATAACTAGCTGGTATAATCTATAGTTGAATGAAAGAATCTATAGATGGGTTGAAGAATATGTATCTAACTTAAAAAATACATAACTATGTTTTAGATGATTATCTCTGTCTTGAAACATTCTAATCTTCATGAGATCTTGTCAAAACTCTTATTAGACACTACTAATGCATGTACATATCAAAATATGAAGACTAAAACATGAAAATGGTTAGAATATTATTAAAAAAAAGTTAACTTAGACTCACATGAATTTATAGAGATAAAACATGTACTTTCCACTTTAAGCTAGTTCTAAATCCTAAGATTAAATTCAATGCTCAACCAAATGACATGTTTAAGGATATGAACTATGATAATAATGTGTCATAATATGGACTCACCATTTACCTCGCACCTTACCTTTTTCAATTCCTTTTGTAAACTAATTATCTCTATCCTCATAATTATGAACAATTTGTTCCATCTTAAGACTTAAGTCATAGATGGAATACAAATCCTAAAATATCCTTTGATGATGAGGAGTAAATCCCACATATATTTATACAAAGTGGATCTAAATAGAAAATTTCTCATCAAATTAAGGTCCTATGTTTTTCCATGGAGATATAGGGAAGAGTAGAAAATGAGGTCTTAATTTCATCCTTATCCATGGTTTCTATCCATCCCCCTGAAGAACATCAGTGATTATTTGAATGATGATTTTGGCCCTCATAAGAGACCATTGGATAATAGTAGGGGACAAAATTTATCTTTGTCTTAAAGTGACTAGTAACATATTCCAAAATTGTATACAAGTAATCACCACTTAATCAAATTTGTGTTGAAAAAATAATTCAAAGTTGATGAGACCATCTCGTAAGTTATAGATGTAATGGTCATGAATCCTAGGCTATTGATAATAACTTTAGAATTTCTCTAATATGTATTGTTCATCATTGAATTGGGGTTTAATACATATACCAACACCCATTACAATGTTTGTATGATAATCATATATATCTTGCCATGCAATTTGATTCCTATATATAGAAAAAATAACCCTTAACTTTAGTTCTACCACAAACAAGTTCACCACTAAATCATTTGTATTACCCAAGATGATATCACACAAATAGAAATCACATAAAAATCTTGCCTATTAGGTGTGTTGTTATAAAAAACTACCACAAATTCATCATTTATATTAATTTCATGGCGTAAACCACAAGAAATCTACAATATCTACCATCTAAAAAATTGCCCGTGCAAAAATAAACTATATACAGAAGAATGAACCCTACAAGCTAATAATTTTTCACTAAGTTAACATGTGAATTTAAGGGTTTTTTTAGCTTGGTCTTCTTTATACTGTGTTTGTGTTAACTCCTCTTGTAATTGTTGCTTCTCCTTCCCAAGAAGGTGGTTTTACCTTGTCAAATCCTTAAGCTTAGAACACATTTGTTCCCATTGGTTTCTTACATAAGGAATAGATAGAGTGGTTTGAAAAATCTATTATGTCATTACTTTAAGAGGCATATTAGAGGACCTGGAACATATTTGAGCTCTTAATATAGCATTTTCTTGTTCAGACTTTAGAAGATTTCTTATCAAAGAGATATTGTCTTCCTCAAGTGTTTTATTATAGCTCCACAAAGTAATGATATCATTTTATGGTTCATCCAATTTCTTCAAATATTTAATTTCAACATTATTTATTTATTTCATTAGAATGGCAATGACAAAGTCCTTATTCTGAATTACAAAGATTAATTCAACAATTTCTTCTACATTTTATTAATTGTGGCCTTTAAATGAGATAATGATAAACCATGATGTAAATCTACATAATCTACTTATTTTTAAGGTTAACCTTCTTCTTCAGTCATTGGGTTCTTTCCTTTTTCTATTAATTTTGTGTGGAGGGAGTAGGAACATCCTCAAGATTAGTTTCTAGAAAATCATCCTATGAAAGGTGGGTTTTTACTTCCTCTATGTTTTGTGCCTCACTAACAATGGCACTAGTGTTTTATCTTAGGCTATCCAGGGTTTTTATATCTATTTTTCATCACTATCAATAGCCAATATTAACTTCTTCCTTTCCTTCTGAGGGAGAGAAATATTTCCTACACATGAGGTTATTTTAGGTGTAGTCTATGAGATAATATCTGTTGATGATTCATCCTTAATTAGTTGGATAGGTTTCTAGACGGGTAATTTAGGGAGTTTTCTTAGGATTTTTGGTAGAAGGTCTAATCTTCAATTTTTTTCTTGGCTCAGGTGATGAAATAACATTAAGAGGACTTGGGGGTTTTAGTGCAGCAACTCTGAATATGGATCATGTACTTCGAGTGGATTTAGGAACAATTTATTTAGAAGAAGTTTTGGGTGGAGTTTTAGAAATTGAGGCATGAGGATCTATAGGTGTCTACTTAGCAAGTCTAGGTTTTTTCTCTTTTACCCTCATAGATGGTGGTCCAAGATTTTGTGTCATTTTCTAATTGCAAAAAATGGTGTTGGATGATCAATTGGATCAATCCATGGTGGTGATTAGTAGATGGATTTTTGGGGTATATCATGGCCATAACCTAAATATATCCTAATAAAAATGAAATCAAATTAATTTGGTATTGGGGTTGTTGTGTACCATACCTTAGATGTATTAGCATTCTTAATACTATGTAGCTTAAGACACTAAATTGACCTTCAAAAGTTAGATATTTTATAAGGAAAAAAGAAACTAACCTCCATGGTTTAGGTAAAGATTCCTACTGACTCCCTTGATCTTGCCTTTGACATATTAGACATAAACTAGCACTGGTTTCTCTTCACTGCTAAAGATTTGCATGTAATTCTTACTCCCTCATTTGAAACTCTAGATATCTCACTGATAACTTGAGTAGAGAACATAATATACACTCCTTTACTAGTAAAGACATATAATTTTAAATGGATATGAAATCAATAACCAGTGCCTTGTTGTAACCGTAGAAATTTAGGAAGAATTTGAGCCACCCATATGCTGCAAGTACCTACTTCACTAGGAAATGAATGGATGGAAATAATATCTCTTTTGGTTATTTTATATAGATAAAATTTGGAGTGTGTCAAATAATTATGATAATGTCAATTTGAAATAACAATCATGATGTGCTTTTGCCCCTTTTCATTTATTTTTAATTATTCCACCACCAAATATTTAGCCATTACTTTATCCACATGAAGTAATATGATGACGAGGATATGTCATCATAAAGTGGCTTTTAGTTTGAGAGGACATTATTTATAGCACACATTTGAGTGTTCAAAATGTGAATTTTTGAAATGATATTTTAATAAAATCATGGAAATATTCTCCTTCTAACACATTATGGGATTTTATGTGCTAAAGATTTGAGCAGATGCATGCAAATTTAAAAATTCAAAACTAATAATTAGTATAAAAATATACACTATACCTTACAAACCATGATATTATCCTTGTCTAACTTCTTTACCTTTTCTTACATATAAAATTGCATGAATTAGTTATGAAGAATAGTATAGAAAATAATAACATCAAATTGTATTGCTTTATAATAAAGAGAATCAGTCATGATTCTTAAATTTCTAGACTCATTTTTTTATTTTTTTATTATTATTTTTCTCTCGACCATCCATTTACTATTTTTATCATCAAGGCTCATCATTTAGTACATGAATAGTCAACAAGTTGGTTTTTTGAACATGACTGTCAACAACATCCTTAAGGATTTTCATTATCAGATTTTATTATTATTATTTTATCTTATTTTAAATTTTTAGAGAAGATGTGGATCGTCTTCCTTTATTAAAATCATCTTGTTTTCAAGGATCAATAGACATGGAAGATTTGAGTTCTTTCATGGTTCCAAACTCATTTTGTACCAATTGAATGAATTCCTCTTTACTAGAAGGCTTTTGATACATCTTCAACATATGTCTATTAATAATGAGTGTTTTTTTATTTCCATCTATACACAATAATTGTATTGAACCATTGTCAAGAATATTCTCTATCTAAAATCATCCTAACCATCTAGTCCTTAACTTACTTTTAAAGTTTTGATACTTGGAATCATATAAAATTTCCCAATTTTCTTCTTTGAACTATCTTTCTTTGATGTGTAATTCATACCATCGTTTCATTTGATACTACTTCATCTATGTTTACTGTAAATCTTCTATTCTAATTTCATCCAACTCATTCAATTATAAAATCATCTCTTTGTGTTTCATCCAAGTTAATTCTTACTTCTAGTGTAGTCCTCAAAATTTACATTTCAAATTCAATTGAAAGGAGAGGTTTCTTACCAAATACCAATTTATATGGTGAAAAACTAGTAGTGGTCTTCCACATTGTGTTATATGCCCATACATCTTCTATAAGTTTGGCTTCCTAATTATTTCTACTTATACTAACTATCTTGGTATGGATAATCTCTAATTCTCTATTACTAACCTATACTTATCCATTTTCTTGAGGATGGTACAAAGAAGAATTTTTGTGGTTGACTTGGTAGATCTCTATGAATGCTTGGATCATCTTTGACATGAATTCTGGCCCTTGATTAGACACTATCTCCCTTAGTTCTCCAAAATGATACATGATCTTGGAATATAATAAGTTTACTACTACTTCTCTTACAAAAGAAAGAGCTTGTACTTCAGCTCATTTGGTCATATAATCCATACATACAAACAAGTGTTTTTTACCTTGAGAAGGTGGATCTATGGGCCCAAAAAATTCCATTCCCCACTTCTCAAAAATCTCTATAACTACTTGAGGATGGAGATGCATCTCAGAGGATAATGTAGCTTTCCTCATTCTCTGACATGGATCACATTGCTAAACATATGCCTTGACCTACTTATGAAGAATTGGCCAAAATTAACTAACTCCAAGGATCTTATGTATTGTCCTTTTAACTAAATAGTATCTTCCACTAAGTTCATCATGACAAAAAATAATGATGTCATACATTTCATTCTCCTTTACACACCTATGGAAAACATGATCAGGTCCAAGTTTAAACAATATACCATTAATCCATTTTTAAGAAGAACTAACTTTAATCAAACATTTATTTTCCTTTTTAGTAAACTAAAAAGGAAACTTTCATGTAGCTAAAAA
This sequence comes from Torreya grandis, assembly GCA_037957365.1. Classification (NCBI taxonomy): domain Eukaryota; kingdom Viridiplantae; phylum Streptophyta; class Pinopsida; order Cupressales; family Taxaceae; genus Torreya; species Torreya grandis. The sequence continues at coordinate 2,060,193 of JARHVA010000515.1, forward strand.
AAATTCTATATCATAAAACCAAAGTGATTGTGCTGAAATAACAAATAATTGTTCATCTGGAAAACTATCTTCTACAGGTTATTCTTCATTTGCATTATTCAATCTAGAAATAAAATAGGTAACCACATTGAATTTACCTAGTTTATCAACAATTATTATATCAAATTCCTACAATAATAATAGACACCTAATAATTCTTCCTCCTACCATTGGATCTTTCATCAAGTACCTGATAGTTGTATGATCAGTATATACAAATATTTTATAACTAGTAATGTAGTGTCTAAATTTATTTATGGCATAAACCACAAGAAGGAACTCTTTTTTAGTGGTTTTGTAGTTTATTTTAGTTGAATTCAAGTTATTTATAATTTATTATATAGTAAACATATGTCCATCTTCATATTTTTATCTCAAAATAGCTCCCATAGCATGATTAGATGCATAAGTATAAATATAAAAGGGTTGTGACTAGTTAGATCCTCTTAGGAATGGTGCAATACTAAATTTTTCCTTGATGGTTTCAAAGGTTTTTTAGTTGTTTAAGTTCAAGATAAACTCACTCTCTTTTATCAAAAAATCAAACATTGGAACAAAAATCTTGCTAAAATATTCTATGAACCTTCTATAGTATCCTACATAGCCTAAGAATATCTTAACATCAATCTAATTTCAAGGAATAGGTAAGTTTGAGATGATTTCAATTTTATTTGGATTCACTTGAATTTCTTTTGCAGAAATATGATGTCCTAAAACTATACCTTCTTCAACCATGATCAAACACTTTTCATGACTTAAATATAAATGTTGATACTCACATCTCTATAGTACTTTTCTAAGATTGCTAAAAATTTCATCAAAGTATTTTCCATGAATAGTGAAATCATCCAAATAAATCTCTACACTGTCATTGGTCAATTTTGTAAATATGGCTAAGACTGCTTGTTGGAAAGTGGTAAGTGCATTGCATAAACCAAAGGGTAAGACTCTATATACAAATATCTCCCATGGATAAGTGAAGGTTATTTTGTCTTGGTCTTCAAGTGCCCTTTATAATTGGTTGTATCCACTAAATCCATCCAAGAAGGAAAAATATCTAATCCCTACACTTGGTCAATAAAGGGTAAAGGGAAGTAATCTCTCATGGTTACTTTGTTTAACTCCATGTAGTCTACACATACTCTCCATTTACCCTTTTTTGGGAACAATAACCAAAGAAGAGACCCATTGGCTGTCATAAGTAAGATAAATGAATCCCACTTCTATAAACTTTTCAATTTTAGTTTTCACAATGTCTCTTAAGTCATTGTTAATTCTTCTTTGAGGTTACCTTATTGGTTTAATGTTATCTATGTATATATGTTGTGTGCATATGATTGGATAGATTCCCTTAATTTTTTGATATTCCTAAGCAAAATCTTGAGTATGGTCTATAAGTATATCAAAAAAAATAATTTTTTGATCATCTATCAACTAACTATTTATGTTGATTGTCTTTCTTAGTGTTACTATGATTTGTTTAATGCATGGATGGGAAGAATCTACTTGTTTTAAATCAATCATAAATGAGTTAAGAGGAAAAGGATGTGGTAAAAATGTATGGAATGTGATAATATCTTTAACAAATTTACTTCTTATATGAATTAATCCAACTAAAGGATAATGAAAGGATGTTAATAATGAATTTTGGCCTTTATGTACCCAGTGCATAACACTATTTTGAATGTCCTTATAGTCATACAACATGTTGGAAGAGGTGGAAAAGGATAAGTGATCATAAGTATATGAAATTCCATCATGAAAAGACCTTCTATCAAAATCCATAGATGGATTGATGTAATCCATATCCATATTATCAAGATCTGTATCTAGACTATTAGGATCCATAGCTAGACTATCAAGATCCATAGTATTTCTAATATTTATTAATAACCAATCGTCTACTTCCTCTATGTGATCAATGATTGTGATCATAAATAGAGAGGAGATACTATCATGTTTTTCATCAAGTTCATCTACCCACAACTGTTTGATAGAATTGATTAATGGTTGAGTAGGTGGATATAAATAAATATGTTTTTCTTTAAGATCATTTGAGATGGACATATCCCCTAATCTAAAATCAATCAATGTTACCATAATTACGAAACAAGGTCTTCCTAGAATCAATGGGTATCCAATTTGTTTGTTTTTTTGGTTAGAGGACAATAAAGTTAATAATGTATTACCATGTCTCTATAATAAATGTTATATCCTCAATGACACCTTCTAGTTTGGTAGTGTAATGATTTTACATTTATAGGATTGTGGTAGTTGGTTGCATGTATTTCAAAGAAATATTTTACATGGTGTCTGTGTTCATTACATTAATAACATCTCCTAAGTCCACCAATATATTTGGTATCTCCTGTTGTCCAATATTTACAAAATGATAGGAATTTTAGGTGCCCATATTTGAGAAAAAGTAATTTACCTTCTAATAAGTCAATAATCTTTTCATCTACCTGTATGGTCTTAGGATATTGTCTTTTTCTACCAGGTGTCTTGATACATAAACTTTTGATCACCTTATTTAGTTCTAGAATGTCCCTAATGGCTTGTAACAATGGAATCTCTATGTTAATTTTCTTAAGTTCATGGATTAATTTAGATTAATTATTGTCTTCCACTTCCTTCAATCTTTATGGAAAAGGAAAATATTGAGGAGTTATGTTAAATTATTCTATTTTCCTAGATTTCTCTCTCAAATGTTCTTATTTATCTGGTTGAGTTTGTGAACTTGTTTTTTCTTAAGGTAATTTTGTAATGATGATATGAGGTTATTGTAACATTTTTACTGATATGAGATGTATATATTCACATTTAATAACACTTACCCCTATGGTTTCACCTTGTTCATTTACATAAACTAACATGTTCTTTGGATTTGATACTAGTTGAGTAGGTAGCTAAGGTTTTTTAATTTATTTTATAAGGTTAATTTTATTTCCTTGAGGACCCATTAATGTTTTTTGTTATTTTGGATACCTTTTTTATTATTGTTGGTTATAGTTTAGACCAAAATTCCAATTTTGATTTTTCCATGGTTATTGGTAACCTTAGGGTATCCAAGTTTGTTGAAAAGGTTGGGGCATCATCCATTATTATGTCATCCATTATTGGATGCCCCAAGATGGTACTACCCACACTTTTGAATGTGCTTGCCATTGTGTAAAAGGGATCTTTGAGACAAACTATTGTGGATGATTTTATTGAAAGGTATTTCCTTGTCTTTGAATATAGTTTATCTCTTCTATAGTTTATGCATTCTATTTAACCTAATTTTTAAGAGTGGGGAGGTGAATACAATTCTTTGTGTGATGATCTTGATCATCACATATCCCACATATTTCTATCTTGTCTAGAGGACAGTCCCTACACTTTGGACAATAGATCTCTAGTGGTTCAGTGTTAGATTAGTCTTAGCTTAAAATCCATCTAATATTGAATTTAGTTGAACTAATATGTCTATTTGAATTTTTTTAATTCTTCCATGAGTTGGTTTACACCACTGTATTTCCCTAATTTACATCTTCTACTGTTGGGTTTTGTCTTAGAGTAGTTTGTATATAAACGTGTGACCTCTTAGAAGTCTAGTTTGGTAATATTTCCCTTCCCCATGAGATTCATAGAATCCCTAGAGGATTAATCCAATCCTTGAAGGAAAATAGTTTTCATCACTTCCTCAAAAAAATCATAACCACATATGTTGTGGGTAAAATCAAACCAATATAATTAATCTTCAATGTTCTCATCTTCATTTTACTTAATTTTGAAAATTTCTTTTTTCCTATCTTTGACCCTATAATAATCTTGATATTTGTTCAAGAATACTATTTTTATTTCTCTCTAAGTGATAATAGAGTTCCAAGCAAGTCCCATGATCCACCTCATTGCTCCTTCCTTTAGAGTATAAGGAAATAATTTCAACTTTTGGCTGTCTAAAGTGTAATCATAGGTCTAGTAGAGGACTTTGAACTCAAAAAAAAATTGGTCTGGGTCTTTAGTGGATAGACCTCTAAATGTAGGTAGATTATATGGAGATATATTTTTCATTATTATTCAGTTATCATTCTCAAAGATAATAGGATAAGATAAAGTCTTCTCAGGAGCATTTCTGAGAGGATTTTACACATGGTCTACATTTTCTCCCATGTAAAATAGAGTTCTATTGAGAGGAGTGGATTCATGTTGTTCAGTATCTAAAATTTCAGCTCTTGCAGAGGAAGATTCTTTTAGATCCCTAGAGGTAATTTTGAAAGAATCACTTATTTATTTTTGCAAACTATCTATCTTTTTTGAAAATGCTTTGATTCTTTCCTATAAAGGATCAAAATATTTTGGAACAAACCTACCTTGTGAATCCCTTTACCTACTCATATATATGTGTTTCACAAGAGAGTGATTTTATTCTATTTTTGTGTTTTTTTATATTTTGATTGTTAACTTGAGTGTTTGTCTTACTAAAACTTTGAAAGGAGTCATTGATAATGGTACCATAAATTATGGGTGTCATTATTACCCCTTCATTTAACCAACCTATGTTGGTGTCAATTCTTACCAGGGCTAGTATCCAAGGCTATTTACAATAAGGAACTTATTTGTTTCAAGTTAACAGTATTATTTTAGGGCATTTTTGATGTTGTACTAACCTAAAGTCTATTTCTACATATCTATACTAGTGTTAAAATGGAACACTCTTAAAATAAATGTAAACAAACCAAACTATATTGAATTGAATAATCTAAAATCAATCACACAATGCTAAAAAATTAAATCACTCAAACCAAATCTCAAATCCACACTTTTAGAATGAAAGTTATAGAAATTAAATGAATGATAAAATGCTTTTACAAATCTAAAAGTAACACATAATGATATAATCTATCCTATAGGTTATAAGTCTTAATCACACAAAAAATTATATCAACTTCAATTAAAAAAACAAGAACTAAATTTATAAATGCCAAGATAAAGTCTCTTGTATCTTTGGGGAGTTGGTCCTTGCTCACCCTCAGATTCAAGTTTGAATCAACTCAGTCTTAAAATATTATATCAACACATGAATTAAAAGAGTAAACTATTGTGAGTCTTCTTGTATTAAAAAATAACCAAAATTACAATATATTTGTATATCTATATGTCTATATATTGAACATGGATCAATACTACTATCCTAGAAATCAAGAAATAACTCAACTAACTTAGAATAAGAAGATATTCTATAAATATTGGGAGATATAGCCAAAATAAATAAACATTTCAATAATATCTACAAGGAATCAAAAATATCCACATGAGATTACAATTTCCACACTTAGTTATATCTAACTACCAAATTTGTACATATAACATATCCATATCTTCTAACTTTTAGAGTTGAAACCTAGAATGACAAATTTCATAAATGGAAAACCATATATAAATAGGAAGCTATATATATACATGTAAAAAAGTATAAAATATCAAAATGAGTCTTTTAGGTCATCATGGAGAAGGTGGAAAATCTTCTTGAACACTTTAGAACATGTTATGACCAATTTTGGAGTGAATTGTGATAATCCATATCAAAACTATGGTAATTTGTAGTCGACTATTGAAATCCATAGATAACTAAAAGAATCTATAGTTGACTAATGAAATCTATATCTAGATATTAGAATCCATAGTTGACTGATAGAATCTATAGCTAGCTAGAAGAATCCATAGTTGACTGATAGAATCTATATCTATGCTTTAGATGATCAGTTTTATGTCTTGAAACATTATTATCTTCAAGAGATATTTTAAAAACTCTTATTACACGCTAATATTTCCTTTACATATCAAAATATGAAGATTAAAACACGAAATTTTTTAGAACATAATGCAAATAAAGTTAATTTAGATTCACATGAATTTATAGAGATAAAATCATCTACTTTCAACCTTAAACTAGTTCTAAATCCTAAGATTACATGAAAATCTCAAGAAAATGACATGTTTAAGGCTATGAAATATGGAAATAATGATTCATAATATGGACTCATCATCATTCATCAAGAATATTGTAACTAACATTAAAAACATTAAGCACATAAGGTTCTATATGACTCTTAGCAATTGGTTCTAATTTTATCTTGAATTTGGTGCCATACCTAGTCCTAAAAACCATGTAAGACCAATATAATGATAAATAAGAGTATTGGAGGGATTTTTAATTTCACTCATGGGTGATATTAATTATAAAAAACTAGGTAAGGACAAAGATAATGACCCTAACCTGAATTAAGAGGTTGTGTTGTGGATTTTTTTTAGCAGTTCTTTTCACAATCTATTTTTATCATACATTTAAGTTTTCATATTTCTATTTCCCTTGGGTCCTAATGTTTAATGGACCATTTTTTGGTAGTATAAGGTTTATATGGATTTGTTTCCTACAATGATAACTATAAATACCTCTTGGTGATGAAAGACCTAGTGAACTAGACACATTTGATGGAAGCATTGGATGCTTTGTATGGTCTCTATTTTCCCAATTCCATGACTAAGGTATCAGGAGAGATGAAAATTAACACCATAGGTTTATATTATTACATATAAAATTAATTTTTTCTTGGTCCAAAATTGAACTCTACTTAGTTTCAAATCGTGTCATGCTAGAGGTCTATCTTAATTCAGTATTTTTAATATTATGTTTGTTATTTTTTGATGATGCCTATATTTAGATGGTTAGAAGGCCTATTAGAAGGATAATTAAACCCCATGACCTATCCTTAAAAAATTTCATGGTATAAGTCTCACAAGGTGGGACTATCCTCTTTTTAAGGAGACCTAACACAAATTTAGTATTCCTTGGAGTACTTTTATGAACCCATAAAATGTCTACCATATCTATCCATGGATGGGGGGATCAGGTCCAAATATGTAACATTTAAAATCCCATGAGGAAGGTATGGGTTTTTGGAGGGTTCATGGGAATCATGGAAGAACTAAAACCTTGGACCATGGCATGGCCCTATTTCAACTTTGCTCCAAAATGGTTTACATGGATGCAAGCCAGATCCTTGAAAAAAATATTATTAGTATTATGTTTTCCTACCTATGGAGATACATATTACAATTTTATTTAAACCTTGCCTTCATATAGGAAATTATTAGTTTGTCTTACCATAAGGCTACTAAAGGAAGCCCAAAAGGCTATGGGAGATATGGGTTTAGTATGAAAGTGTTGTGGGATTTGATGGAGGAATTTTAAGGATTACTCATCAAAATAGATGTGATTTAGGTGGATGATAGAGGATTATACCCCTTACTCTATTTGGTGGATGTTATAGGATTCCACATTATTGTCTTTTCAATAAGGGTGGATGTTAGAGGATTTCACTGCTACCTCTTCTGATTTCTAGGGTTTATGTTAAAACCTTTGTGTATTACTTATTAGTCAATGGGCCTGTTATGAAATGACCATCCTAATAATTATAGGAAGAGGGATAATGTTAGATATCTCTTCTTGAAGTGTATATAATATATATATATATATATATATATATATATATATATATATATATATATATATATATATATATATATATATTAAGAAAATACAATGTCTCTTATATAGGGATGTTCACATGTGCATTCTTCATTTGGTCAACAATATAGACAAAAGAAATACTAACCTTTGGTTGTCCCTTAAGAGAGGAAACAATATATATATATATATATATATATATATATATATATATAGAGAGAGAGAGAGAGAGAGAGAGAGAGAGAGAGAATACAATGTCTCCCATATAGGGATGTTCATGTGTGCATTCTTCATTTGATCAACAATATAGATAGAAGAAATACTAACCTTTGGTTATCCCTTAGGAGAGGAAACACTATCTTGAGATTGTGAAGATTGAGGTGAAGGAACAACTCTCACATTCTGATTTTTTTGCATTTATTGTACTTTAGGGAATGTATTACACCTATTAGTCCCTTGAGAGACTTGAAAAGGTGGAATGGGTAATTGACTTACCTATTGATTACCTTATATTTCCCTTTTATTAGTCTTTATGTTGGTTACCATAGGATAATCAATGGTACCTATACCTCCAAATTGATTCATAGCACAATATTCTCATTATTGCCAATTAAAAAATGTGGAATCATGTTGCATTTACCCTTGATTAACTTCAATTTTTTGTAGAATTTTAACTTGTGGAGTTTTTGAATCTTGAGTAACTTGAGAAGATTGAACACCTTGAGAATATTGAACACCTTGCACCATGGAAACTTGATTGGACACACCATTTGAATACATAATTTGATCTTGGAGCTGATCATAAGGAAGGCACCATGACTAATCTTAGACTAGATTTTTTTGAGCTAGAATAATAGAATTTGAAGATATAGAAACATTTGGGTTTTATCTATTGTAATACCTAACATTGGTGATCAATTATTAACCTTGATAGTTACCTTAGAAAGGAGGTCTACTGGGCTGGTTGAATTGGTTGTAGGGCTTTCAAGGCCTATAGTGATGAGCTTGTTTCCTCTTAATGTTTACAATTTCATTGACAAAAAATTGTAGAAGAGTCTTGAATTCATGTAAGTCATTAGGAGGATTAAAATCAGATTTTTATTGATTGTTTGGTAAAGGAATAGGAACCAATGTGACAATGAAATAGGTTTATATGGAGTAGGGGAATGCAATTCTAGAAACAAAGGCATAATAGGCCTTGGATAAATCTTACCATCTTGATAAGACAACTCTCATCCCTTATTACCACATCATATGCATCAAGTAATGAATTTCATCCCATTGATTGAATTGTTATTGTTATGTCTCTATTCAATGACCTCAATTAGTATAAGAATGCATAGTTTGTAATGGGCTTGACTATGGTTGGGATTCTATCTTAAGTATTTTGATACCTATAATTCAAATAAAACATGAATTATTGAGGATCTCTCATTATGGTAGTCAATTTATCCACCAAAGATAAGTGATCACTCTTATCCTGAAAATGATTGCATAATTGTTCTCCCAATTCATCCCAAGTAATAATAGAATTAGGTCTCAATCCTATATACCATTAAAGATCCTTCCTTTGAATAAAGTGGACTGTAATATGATTGACACATTCTCTTATATCACATTATGTATATAAGATTTTTATCAATGTCTCTTATATGCTCAATAAGATTAGTGAAATCTTTTCCAGTGAAGTGTGGGATGATTTTAAGGGCATTGATAAATATATCATCATATTGAACTACAAGTAGATGGATGCCACCATTAAAATGAATAAAATCATGATTTTTAGGAACTTACATCTTTAAAATTGGAGGTAGTTAAAACTTTTATATAGATAGATTTGCATCAATAGTAACATTCCTTTTTGGATAAGGGTGTGTAGTAATAAATATCCTTTTCATATATGAACAATAAGGTAATTATACAAACTTAAAAGGAGTACCTTTAATATAAGATATTGTAATTACCTTTGAAATGAAAAATAGACACTAGCATTAAAACTAGGATGCTTGAAATCTTATTGGAGTCATCAGATGCTAAATGTGGATTCTATAAAAACAACAAGTATGTTAGGACCAGCACCAATCTTGAGCATGTTCTTGAATTTTCATCCCACTAGGCATGCCAAAAACTATTGTCACTTTGAGTTTCACCCTTTGAGGAGGTGTTTTATATATCCTCTCTCAATTGACACAATTATAACTCTTGAAATTTATGGGTGGCCTATAACTAAAGATAACTTATAGAGAGGGATGGCTCCCTTGATGCTACACCTATACTATCACTACACTTACTCAAAGTGCAATGAAAAGGTAAATAGAAAGCCAAAATGAAATATAAAATGGGTGATAAACCAAAATATAGATCTCCTCCTATGGTATATTAGTTGATAACAAATATAAAACAAGGTTTAATCTAATCACACAACTTATAACAGTTCTCTAGCATAAGTATTTCAACATGGAGGTTGTATCTTATGAATTAACTCAGAGGAAAAATAAAGAGGCCTAAAATGAGGAACTAATGAAGGTTTTACACACTTAATATTTTCATAACAAATTTATACACACCATATGGCCTACAATAAGATAACTTACTCCCAAACAGGCAAGAATGAAGAGGACAAATGCAAGGAGATTGAACATCAACTCTCACTCATAAAAATTCAACATGAACACACTAAATGTGATATGAAGAGGGTAAAAAAGTCTAATTTCATTTCAAAAGAATCAATAAGTATAAATTTTAGAAGGGCTTTTCCATAAAAACTTGGAGGATATTTTACAATGTCTTTTTCAGGAGTATATAGAGAAGAATAGATAAGAGAGAGATAAAGGGATGTGTAGGAGGCCTATTATGAATGTCATATATTATGAAACTAATTAAAATGCCAATAAAATGTGGAATGAATAGTCCTATAATTCATATTAAACATGTTTTGGCTTGGATTGATTACTTCCTCATGAGAGGTGGTATAGAAGTGGCTTTTCATCTATTATGATTTATATTTTCTCACTTGAAACTACCGATTATTGGTTGAGGTGTTATAAATTAATATATTGACACATGGCCTAATTTACCTTATTGGAATATTTATATGTCATCCTTGGTTATTTCAATGCATATCCCATCTTGGTGAGAATGAAACTTATGACTTAGACCTCCTCATTCTCTATCATTAGACCTTGTAATTTTATGTCAATGTTTGTTTGATCTAAAATAATGTGATGAAGACAAGTCCATGTCTTCTTAAAAGGTATATTATTTGATTGAAAACTATAAAAATAAATTTTCCTCATTAATTTCTTTTATAAGATCATACAACCTCTATCCAAGATTATAGATCATCTTTCAATCGATTAGTTATCCATTAGATCTTAAAAGCCTACTATTAAGGAGTTTTAAAAGGGTTATATGTACTCTTTTCCATGTTACATGACCTACACATTGGTGTTATATATGTAGTATATCATATTAGGAGTCTTCAAGGGCATATTCAATCTTGAAACAATCTTAAACAGTTGATACAATCCTATTATACTTCTTTGAGTGTCCTGAACGACATGATTAGTGGACTACCTATGAATATGCTCTCAAAACTACCTATAGTCATTAGAATGAGATTGTATAAAAATAATATATCATTCCAAATATGTCATTATATTATTTTATAGATTTCATGATGTGTCTTGATTCCATTTATGACCTTAGGAAGGTATGCCACTTCAACCTCTCAATGTAGTCTATGAAACTCTTCATCTTGGCTTGGTCTAGAGACTTGAAACCTAACATATATAGAATGAGACTATAAACATGATTAAAAATATAGTTTCTAGGCCATTTTCATGTGTTTTTACTCCATGCGTGTTAGGATTATGGATCCAAAAGGTGATAATGAGGATTTTATATGTCATAAATGTGTTTTAAAAACATTTAAAGAACAATTTATTCCATTTTTAAATGTACACATTCATCGATCTCTGTAAGGACATAAAAGGCAGTTCTAGGTCTCCAATCTTCTTAACGATTGTTCATAAAGTTGAGTGCCCTAATTAAATATAAAATTACATTAATTTGGAGTGGAAAAGTGTTACCAAAATATCCATAGGAAATTCTTCCTCGTTCATTTTCTCATCCAAATTCCCACATGAGAATGTTTACTTTATCGAGCTTATAGGTATGTATGTGTGCATTTGAAAGGATTGTCTTGAGCTAAAAGTATATGTTCATGATGTTTTTTGGTTATAATTTCCTCTTTTAGTCTTGACACATTCCCATTAATTTATCAAATTGTTTTACAAATCATTTGACTCCTATAATGGATTTAAGCCTTACTTTAGTCATGATTGGGGTTTTTTGATAGTCTAGGGGTTTTGACCCTAATTGTCATATTTTGATGCTTTATATTCATTATAAGAAGTCTAACCACTATATTAACTTTCCCTAGGTTATATAAAATCTATATTTAACATTAATACTTTATGTTAAACACAAAAATTTCCCTCTCTCCATTTTATGTGTGTAGGCTTGTAGGTGGGCATTCTAGGCTTAAAACTTATTGAAAACTTGCTAAAGAATTGGAATCCCCTACTTATTATAAACATTAAATGATATTTTATAAAATATGGATATTTTTTAATTTTATTTATAACCTTCCCCAAGGATAAAACATATAGGGTTTGCCAAGAACCTATCATTCTAGGCTGTACACTTGAAACAATTTACTTGTGCATACATGACTACATTTTTATTTTATCATTTTGACCATGAATTATTTTGGAGTTTGAGGTAATTTTTTAAGATATAATAATAAATATAAACACCTCAATAGTTCATTATTATTCCTTATTCTAGTTTCAAGTCTGCTACTTGTTTTTTCACCCTTGAAACCCTATTAAAAAACACTAGACTAATGACCTTCAGCCTATCACCTACAACTTCCTATAAAAAATGATCATAGGAGTTTTAAAAATTATTTTATTCTCTATAATATTCATATAAACTTATTATTAATTGTTTAAAACTCTATTTTAGATAGATTACCCCTCAAAACATTAAATGTGCATATTCATAGGAATGTATCTCTTTCATTTAAGGCCTGTGTGTTGAACCAAGACTTGAAGATCACTTTGGGGATGAATGAAATATTATGTAAAAATTTAATTGGGTGTTTTATATTTTAAAAACTTCATATCATGTGCTTTGGTTTTTTTATAATCCTAAAACCTCTCAATAGAATCAAATAGCTCCAAAACTTGTACCTTTTAAAACCCTGTAGACTTGTACTTTAACATTTTGCTCATTCATGCATTGAATGTTGTCTGGAGATGGTGTGTTATGGATAATTTTATTTTATTAGTTTAGATACATCATTTACACTTTATTTCAATCACTTTCATGCTGGAAAACACCTCATAGCTCTAAATAACCCTTCCTATCATGTTAAAACTAGTAAAACCATGAAATTTCTTGTTAGTACCAACATGATCATTGGGAATTTGAGTTGTGTTTTATGTTTCATAGGATATTTTACCTTAAAAATATAATTTTAATATATTTAAATGTATTCACTATGCTTATACATTACATTTTAAGAGAAAAATTGTGATACTAGGGTTTAAGAGGCATCTAACTTGTTAACAATGGTTCATAAAGATATGCCCACTTATACCAAAACTATTCTCATGGATTTTAAGTGAATATGGTGTTAAAAATCACATAATTGAATTTTATCTAAAACATCTCCTCCATTATAAATGAACTTTATGAAAATGAGCCTTCCTCTCTTGCAATTAACTTGATGGAAAAGTTAAACATATTTTTTACTTTTTTGAGACTAAAACTTATTCCTCTACATGGTTTTGAGCTTTATGAGGTTTTATGATATTTTTAATAGATTATAATACCATAATTATTTTTAAAAACCTTTCAATGATACCACCTAATCAATCTTGAGGTTGTATATTCACTTGTAGACCTATCTTCATCAAGAAAACTTGCTTATTCTACCAAAATACCCTATTAGAGTTTTTAACCATATGAAAATGGAGTTCTTATTTGATTCTATGGTGTTTTTGTAATGTAACAAACATATATTAATCTTCTTTTCATACTATGTTTAGAAATTAGAGCAATGATCAAAGCAATTTTTCAATGTGAGTGTACATTGGTAAAGAAGTATTATGACACCTTGACCAAGTGAATGGGAAAAAGAGATATAATATGATCTTAAAAAAATGTGAAATGACCCCAAAAATACCTATTTGATCTCTATGCATGATATTTTAACTTCAAACATGATGTCTCCTCAAGAGGTTATGCTACAACATTATAACAAGCAACATAACAAGAAAAATGAACTCTAATATCTCCAAAATTACCTCAGACTACTCAAAATGCTTATGAAGAAAAAAATACTTATCTCATTAGCTTATCTCCTAGTAAACTATCCATTATGAAACACCATGATTTTTTGGATGATCACCACTTCTTTATTTTAACCATGGATCACTTATACTTCGAATTTCAGAAACTAACCTTAATGTTTCCAAAGTTACCTTAAAATTTACTAAACCACATTACAAAATACCTCTTCAAATATCATGGCTCAAAACTGATTGGAAAAGTCACACATCATAGACCTTATCATCCTAATAAGACCTTTAGACCTTGATATGACATTTAACACAAAACCATGACACCAAGACATGACTCTCAACAAGACCATTTACAAGGTTAGATGACTAAGTTACTAGTTTTGAACATACCTTGGTCAACTATGGCTGATTAGCCAACAGTTATGATTACGGTTTTGACTTATGATTTTAAGTTTGATTTGGTATTTCAATTTCATATTTATTCATGATTTGTTTATTTGGGGTTAAATATTTTTATTACAATGATAAGACATCATAAACCTTATATTATTTGAATTTAACATTTACATGATTAAATTATGTTGTTAGTATCATTACTAGTTATTTATAATGGATTTAGAGTCTTATTTCATGATTTTTAAAATTATTAATTGGTCAAAATTGACCTGGAGCTTTATTTTATTTTATGTTGTCACCTTGAGTTGTTTAATTGATAATAATTGCACTATTTAGATGCATGCATTATCTTGTATGAAGACTTGAATTGAATTTTGGTATCTTTTTGGACTGTTTTAAGTTTTATTATCTTCTTAATGAAGGTTTTTGATGTTGTTTTGAGTATGTTGTTTCGTATGAGACTCAAAAATAATTTTTCATTTAAGTTTATTTATTTATATGGGAATATTTGAAGAATAATTTTTGTACTCAGGGTTACTAATAGTAATAAAATTGCATCTATTTTGAGTGTTGTACCCTAATGAAGAATTTGATATTATGAGTGTAATAAAATGGATTGTACTCTTAATTTCCAGATTTTAAAAAATATAACATGAGATGCAATAGTTGGAATAACTATAAAGGTGTTAGTGTTTTTAAGCAAGACTGTAAACAATGTTGTTTGAATGTTTTCATCAAGTGGTTTTTGTTAATTCAAGCTCATAAGTCACCATTTTATCTTTCTCACTTCTCTCAACTAGCTTGAATGACATCCAATTGATGAATGGGGTGTTAGGGCCACTTGTGCTTGGGATCATTAGGACTGGCAAGGTGTGTTTTTCCTTAATTGGATTTGCATGTAGAATACTGATTGAATATACTAATCTTTGTTTTGAAATATTTTTAGTATTGATTACAAAGTGAAGAATATAAATTATAAAATGAATTGGTTAAGTATTATATAAATAACATCATTAATTATACTGATATTTTTCAATTATGTTATGAAATGTTAATTTTATGTTTAATTTTCATTAATAAGTTAGTTATACCCAAGTTGAATTATAATTTTAAATTGGAGGTTAATATTTTATATATCAAATTATTAATGATGTTGTAATATACATATACAAATTTATGGAACATTGTTGTGGCATTTAGATAATGTAAACATATAGTTACATGATTTAAATATGTACATTCATTAGTTTCAAATTTTATGTTTGAGTGTTTTGTTGTAGGTAGACACATAATTGAACATAAAACTATTATGCATAACTTGAGAATGTGGACACATCTCTTTGCATAATTGGAACAAGTTCATTTAGTTATCTTATATTATAAATAAGTGTTCATGAAGCTTTTTAAAGTTCATATGACTATGGAATACTATTATTCTTCTTATCTCATGTGTATAGTATTGAGTTAGTGGGTTATTGTTATGATTAAGTAGTCTCTTTTAAATGAAGTTATGAGATTTATTTAGGTGACAATATGTGAATGCTGAGTTAATTGAGATAAACAAAGAAGTTGTAAAGTTATGATATGTATGCATAAAGTATATTGATATATTACTTATTCAATTCAAGTTGAGTTAATTATTTTTATTATATCATTGGGATATGTCTTCATTGGACTAAAATAAAACATAAGACTTACCTTAATCTATTAAGGGCTGCAATTGTTAATACATCTACTCTTTGTTAAGGATTCTTCTTTAAAAAACTTCAAAATTTATTGAAGCTTAATATCTTATTAAGGATTATTAAGAATGCAATATTTTTAAAAGGAATCAATAATATCACTATATAAGGTGGTAGGACTATTATGATAGACTTGTATAATAAATTATAAATGTTGGATTGAATAATTGTAGACTAAGATACAATCAATTATGTTCAAAACTCATGCATGCCTTAAATCTAAGAAAGCCAAGTTAAAATCAAGATTGTAAACAAATGAGTAATTCAAGGATATAAATCCTAAAGGTTATTACAGATGTAATAAGAAATGATTGAGGAATGTATCTTCTTGATTTGTAAGTGACCTATGGAATTAATGAAGGTCAAAGAAATGATTTATTATCATTAAGTTTTGAATTGAAAAATAAGGAATAGAAATTGAGTTTGATCTACAGAATAAGTGAATTATATGACTTTAGGCACTGGCATTAGAGCTTTACTTAATCTAAAATATGGTGATGTAATTTGAACTATAAAACATTCAAGTGATTAAGGTTAACTGGTAGACTTAATATAGGTACATAGAGTTATATGAAATTCATGAGGGAATTAAACCATGTTAGTTTGTCTAAACTTAGTAAGATAATTAATAAGGTATTATTTGAATTATAAATATTAATCAAATGTGTTAAGGCCATGAGGCTAACCTTGCCTTGTGAAATGGATAAGTTATTCCAAAATGGAACACAAGCATGGTTATTGAAACACATTAAGAGGTTTAAAAAATTTATGCCTTAGACTCTTACAATACACTTATACCTTTGATCAAATAAGTAATTAGTTAATCTAATATCCCTAAGATACCTATTTTTAGGATGTACAACTCATCCCATGAATGGTTTTGATGTTGGTAATGTATACACATAATATTTTCAAAATTTTATCACTTACTGACACTTTGTATCTTGTAGGAACTCATTGAGTCTTAATCTCTCTGAGTGCATGCCTTAAGGGGTATACTGGGAAAGGAGTGGGTCGATCATTAGTGCTTTGTAAGATTTTCAACCCTTTTACCACTTACCATAACAGACTTGTCTCCTAAAAAATTTTACCCTAACATTCTTATTCTTACCCATTCCAAATGTTTGTCATATCATTATCCTCTTTTTTCTTTCCTTGACCCCCTTTTGCTAATTAATTATACTTGGTTGACTGGGTTGACCTTGTATATTTTTTAGCCTCTGATTATTATTTAGGGTTAAATAGGTTGACCTTGTGCTATTTTTGGGTATTTTCACTTGAGAGTTTTATTGGCCCTTTAGCTGACCTAGTGAATTATCTCCCAAAAATATACAAGGTCGATTGGGTTGACCCCATATAGCCAACATATTCGAAATGATGTAAGGAAATATCTACCTATATATTCAAGTTAATTTTCAACCATTTTATAATAAAGAAGTGAAGAATAATAAGTGTGAATGAATATCTACTTATTGGCCATTCTAATTGAGGAATAAAGCTTAGAGTTCCATATATTCTTTAGAGATATAGATCTTATCTTGTGGAGAATTATTTTGGATGCATAGATAGGTTTTGTAGCCTAGAGCTGATTTATATTTGTTATCCTTACATACCACAAAAATATCTTACAAAGCACCTTGGCCAAGGGAGAGATTGAAGCTTGGTCAGTTCATCTTCAAAGATTAGAGTTCCATACTTTCTTTACAGATATATATCTTATCTTATGGAGAAGTCTTTTGGATGCATAGATAGGTTATGTATCCTAGAGATGATTTGTCTTTGTTATCCTTACATATCACAAAAATATCTTATGAATCACCTTGGCCAAGGGAGAGATTGAAGCTTGGTTAGCTCATATTCAAAGGTAAGTATTCCTAACTTTATTTCTCCTTTATAAGAGTAGATAGATAATGCAGTTGTGCTTCTCTCTCATGCATTAGGATTCTATATGCATTGACAAGAGTATATGTCTTCTATGTATGTTTAGTTTAGGGGTGTTTTATTTCTAACCCCCACTTTGTGCCACAAGATTTGGTGAACACTAGATTATATTTACTTTATTGTTTATTAGAATAAAGTGAACATTAAACCTATGACTCTTTTAGGGTTGTTGTGTGATTATGTTAGACTATAGGCTTTGAAACCCTCCTTATCATGGTGTATTGTGACAAGTGATCTCCTAATTAGGTCTAGTAGATCCCCATCTTGGTCATGCTCCTACTTAATAAATGTAATTCCAATCAGAAGTGTAGGTATGTTCTATCTTTTCCAGGCCAATATTGATTTATAAACATGTTGCATTTTTATTGCATACATTTTAGTGAACCTAATGTGAACTAACCCTTATAGGATTTGTTCACCTTATTTATTTATTTCATTCTTTTTCATCATTATTTTTATCATATATTTGTCATACTGGGTCAACTGCATCGACCTAGCTCTAACTTATGTGCATAGGTTTTCAGGTATAGGCTACTGGATCGACCTTATCGACCCAGTATAGGTTTTCAACTTTTTAGACTTCTAGTTTAGATTGCTAGGTTGACTTAGTTGACCCTATACATTTTTAGACATCTTGTTCAGCATACTAGGTTGACCCAGTCAACCCTATACATTCTAGGCACTCAAAAATAAGTTTTTTCAAAGCTTGATCAATTTAGTCAACATAGTTAGCAAAATTTATAAGAATATACCAAGGTTCTTGAATAAAAATCTTCTTTATCTAAATCTCTAATCCACCAAGGTTCCTTTATATCTCTCTACTTATTTATTTACATTCTTTCCTTTCATAATTTATAGTCTTTAAAATTGCCCCTACATAGTCAAGTGGATCGACCTTGTTGACCCAGTTCTATGTTTTTTATATTATTTGGATAACTCAGTATGTCAACCCTATTCATTTTTATACCTTGATTTCTTAGTATAAGATTCACCATATCAACAATGTTCTATATTCTATGCATATATTATTGACTATATCAACATTGTACATTATTTCAAATTAGGAATTAACCTTATATGCTAGTAATTAGCTCATAATTTCTTTTATTATTTCTTACATGATTATAATAGATCACATATCTTAATTAGGTGTATTTCAATTAACTATTTAGTTTCACTATTTTCTATTTTATGTACACATAACCAAATCATAAAATCTAAACAAACATTTTAACATTTGACTACCCAAGGCCAACCTACTTGGATTTCGTCACCAAAGGGGAAGCTAGCTTGATGTTTTGGTCAAGTATAAAGTGTGGTTAGTGTTATATTTTGGCTAAGTACCTAACACCCTTATCACTGTGGTGTGTAAAGTGAGGGGGTAGGCCCCGATACCAAGCATGTATCATTACCACTATAGATCCCTTTTAGCCCAAATTACCTAAAACCATCCTTAGATTGATTTCTAGTCCCTTACTTATATCCAACTTCCCATCACATTCAAAATCATATTCTAATAATCTTATACACATTTAGGTTGACCAATTATTTAGCTATTTACTTTCCAAGTTGATTGCTTACTCTTTGCTCAATTATATTTTGTATTATAAAAACATACATTAGATAGCATTGGTGCAAGGTTTTGTGCTGTACGCCTCAATTGGGTTGGCCAACATTAATCCAATTGACTATTTTTTCCCTTCTATTATTTCTTTTCAAATTACTTGTAAAATTCATCTTGTTTCAATTCACAATTTGTTATAAGCTTTATGATTTTCCCTTTTTATTATACTAGGTCGACCCAGTTGACCCTATAAACTTTTTCAACCTTTGTTTGTTGTATTGGGTCAACCCTATACAATTTTTAAGCCATGTTTCTTGTGCTAGATCAATCCAGTCGACCCTGTATAGTTTCCTTTTACTTCCTATTTCCTTGTGTGGTTATCTAGTCTTATCTCATCATGATGACATCTTTTAATCCTTCCCTTAGTAAAAAACATTACATAATTAAGGATTTGGATAATAACTCCACTTATTTCATTAATTTAGATGAAACTATACAATTTTTTCCTTCCTCTTCTCCTGAACCAAAACTAATCACTACACAATGTAATGTAGCTGTGGTCATTCATCCTAATCCTCTTCCCAATACCAATTGTGGGAATCTTCAACCAAGTAATCCCTCTACTATCAACACTCATACCCTTACAACCAATGTTCATAATCCTCTTGTTACACCCATAACAAGATCACCAAGTCCTATCAATTCCAAAAGTAACATGGTTGAAACCACTCAAATTGATAATCTAGATGGTTCCCAATTATTCAAAAACCTTGATGATAATACTATTTACACTCCTCATAAGAATGGTGTATTTACCAAGATTCCTTCTTCTACCACACTTAAATAAACTAAAACTAATGTTGGGAATCCTCCACCTACAAATAATCCTCCTCCCACCACCACTACTAATCCCCCTCTTATCAACACTAATATCCCTCCTAAAAACACCAGCCCACCTATTGATACAAATCAACTTCTTTCACAAGTCATATAGAAAACGAACATCATGAAAATAAAAATTCAATCTCAAATGATGAACATGCAACAACATTTATTAAATATGACTATTCAACCACCTCAACTCACCATGTCTCAACCAAATAAAAAAAATTTCCCTCCTCTTTGTTAAGCATGGGATATACTAAGAGGGGGGTAATCAGTATATCATATATCTTATAAATCTTTTCCTTAACCAAATTCCACTTAATCATATATTCAAGATATGCAATAAAACTCAAACAATAAACACCACACAAGATAGAGAGAGACACCATATATAATGTGGAAACCCAATGTGGGAAAAACCATGGAAAACAATATCAAGCATATGAATGAGAACTAACCCAAACAATATTCACAAGCCAAGCTTGTAGGAGTACCAACCCCTTTGTTGAGCACCAACCCACAAAATCACCACACCCCTTTGCCGAGCACCAACCCAGCTACTATTCATGAGCACCAACCCCTTTGCCGAGCACCAACCTAGAAACAATTCGTGAGCACCAACCCCTTTGTGTATACCACACACCTATCTCTCAATGTTACTATCTCAACAAATGATAGATCAATACAACATCTCTTTCCTCTCTCTCACCTTTTCTCTTCTAAGCTAGATATAACAAATACAAATCATATTCGTCTCTCACAATTGCTCTTCTAAGATAGATATTACAATATCAAATCAACCTATATATCTCATATCTACAAATGGCTTCTCAAGCCTTTATTTATAGCTTTCCAAATGGCCTTAGCCTTCCCCCTTTGTGACCCTTCAATCCTCATGGAAAATGGTGCCAAACTTGTATGACCCTTCATATTCAAGCCTTTGAAAAGTCATGTGGTGACCCTTCATGATCAAAAACGTCCTTCCCTCTTTTGTCCTCATCTTGGTGACTTTTTGTATTCCTTAAAGTGTCCCTTCATGAGAAATTGTACCCTTCCTCTTTTGTCTTCACTTGGTGACTCTTGGAATTCCCCAAGATGACTCTTCATGGGAAAATGTGTCTCATCCTTCTTTTGTCTTTATCCCATGGATTTTTGACTTCTCTATGGGCCCTTATTTTGTCTCATATGCAACCAAAAATATATTCATTAATATTAAATAAATATTAACTCATATTAGCCAAGATATATTTATTACAAACAACATTAAATGTAATGGGGCCTTTATCACCAATAATGCTAGACCTTTGACATCAATGACAATATTTCCAACAATCTCCACCTTTGTCATTGATGGCAACCTCAATCCTAAAACTGCCACAACCTGTCATCTACACATACTTTCATCTAAAAACATATAGTAACTCCCCCTTATTGTAGTAACATGTACCTGTTCCTTGTACCTATTTTCTACACCTATACCTATACTTGTTATTCTCCCCCTTTGACATCAATGGAAAAGGGCCTATCTGGAGCTAAAACTTAGCTCCTCCTTAACTGATGCTGAACCTCAATGGCAGGAAGTAATAGAAATTACTCCTAACTCTTCTCACAGATCTTTGAATGTGTCCTTTGATCATTCCTTTGAGAAGATATCTAAAAATACATATACATTGTTCCCTATCCTTTGAGCATCTGCAATCAAATCATTTGAATATTTTATTCTAATCTCACAACCTTTAGCATGAAACCTTAATGTGTATCCTTGATCACATATTTGACTAACACTCAACAAATTATGCTTAAGACCTTTTACATATAAAACATTCTTAGTCTTAGTTCTACCATAATCCAAACTTAAAGTACCTTTTTCAGCTATACTGGCAGTGGTTTTATCTCTGAATCTCACTGTACGACCATTGATCTTCTTTAGAGTTGTGAACTTACTTTTATCACCTATCATATGCCTCGAACATCCGCTATCAATTAACCATGGCTGATCTTTACCTCTTGCATGCAGAGCTGTCTGAACCATAATAGAATATTCAGGTTGTTTCTTCTGCCATGAACATGTTTAAGCCTTCTTCTTAATGAATGGAGCTTTGAAAATTTGATTCTTCTTGACTGACTCAAACACGCTTCTACAATACCAAGCTATGTGTCTGAATTTGTTGCACTTGTAGCATATTATGGTCTCTTCATCAAAGCTTGATAGAGGAGCAAAAGAGTTGTGGCTTCTTCTTGACTCTCCTTAACTTTCCTTCTTATTTCTAAAATTGTTAGCTCTTTTTCTACATTCTAATTTCTTTTGACCATATCCATTACAATAAAAATAATAGCCATAAAAATAAGACCTGTCTGTATATCTATGACCTGATTACCTTTTGTATCTTTGTTCTCTCCAGCCTTCTCTATTTGAAATGTCCTCTGTATTCTTCACTTCTCCCCTTTTTGTTTCCTCTTGTGTAAGAGCTTCAACATAGCTCTTTTTCTTTTCAAAACTGATCCCTATCTTATCTAAATTTGATTTTTGACTTTCCAATATCTTATTTAGCATGTTAGTGCTATCTTCAAATTTTGAATCACTGACTTCTTTCTTAATATCTTCTTTTAAAGAGGTAATTTCAATAACATACCTTTGACATTCTTTTCTTGCTATTTCCAACTATGTTGTGAGGTCTTCTTCATTCTTCTTGGCTTCTTCAAAGTGCGCTTGTAGATCTTCAATTATTTCCTTTGACTCTTTTTTATTTTTCTCGATATGACACTTTAATCTTCGATTCTTCTTCTAAACAACTTCTAACTCTTCTAAGGCACAAATGAGCTCTCCTTCCATATTCACTTCAGCTTCCTCCTCTTCTTCTTCTTGATCATCTTCATGTATGGCCATGAATAGAATCTCTTCTTCTTCTAAATCACTAACTCCACTATCTTTACCTGAGCTAGGATCCTTAGAATATAGGCTCTTCTTCTTGAATCCCTTCTTAGATTTGCCTTTGAAATTCTTCTTTTATATAGGCTTTTCTTATTCATCATCATTAACCTTATTGGGCCATCTAGCTGAAAAATTTCTAATCTTTCCATAATTAAAACATTTAAAAGGTAATTTTCCTTGATATTTACCTGTTCCTCTTTTTGGGTTGCAAATGATAAGTTCTCCATTTTCATCTTCATCATCATTGGAACTATCACTTGATTCTTGAATCTTAGCTTTCTCCTTCTTTGATGTCTTGAAAGCTGCTTCTCTCTTTGAGGGTTTATCTTGTTCTATCTGCATCTCATATGCTATGAGAATACCATGAAGTTCATCCATATTTAGCTTGGCCAAATTCTTCATTTCCTCAATTGCCAAAACCTTTGTAGCATATCTCATTGGTAGAGATCTCAAAACATTTTGCACCACCGTTGACTCATCTAATGTTTCTCCAAGTCCTTGATTCTGATTTATGATTTGATCAACTCACAAAAGATAACTTGCTATATCTTCTTCTTCTTCCATCTTCAAACTTTCAAACTACCTTTTAAAAGTTTGCAACTTAGCTTGCTGAACCTTTCCATCACCTTTTTAAATATTCTTAAGTTTTACCCAAGTTTCATGAGTAGTTTACATTGCATAACTTTAACAAATTCAAATTCACATAAAATAGCATTTAAAGCTTTAGCATTACATTCACTTGCCTTCTTTTCTACTAGAGTAATTACAAATGTCTGTGGCTCTTCATATTCCTCTACCACTACTTTCCATATGTCAAATCCAAGGGCCATCAAATAAACCTTCATTCTCATGCTCTAAAAATCATAATTCATCCCATCAAACAAAGGTACCTTATTTGTAGAAAATCCTTCTTGTAACCCAACCATCATGCTTTCCTGATCTACCTTCAAGCTATAAAAATTTTCAAAAAGGAACCTACTCTGATACCAATTGTTAAGCACAGGATATACTAAGAGGGGGGGTGAATCAAAATATCATATATCTTATAAATATTTTCCTTAACCAAATTCCACTTAATCAAACATTCAAGATATGAAATAAAACTCAAACAATAAACACCACACAAGATAGACAGAGACACCAGATATAACATGGAAACCCAATGTGGGAAAAACCATGGAGAATAATCTCAAGTATACGAATGAGCACCAAACCAAAAAATATTCACAAGGCAAGCTTGCAAGAGCACCAACCCCTTTGCTGAGCACCAACCCAACAACTATTCATGAGCACTAACCCACAAGAGCACTACACCCCTTTGCCGAGCACCAACCTAGCTACTATTCATGAGCACCAACCCAGCAACAATTCATGAGCACCAACCCACATGAGCACCAACCCCTTTGCTGAGTACCAACCTAGCAACAATTTGTGAACACTAACCCATAGGACCACCAACCCCTTTGTGTATACCACACACCTATCTCTCAATGTTGCTATCTCAACAAATGATAGATCAATACAATATCTCTTTCCTCTCTCTCTCTCACCTTTTCTCTTCTAAGCTAGATATAAAAAATACAAATCATATTCATCTCTCACAATTGCTCTTCTAAGCTAGATATTACAATATCAAATCAACCTCTATATCTTATATCTACAAATGGCTTCTCAAGCCTTTATTTATAGATTTCCAAATGACCTTTGGCCTTCCCCCTTTGTGACCCTTCAATCCTCATGGAAAATGGCGCCAAACTTGTATGACCCTTCATATTCAAGCATTTGAAAAGTCATGTGGTGACCCTTCATGATCAAAAACGTCCTTCCCTCTTTTGTCCTCATCTTGGTGACTTTTCGTATTCCTTAAAGTGTCCCTTCATGATAAATTTCACCCTTCCTCTTTTGTCTTCACTTGGTGACTCTTGGAATTCCCCAAGATGACTCTTCATGGGAAAATGTGTCCCATCCTTCTTTTGTCTTTATCCCATGGCTCTTTGACTTCTCCATGGGCCCTTCTTTTATCTCATATGCAACCAAAAATATATTCATTAATATTAAATAATATTAACTCATATTAGCCAAGATATATTTATTACAAACAACATTAAATGTAATGGGGCCTTTATCACCAATAATGCTAGACCTTTGACATCAATGACAATATTTCCAACACTCTTATAGATGCCAATGGGAATATCATCCCCCAACCTCTAATGAATAATAAAATTCTTCAACATCTTTAAAATGAACCCTTATTCCCATTCATTGCATCCATATATATTGGAAACATTTCTCCAATTATCACGTCTAATAGGACTAAGGATCATATTATCTTTCTTAAGTATTTTGGTAATATCTATAAGGAATGGATCTAAACTAACACCTTTGATACCACCAAGCTCTTAGCCAAAACCATTGTTGGTGATGCACTTGAATGATACACCCAAATTCTTAGACATTCCATCTCAGAACTAGAGGATTTAATCAATGCTCTAGTGAAGGAGTTTGAACATGATGACCTTATTGAAAATTACCTTAGCCATTTCATCAATGCCAAATAACTTCTTAATTAATCTGTTCATAATTTTATCAAATGATGGAAGTATCTCACTCATAAAGTGGACCATAACATGAATGATGATACTCTTTTAAAACAATCTATCACAACTCTTAAGTCTCCCCTTTAATATAAAGTTTGAATCTTTTCACCTAAAACTTTAGAAGAAGCCTTAGACCAAGAAAAAAAAACAATACTTTCTTATGACTCAATATGAACTATCTCAAACAAGTACTAAATAACCTTTTTAATCATTTTCTCATAACATTGATTCATCCAAGCCTCCCCAACCTCAAAGTGGAGAATCTCATTAAACTAATTTTAATCCAACCCACCCTCCCTTGAGTTTAGAACAACTTAAGAATAAATTTCCCCCTTCTAAACCATAATATTTGATCCTTCCAAACCTCCTCCAAAATGGTACAATCTTGATAAATTTATTGGTGACATGCTACTATAAGTCATTCTGATAAATCTTATCATGATCTTCACCAATTTATTATTTCTTCCTTGCTTGGTCCACATTTCAATCTTGATACTATCACAAAACAACATTACAAGACTATCTTCAAGCTTCTTAAAGTCAATCTCAATATCCATAATCAAATCAACATCAACTACCTAATAAACAACAATAATCATCCCATACCTACACCTCATCTACTAATATTGTTCAAACCATAGTTGATCCTTTTTACTACACCACTAATAAAAGGTTAGATAACATGAACAACTTTAAACATATTGTTTCATCCATTGAACCTCAACCTCTTAGGTCACATTAACCAAAATCATACCTAGTTTAAATGCCTACTCCAAATCATATCATACATGGTTCTCCTTTACCTCCTTTATCTCCTCATACCTCTCCTACACATCATATGTCACATTCAACATCCTTAAACTCCAACAAACTATCACATTTACCTATCTCTAAATGCACCTACCAAACCAATGCAAATCATTCTAATAATTAAATTTCACCTCACTCTAACTCATATGTTGGGCATCTTATGATGCCCATCCACATCTACCTTTAGACTTTGGGGCATCTTGTGATGCCCATCCCTGAATCCAATTACCCTTTGGGGCATCTTGTGATGCCCACTATTATTCTACAATGCATAATAACAAATAAGTTCAACTTCAAGAAATCTTCCAAGATTTATAGCCTTGTATTTCACATGCTCATATTTGATACAGACATTAGCATAGAACTTACTTATTAAATTTGTCTCATGTTTCTTTGTTTTTGCACACTTTACTTCTTTTACTTTCTTTTTTTCTAGCATCAGTATTTTCTTTTACGTTCTTTGACTTTATTACAATTTACATTTGACATTTTTTTTTCATTTTTATCCTTATCTATCTCTTTTATTTTTGTCTTTTTTTATGGCATTATTTACCTTAATAAATTTATGATTATTTTTGTCTTTTTTTATGGCATTATTTACCTTAATAAATTTATGATTATTTTTCTCTTTATTTATCATTTACCTCATTGGTGTTCACCTTGTGAGTTATAGTGTAAGACCATGGATAGGACTAGGCTCTCCTCATTAATTACCACATTCAAACATCCTTAAACCATTATTATTGCTTTCTCTTTCTTTCTTGAGTTTTTAGAAAAACTATCTTCTTATGTCCTCATGATTTTTTGCTTTCTTATCTCTATTTTTCACAGGTAAATGTCATTGTGACTTGGTTATACCAACCTTGCTCCCTTTCATCATGTTTCTTATTACCATGTGATTAGTTAGTAAACAATATATCTAATTATAATCTCCTTTTACTAATCCACCTTTGTATATCCTTCTTCCCTTCTTCATTTTTCAAAAAATTAAGGATATACATGATTGATATTTGAGATCACATGCTAGTTCATTGCTAAGCCTAAGTGTCATATTCAGTCTTTGTCCTTGGTTACTCAACTTCCTTTAGTCTAAGCCTAAAAACTCATTCGTTTGTATCACTAAATCTCTCATTATTGGTCATTCCAAGTCCACATGGGGGAGGAATCTTTAAAAAATATGAAAAATTAAAATCCAAATCATTTAAAAAAAGGCAATGATATAAAAGGCAAAAATATTCTTAAAAGTCAAATCACACTAAAAAAATTATTCAAAAGACATCTCCTTTTTCTAGTCAAAGCTCAAAATCCATAGTTATCCTCATGATAGAGTCGAGGTCCTTTGGGGTGTGGTAGGCTAGTATATTAGAAAATGAGAATTAAAAAAAATCTTGTAGTGCTACCTACTTTCTCATACAAGTACCTAATCTTCATAGAAGACCAATAGCTTTGTAAGGGGTCCTGAAGAATGAGGAACATGTCGTGAGAAGGTAGGTATATTTTACCTTTGTTTTACCAATATAAATTCATGATTTGATCTTATTATCATGCTTGTATGCCTACAAGGATTGATGTCTATGGAAAACATGTATCATTTTCACATTTATGATCACTAGTCACTCAGTGTCTTATCATGCCCTTAGTATGCCTCTTTTCTCCTAAGGCATTCTCATAAGACACCTAAGTCTTGATTTTTACAATCCCTTTTTTCATTTCCTATATCCCTCATATTTCCTCTTAAGAAATATTTTTTTGTATATTAATCACTCTCCTTGGGATTTCATTTGTGAATTATTTTGTAAGACTGTGGATAGGACCTGACGTTCTTCACAAATTACCACCATATCACCTTCCTATTAACTGCATCCTTTGTTACCTAATTGCGTTGATTATTCCAACCCAGTGGTGTTCCATTTGTGAATTTTAATTGTAATACCATAGATAAGACCTATCCCTCCTCACAAATTTTTACAATAATACAAGTCACAATAAAAAATTACATGTTTCAACTATGAGATAAGATTCGATTGATTGTGAAATTACATGTCATTGAAATGCTTCCCAACTTAATTTAGTATGTTTTATGTTTTATTCTTACTTCATTTATATTTTGATTTTATGTTTTCATTTTTTGAGTGCATGTAAGAATGCAACCATTTCTTGAATTTTTCATCCTTCCCAACATGAATTAGTGTGATAAATTTAAGACCAATTTTTTTCTAATTTTATTTGTCTCTTATATTTTACAACATAATTTAATATGTTCTTAATTATTTTTTTCCCATTTATGTTTTACATGTTTTCAAACATGATTCAATCATTTTTAATTCATTTTCCATATTTTTTATCATTTAGCCTTCAATATTAAGAACCTTTCCTTACCAATCCTAACTTGCCAATTTTTTTCAAATCTATGTCTCTCCTAACCACTATATGCCTATTTTCAAAAATATTTCATATTTGGCTATTTTTGCACTAAATTCTATAGGTTCACCTAGTGTTCTTCACATTGTACACCTTCAATATCTTATAATTTACTTATTTATCTACAATAATAAGGTAAGTAAAGGTATGTGTTTCTCATTTCTATCCTTTCATTTATCTTATTTTCTACTTATTGCATTTTACTTAGCATCAACATTATGTTTTATCATGTTCTATTTCTCGAAGCACCATCCCATGTTGCACTTATGTGACACATGATGATATTAGAGTGGGTTATATGTATACACATACTATTTTTAAACTTATATTACTTACCAACACTTTTTATCTTGCAAGAACCCATTGAATCTCAATCTCTCTAAGTGCATGCCTTAAGGGGTACACCAAGAAAGGGGTGGGAAAACTATTGGTGCTTCATAAGATTTTTGTCCCTTTTTACTCTTTTAATCTACACACTTATCTCCCAAAATAATTTACCCTAAGTTTATTCTTCTCAGTCTTACCCATTCCAAACATTTATCATATCGTTATCTTCCTTTTTCTTACCTTAACCCCCTTTCACCAATTGATTGTACTAGGTTGACTAGGTCAAACTTGTATAGTTTTTAGCCTTTGATTATTGTGAAAGTTTTATTGGGTTGACCCTATACTATTTTTGGGTATTTTCACTTGAGATTTTTGTTATCCCTTTGGCTGATCTAGTGAATTATCATCTGAAAACATATAGGGTTGATTGGGTTGACCCCATATAGTTGACATATTCAAAATGATTTAGGTTAAGATCTACCTATATATACAAGTTAATTCCCAACCATTTGAGAATAGATAATCAAAGAATAATAAGTGTAAATGAACATCTACTTATTAACCATTCTACTTGAGGAATAAAGCTTAAGGTTCCATACTTTATTTGGAGATATGGATCTTATATTTTAGAGAAATATTTTATTTTGAATAGATAGGTTGTGTAGCCTAAAGATGGTTTATATTTTTTATCTTTATATACCATAATAATATTTTTCAAGGTGCCTTGTCCAAGGGAGAGATTGAGGCTCGATGGGTTCATCCTCAAAGGTAAGTATTCTTAACTTTATTTTTAATTTTTAAGAGTAGATAGATAATGTAGTTGTGATCCCATGCTTTAGGATTTCGTATACATTTATGTGAGTATATGTATTCTATGCATGTTTAGTTTTGTTTTTTTTTTCTAACCCCCACTTTATACTTCAAAATTTGGTGAGAACTGGATTAGATTTACTTTCTTGTTTATTATAATAAAGTGAACATTAAACCTAGGACTCTTTTAGGGTTATTTCATGATTATGTTAAACTATAGGCCTTAGAAACCTTACTATAATGGTGTATTCTAAAAAGTGATCCCCTAATTATGTCTAATAGATCCCCATCTTGGTCATTCTCCTAATTAAAAATTGTATTCCCAATTAGAAGTGTAGGTATGCTCTATCTTCTCTGAGATAGGATTGATTTATAGACATGATGCATTTTTGATTAGATAAATGTAATGCTTTCCAAAAATTTTCATTGATTTGGTAAATAATCCTTCCAATGATCACTACAAGTTTCTTATGATTTTGTTATATCTTTCTTATGCAACCTTAATATGATGATTCTTTTGTTGAATCTATTTTACTTTTTGTATTTATTTGTTAAACTTTTTTGATTTACCCAATGAGGTATAGGTTATTTTATAGACTATGCAGGTACTCAGGTAAGTTTATAAGTTAGTGATGGATTTGATTAGAATTCCATAATGAAGTAAGTGGATAGGCATGAATGAGTGTTTCTAAATTGACCCATGTTTATCTAAATACTAAGAGGTTAAAAATGCTTCCTAATGAAGTCATTATTGATTTATGAACTTGGCCTATTTTTTATGTTGGATATAACATAGTTATGGATCTCGTTACATTTTCATGCTAAATTTTGATTGAAAAACCTTGTACCATATTTTTTAATCTCGATACTATAAAAAAAATTGTGGTTGTTACACAAACCAAACACACATATTAAAATTTTAAGTTAAAATTTATCATGTTTATTTTTTTAATCTTTTAATTAGATTTTTATTATGTGTTCTCATATATAAAGGTCACATATGTTCTTCCCTCATGTCACAAGGTGATCCTAGGAATCAAAAATAACTTATGTATTTATGTCTAATCTAGGTTGTAAGTTGTGTGCACTCTTCTATCATATCACAAGGTGAGTTTGGGAACCAAAAATAACTTGCACCCCTTTATTCCTTACTTTTAAGGTATAGTGACTAGGATTTCATCCCCTAACATTTTGACAAACCTCATGTTTTATTGGGGTATATAAATTCTTAGGTAGCTATCAACATTGGCTAAAATATCATCCATTTTATAGGCACTGTGAAGTGAGCCAGTTTCATCCTCTAATACCCAAGCCCAAGAAACACATTTTGCATATGGATATAGGTCTCAATGTAATGAAAGTTTCATATAAGATAACCCTAGATATTATTTTTAATCATAGATTACCAAGCCTATTTGTCATAGATTATTTGTGGTGTTGGGAAAATAACATTTCCTAAGATCACCCACCATGTTCCCTTTGAGGCATTAATAGAAGGCCATGATTTAGTTGTAATCCTACACGATTATATAGGTTATGCTTCTATGTGTGTTTGATTTCATCCTTTATGTTGAACTAGTATCAAACTAAATCCAAACTAAACCAAGAATAATCTAATCTAAATCAAAATCAAGTAAAATCTAGGTCAAATCAAATAAATTATAAGTAAGCCTATCCAACGTCATATTGAATAAATAAAAAAAGACATTTTAGTCCAAGTCCATTCCATTTCCATGAAATTTACTTCCCATCCATCAGTTACAATTCCATTCATGTTATTGCCCATGTCCACTATAAATGAAAACTTTTTCTAACATCTAACTCATCCCAATAAAATCATCTAACATCTCATACAAAATTACACTCTATCAAACATTGGGTAAAATATTAAACTCAATCAAAACACCAAAACCATCCCATAATCCTAAGCCATAGAAGTTACAATTTAAAAAATTATGGAAGAAACATGATGAGAAAAAAATCCCAAAGTAATGATCCAGAAAATGTCCATCCCATAATCAATCATTGTTTGATGGAAAATCATAGAATCAAACATTTCCAAATTAATAACCCATAAATTAGGAACCTGGGTCACCATTATCTACCTATATCCTATCATTTATAATTTGATGGAGATCATTTATATAAGAATCAATTGTATCCACATCAAAGAATCAATATCTTAGGATATGCTAGAATATTTTCCTAACATGTGATTAGTCTCTTCCAAAACATTTTCATAATCAAACCAATCCCATTGACCACCCAATAACATCCCAATTCCACACCATCATTATTCCACCCATATTTTATGATCCCACCATTTATGAACTCATTTTATACCAACCACCCATCCTAAACTAGTCCATCATTAGACAAAGCATATTTGATTAACCCTATGTGGGTCCACCCATATTTTAAAAAACCCTATTTTAGGAACACATCATTAGTCCATCAATATTCAATGATATTCACTTGGATATGTCCTTTATTAATACCCCTATTATTTATCAAACCATCCATGGTTAACCAAAATTTAATAAACCCATCTTAGACCATCCCATATTTGATTTTCATGAAATACTAGCAATATTTTACCAAACTGAGTTACTTTAGGTATTTGAATAGTTCACTTTTGACCAATGTGACATAAAATTTATTAAACTATCACATTAAATCACTTTGAATATTAAATTATCCATCATGAAACCTAAAGTGAAAAAATTAATTGTCTAAAATGACATCCAAAACACTCTTTAAGTAGAAAACATCCCATCTCTCTTACACAAAGCATCAAGCCCACCATGAACATGAAAATAAAAATAGTAGCCTATCAATTTTGATCAATGTCATTCATCCAAGTAGGCTTATTTTTTGATTAATAAATCAAAATATCCAATAATTATTAGGTGTATAATGATAATTTTAAAACCTATTTTCAAATCAACAAATATCCTATATGATTCAAAATCCTCAAAATCATGAACTATAAATGAAAAGGACTTAGAATTCATGAACAAGGAATCTTGGAGCTGATTCATGTGTGTGAAAATCAAAAGCCTCAAAACATTGGTTACAAACCTCAGATAGATCCAAATAAAAACATAATTTAACCTTCCATTATTGATGAGGAAACTTCCAACATCAATCAAATAGGTTCCTCTCATATCCTATGTAAGGATATTGCTACCATCAATCCTTTCAATAACATCATCATCCTTACCATCCATATTGAAATAAATAATCCTACATCCATCAATTTAAACCAACATAATCATGTATCTTTAGACCTTTTTGATAATGACACAATAATCAATTAATTATTGACACTTAAAGATGACACTAATAGGAAATCACATTCAATAATTCAAAATCAATCTTAATAAATCAACATATATCAAGCAAAAAGAAGTGTTCCTAAAAAAAATCAAGGCCATTTAGTGGAAATATCTTTGATAATAAAAATCAATGTAAAAAAGAGTAAATCAACCTTATTCATGCATATACATAGGTACAAGAGGAAAACATGATTGATGTTAATATTAGAATAGAGGAAATTCTTAAGATCGATATCTTATAGCAAATCTTATGCCTAATGAGCCTGAATTCATTGTTATCCTCTTGAAATATTTTTTCAATGTCTTTAATCCCATAAAATATAATATTGTTTCATATTAATCACACATAAATCATTCAAAATAGGAAACTTTGTGTGAGACTATTGGTCCCAACCCCCCTTAGACTCATTAAATTTACATCCACCTCCATGATTGCATCATCTATATAATACTTTAAAAAATACAACACAATCCTTACTCTAATACACATCCCACATCCTCCTCCTTTACGACACCATCTTTCATAGAGACCATGCCAAAAATTGGTTTATGTGTTAATAAAAATATAACTCATTAATCAACGAAGGTCAGATCAAAATCTAGAGAGGACACATTAGTGATATGGTCTTGACATAAAAATGGTTTAGGTGAGGATACTAGTAGAATAAATTATAACTCAAATACCTCTCATATTGAAGGACCATGGGCTTCAAAAAAATTATATATATATATATATATATATATATATATATATATATATATATATATATAAACTAAAAAATCCAAGAAAATATAAAAAGAAAAAAAACTAAGAAAAATAAAAATAAAACCACAAAAATAGAAATAGAAATGATCTTCCATAGGTGAACCATTTATATGGTGTCTTAGTCAAGTAACATGATGAAAACCAATTTATGACATCATGAATAAATGATCTTTATATAATTTAATTACACTTAGGGGTAAACTTCACTCTATTCATCTGCATGTCCTCTACCATCCCCTTATCTATCCCATTGTGTTAGTTGTTTATTTTGACCTTATTAAGGAAGTAAAAGAAGTATTGAGACATATTTTAGGAATATCTTAGCACACATGGATATTTTTAATTTGATTATTGAATACATTATTCTTACATGGCATGGTTCTTGGAAATCATCTTCACCTTTCCCATCCCTCTCTCATTTTCCCTCATCCATATGTATCCATCCCTACTATTTAATATCCTCTCATATTCATCCATTATCATCACTAATGCATTATTAATCATCCCTAATCCACATGTATCCATCATTATCCATATATATCTATCCCTAATAATATAAAATAATCCCCAATTTATTTGTATCCATCCCTAAGCATCATCCTAAATCCCTTCTAACCAGTACCACTTCCATTGCTATTGATAGAACTAGTTTGCCATTTTTTATTGTAACTTGTACATAAATTTATAAAATCCTAAAAATCATAACATACAAAAATTGCAAAACAATATCAAATCATGAAAACATAAATCAATTAAATCAAAAGAAAAATAAATCATCTACATTTTTTATTTGTGTTTTGTTTATTTTCTTGTTCTTTTATGTGTTCATTGTATCAATGTTACTCCTTTAACATATGGAAATAGTGACATCATGGGTTTCCATATCATGGTGTTGTTTTTATATGTTTTTTCTAATTACATTCAGAAGAAGAAGAAACTAAGGTAAAGGTTTGAGGTTTTATTGATACCTGGATTAAGTTGTGCACTGTATCAAGGCTTTATGGGAGCTCCTCTTTGGTTATGGAGGAAACACCTGTAGATAAGAATAAGACTTAAACAAAGAGAATGTTAGAATAAGATATGGTGGACTACCAAGCAACACGCTTGGTCCCAGAAGTGTAATAACTTCCTTGAGGGATGACAGTCCACTATTTGAAAAAAAGAGTGTTGTATAAAAAGAAATAATGAAAGACTAAGAAAGGAAATTAGACAACATGTACCTATTCTCTACAATCAGTCTGTCACAATCGTTGACGTCAGTAGTCCTGTCGAGGTTAGTTTGTCAATGATGCAAATGTCGGTTATGTTATCGATGTCGATAAGGGCAGTGGGTCTTAGACAGGTTTCAGGGTTATGTATATGGTTGACAGAAGACTCTATAAATTTAAAGATTTGTGCAGGGTTGCAGGGAGATGTATAAGGTCTGAGGAGAGGCAAAGGTAGAGGGTAGGTGTGAAAAGAGGATAAGAATAAGAGGAAGGCTTTTCAGCCTCTCCAAGAAGAAAGTTGGGTCTCTCAACCGTTCTTTGAAATACCAAATGGAAACTAATTACCAACGTATTCTAAAACACTAAAATAAGATAGAATACTTAGCTCTTATTCGGTAAAGAACCATAGGTGTTAGAATGCTTATTCCTGTTGTGGCTGATGTCGAAGACCTCGTACAATGTTCCAATCCAATATGGAGTCAGTTGTGTAGAGTTTCTATAGCTAGGGAAGTGATAGTTTAATTTTTATTCTTGGTCTCAGAGTGTGCACGTTGATCTCCAAGAGTCTGGGGGTAGAGAGGGGCTAACTCAACGTTAGAACTCAGTTTATGTAACCGACGTCAGTGATCCCACTGGCATCAACTGACAGTTGACCAATGTTGGTGGATATAAAAAGGGTTATTTTTAGTCATTTTCCCATTTCTCCATCCACCAAGTGCATTTGCCATTGAAGAACGGTCAAAAGACAGGTTTGTTAGGCACGAGTTAGTTAGGAGGTTAGGATGGAGTGAGAATAGGTCATGGGTGACTCATAGGGTGAGAAATGGTCTAAGGGTGAGGTGTCTAGGGTGATGTCATTAATTTAAAATAAGTAATTTATTTTAAATTAATAAAGTTTGTAAGTGATTAGAAGGGGGCCAAGGGGGAGTCAATGCAATATTGGTGTCTACATTTGCCCCTTTTTGTCTTGTTGGTTGTTCTAACGAACTGCAAGACAAAAATAGGAGTAAGTTGTCCCAAGTATGGGATAAGGTGTAGGTTTCCCCAAGTATGGGATAAGGTATTCCCCCTCAAAGTGGGAATCAAGAGAAGGTAACCTGAAATTGATTGTCGATTTGATAAGCAGTGGATGGGTATGGTGAAGTTGGAGTGTGAACGCTACAATAGTTGAAATTGCACGTATACCACTTCACATGATAGGTAGGTCAAATTATCACAGGAAAGGTCAAGGAGCACTAAAATCAAAATAACCAATCCCTAGCTTATTAGTGGTAGTTGATTGGGTTAAATGATCAAAGTTGTAACTCCAATGGTTGAGGAAGACTAAAATCAAACTAATTGGTCCCTAGCTTTTTGGTCGTAGCTGATTGGGTTAGATCAATCAAAGCTGTAGTTCCAATGGTCATCATGTTCCAAGTATCCAAGCTAGGAAGTGCTCTTAGAAAACATGAAAATGTTATAAATATTATGGATCAACTTGAGCGCGATCTGACAATAGGTGTGAGGGTCGTGGAAAATTTGCTAACTATTCATGAGGTAGCATATGTGCAATCAAAACAACCAAGGCAAAGTTGTCTCAAAAGTGGTCATGGTTTGAGGAGATAGTCGTGATCTCCAAGGTTATTGGTCGAGTCGAGCTGAGATATAAGTGATCTCAAGTGTTGTTTGGTGTGGTTAGGGAGATGTATGTGATCTCCAATGTGCCCCATGAGAAGTCTAAAGTGGCTTCTACAATGTCAGGGCTGGTTGTTTAGTTATGATTTTGGGTTGGTTTAGATAGTTGGTCCATTAGGTAGATGAACCAATGAATGGTCAAGCTAACTTTATAAGACCCCATGTCAATTGAATGCTGCCTACATAGCCCATACAAGGGCCTCAGGCCAATGTAGTTCTCCCCAAAAGGGAAGAAGAGGGTTGGTTATGGATTGGGTTTGACTATGTTAAGTCATGGTTAAAGGTTATATCATTGGTCCATCAGCTAGACGAATGAATGAATGGCCGAGCTAACCTTAGAAGACTCTGTGTCAACTGAGTGCTGCCTACATAGCCCCTATTTTAAGGGCCTCAGGCCAATGTAGTTCTCCCCAAAAGGGAAGAAGAGTCAAAAAGGTCAATAGTTGGTTTGGTCATGTTAGTGTTTTTAGCATTTCCCATATGTTTTTATGGTACATGCTTGAAATGATGAGTGTATGATGATGTTACAGCCTTTTCCATATTATGTGATGGTGTATTTTGTAACATTGTTTATGTGGTTTTTCATCTTTAGCAATTTTCCATATTAGTGATGGTGTATGCCAAAAATGAATTGAGTATATTTATGCTTCAACAAGATTCCATATTGGTGATGGTATATGCTTGACATAAATTGTGTTTGGTTGTTAGTTTCCATGTGTATTTTTTTCCATAGAAACTAGTGTGAATGGGATATGATAATGCATATAACACAAATTTGTATTTGTATTAAATAAATCATGATGTCACGTTAGTGGTTTAGGAAAATGTTTTGGTTTGGTTTGGTTTGGATATAAAATGATTTGGTTGTATGCGACGAATGTGTATAAGAAGTGAAAGGTGTGTTGCTCTTTCATTGACAAGGACCATAATGATAGCATAGATAAGGTTTTTGCAAACAAAATCCCAGTTCATGCATTATGTCATTGACCATTGGTTTGTGTTAGAGAAGTAGTCTAATCACTTAATGTTAAGTGAGCTCAAAATCCCTTGAGTATGTTGGGATAATAGGTTTAATTATGTGATATGTAAGCATAGCGTAACCCTTTTTAGCAAGAATAACTCTGCCCCTTTTATAGGTGACCCTGAGAATGACTATAGGCAAGTCCATGACTTAATAGTTTGTCAGTCATTTTTTTAGTAGACTGATCAATGCGGGAAGTCTACTTAGGGATGTTGTTTTGTTTTGTGGTCATGTGAAGCTGATTGATGTGAGAAGCTTCTGAGAGGGTGCTGTGTTATGTAGCAAAATTTGGGCATAGCCATCCTTCAAGGGAATGGTCTATATTTTAATTTGTATGTTTTGATGTGTTTGAATAACTGTCCTTCAAGGGAGTAGTCTATTAGTTACAGCAATAATGCAGCTGTCCTTCAAGGGAGTAGTCTACATTTATAGTTATGACCATTTAATATTTTGTTAGGCATCCCAGTTTTATGTTTTTTTTTTGTTTTTGACTGGACTTTTAGTCATGGACTAGACTATAGAGGTTTAAGGGTTTCCCTTTTTATTAGGACAAAGCATTCATGCTTTACAAAATGGTTGACTAATGTTTGTAGGGAAAAAGGGTTGAAAGGAATAGGAATGAGGATGTTGAGGGTTACTCAAGTGATGAGCTCAAGTCAAACATCAAGTGAATGATTACTTGGCTAACAGTAAAATGGCCAAAGATGCAAGGCATTAAGGGGCTCAAGTTCTGGTCAGCCTTCGAGAGAAGACAAATGATAAGTTCCTGATCCATACTTTTGTGTTATGATATAAGGTCCGAGCCAATTAGGAGAAAACTTTCCTCGTTTGCTTCTTTCCATATTGGTCACATGTTGGTTTTCTTTAAGGACGAGATCTCCAGTTTTGAAATCTCACTCTCTCAATTTTTTGTTATAGGCATGTTTGATGCGATTTTGGTAGATATAAACATGATTAAGAGGTTGGTTGATGCTTGGTCGATGCTTGGTTGAGGTTGCAATAGTCAGTACAAAGTCAAATTCCCCTAGTTGCTTTTGTGATATGGATAATGTTTGACACCCATTGCAGATAATCAATGGGTTGGATAAATGAGACGGAGAGAAGACATTAAAGCTCCTCTTTGATAAGGAGTGTGATGCAAGGATGCATCTTGTGAATCTTTTGTTTGATAGGCTTAGTTTAAGAGGACAGGATCCTAATCTTCCACATTGTAGACAGGAATCTCAAAATCACTGAAGGTGATGGAGGCAACGGTGGGTAATGATTTGACTAAAGTAGCCAGTGGTTGGGGCTCTTCAAGTTGGACCTCCACTACTTGTAAAGCTTTGATCAAGGTTTGGCGATGTTGTGGAAATCTTTGTAATAGATCATACAAAGATATCTTCATAGGTGTTTGGTGAAGTTGTTTCACCATGGAGTCATGAATTGCCCCTGAAG
Organism: Torreya grandis; assembly: GCA_037957365.1. Lineage (NCBI taxonomy): Eukaryota > Viridiplantae > Streptophyta > Pinopsida > Cupressales > Taxaceae > Torreya > Torreya grandis. The sequence continues at coordinate 2,099,991 of JARHVA010000515.1, forward strand.
ATGTTGGTTGAGATGTGCCCAAGACATAAATCTTGGGTTTTGGTGGTGGAGAGGACTTGACGAACGGAAATGTCCAAGGGGTAGAAACCTTCTCTTTTCCTTTATCCTTCATGGTTTGGGACCTAGTGGCCACATTAATGGTGTTGATTTCAAATAAAGGGGGAGAAGGTGGTAGAGGGACCATAGTGTGATGATGGGATCCTAATGAAGGTGAGGAAGTTTGGGAGGCATGGGATGGTGTCGGTGGTTTGTTGAAAGGGTGGTCAAGAGGATCCTTAATGAAAAGGGTGTCCTTTTTCAAATGTTGACAAATGACAACCTTAAGAGCACATCATTTTTCAATATCGTGCCCAGGTGTGCGATGATATGCATAGATTTGAGTCTCATCAAACCAAGATGGTTTTGGTCTGAGAGGTTGGTATGGCTTAATTGGTAGGAGAACAATGCTAGAAGACTACAATAATTGGCATAACAGCAAAGCATAGGAACCCACTAATGGGTCTGTGCACCTTGTCACAGTAGGGGTTGACAACTTCTATTTAGGAGTTTTAGGAGTTTTTTGTACCATCTTTTTGGTTGGCAGTGTGGCCACATGCGTAGATGACACTTTCTTGGTGAGAGGTGTCAAATTTTTTGGAGGAAGTATGCTTTTGATAGGTAAAGGGAGTAATGGAGGCAGTTTGTTTTTGTGAGATTTTGGAATAGGGAGTACTCCTTTTAAAGTGGAAGGATGTGGACCCAAAATAGAGGGAAATGGTGAAGGTGGGAGAGTTTTTTATACCACCTTTTTGGTTGGGGGAGGAGTAAACTGACGTGGTTTAACATCCTTCTTTAGTTTGGTGCGAGGACCACTATTGTGTGGGGTGAGGTTCAAATCTACCTTCACTTGTGGGTGAATGAGTTTTGATATAGGGAAAACACTGAGAGATTTAATCTATTTTGTCATGGTGGAAGCCTGTGAGGGTTTGAGTTTAGATATGGAAGGTTGATCTTCTGATGTTTTGGAAGTGGAAACCCGACTCTTGTTAAAGACTTTGGGGTGAATTGTCATGAAAGGATTAGTGGTATGAGTCGAAGCGAGATGTGTAATATAAGGAGCCTTAAGTCACTCCCATAACGCCTCATGTTTTAGGTTCCTAGAATGGAGAAATCCTAAGTTTTCTACCAATCGAGAAAAGGGTTTAGGTGACATCACGTGAGGTCTCATAGTCGGTCTTTTGGAGGATTTAGGTGATTGTGAGAGTGAAAAAGTGTTAGATGTAGTGATCTCAGGCCAAAGGTGAGAGAAAACCATCACCGGATCTTCCTCGACCAAAGTGGGTGAGGCCGTGAGTTCTTCTCTCGGTGGAGAAGGGATTGGAGAATGTGACTCTTCGAGAGGATAGAGCGTAGGGATGATCATGGCTTCTGCGTGTAGTTGAGGAGTGGAAAAAGTATGATCTTCCATTGGTAATAGGAAGGATGAGGGTGGGGCTAATGGCGTTGGTATCATCAAAGCATCCTCTAATATGGGAGAGGTCAAAGTAGACTCTCTTACGTGTGAAAGGGGTGTTGATGGAGGACTATCCTCCATCTGTGGAAGATAAATAGGAGAGGAAGGATCCTCTAAATGGTGAAGTAGAGGGATTATGGTCCCTTCTACATGAGGGTGTGGGGTATGAATGGTAACTTCTTCCAATGGTAAAAGAAGAGGGAAGGTTGGGGCAAGAGGAATAGGTAATATGGGTTCCTCACGAGGTAGAAGAATGGGTAGAGGAGGTATTTGATGTTGTGGAGGTGATATGGGTGAGACGGGTTCCTCCACATGAGGAAGAGAGTGAGACAAAGGGAGCTCTTCATTGCATGGGGGTGGTATGGGTAAAATAGGCTCTTCTACCCGTGGTGGAGAAATGGGTTGACTAACCTCTTCAGACTGTGGGAGAGGTTGGTTAGAAATAAAAGGAAAGACAGTGTTGACCATGCGTATATTATGCTTTTGAAGGTCATCATCCATAATTTGAACATTGTTCTGACTTGGGGAATGGTTAGGAAATGGTTGCCTAAAGACATCCATGTTTTGGTTAGCCAGTGTATTAGGATTATCCAAAACAAGATCCCCCTTGTCCAACATGTCTTGAACAACATTTTAAAAGGTTTTACAATTGTTCATGTCATGACCTTTGACACAGTGATAGTTACAAAATTCATGTTCCCTATACCATGCAGGGATGGATTTTGAGGGGTCAAATTGGGGTGGTCAAATTTTAGGGAGATTGATAACTTCCTACTTCACTAATTTATCCAACACAGAAGCATATGATTCTCCTATTGGAGTGTATTGACACTGTATATACCGTTGTTGGAATTATCTTGTGATGCTTTGTGATGTGGAAGGTTCAGATTGGTTAGTTGTGGTAGAAGATGATGATATAAGTACCACAACATTTGCTGATCCATTGGACTTGGAGTGGGAAGAAGAAGATTTGGAAGAAGGGTCATTGGATTTTGCATTGGTATTTTTATTACCCAATTTAACTCTATCCTCTTCGACCACGTGGAGTTAAGCTTTTGGGCCATAGTGAAAGCTTAATCAAATGTGCGGAAATTTTGAACCCACAAAGTGGATGAGATGTGCTTGACACATGCTCTTGAAAAGAGCTCAATGAGCTCAGGTTGAGGTAATGAAAAGGATAGTTGGTTGATCAAACCTCTCCAACGGGCAATGAAGTCAGCGATTGACTCATCGTCGAATTGTCTAATAGAATATAGGTCTGTGATGGAGACCTTCTTAGTGATGTTGATTGAAAAGTGGTCGAGGAATAATTGGGCTAGTTGAGTGAAGGTAAAAAGAGAATGACTAGTAATAGAACTATACCAATCAAGGGCAGCACTAGAAAGTGACATGGGAAATGTGTGAAGTAATAATGCATCATCATGTGCTATAAGGTAGCAAGCGTGTCTAAACACTCGTAGATGTTGTTGTGGGTCCTCTTTACTCTGAAGATGAGTAAATTTTTGGAATTCCCACTGACTAGGATATGGTCAATAGGGACCAAAGGGTGGATAGGTTCATTACAGATTTGTTCATATGAAAGAACACTCCTTGAACCTGAAATAGATGTCTTAAGGTTAGACATCTTATCCATCAGCATCTTAATTAGATCGGCTGATGGATTATTAGGAGGGGCACCCCCTAGGTTGTAAGGTACTTGGAAGGTGTTGGGAGGGGTGTATGATGTAATAGGTTGCATTTGTGTAGGCACAACATATTGGTAGTTCATCATAGGGACTGATGTTGAGGCCAAGGGGGCTTGTGTCATGAAGTTAGAGGACACAACTTGACTAGGTGCCACCAAAGGTGGCTAGATGGTGGTGACACTAGTTAAAGGATAGGTAGTCACTCTTGTATTTATGGGTGCAAGAGTGGGTGGGATAGAAACAATCAAGTTTTGAAAGTGTGTCAAACTTGTTTGGATTGTTTGTGGTTGAGGGGGTACAGAAACCCCAATGGAAGTAGGTCCATAAATAGAAGGGGAGGCCAAATCTTGAACATTGGCCATGGTTGGGTTACTGGTTGAGGCAATGGCCTTAGTGACCATAGGTTGGGTAATGGAGGCTATTGATATTATTTTCGTTTCAGTCAAAGAAGTTGGCATCCCATAAATTGGGTTACCTGAAGGATCTCATGTTTGGCTTCTAGCGAGATAATGTTGGAGAGCCTTGACGTTGTGGTCAAGGAATCTCTCAAATTCTTGATCCCCTTTGGGAACAATGGGAGGTTGATCAGGGGTAAGTTGGATAGGAGTATGTTTAGTATCTAAAGTATGCTCCATTGGATGACTTGGTATAGAAGGTGAAGGTGGGAGTGGTTATTTCCTTGCATGGTCAACAAGAGATTTAGCTTGACTACGTGTCAAAAATATCCAAGATTAAATGGATTTAGGTTCTAAAAACTATGTGTTTTAGTTTCAAAAAACCTAAATTTTGTGTTTAATAGCAAAAAACTCAGGTTTTAAGCTTGCTATTTGGAAATAAAATTTGTTGACAGTGACCGACATTGGTTTACTAATCGATGTCGGTTATGAAATGTTTCTGAGGTCGATGGGATAACTGATGTCAGTGGGGATGGGTTGCCGACATCGGTGGAAAAATTGATGTTAGTTTTTATGTAATTCCAAAAACACAAAAAATTGATATTTTTTGAAAGAAGGGGAAATTCTAAGTTTTTGGGCTCATAATGATGTGACCTTACCAGCTCAAAAAATCAGATAAAAATAGCAAAATAGATGATGGAAAGCAACCTCTAAAATGTTAAATTCCTAAGAATAAATTTTAGAGTCGTGGTGGCTTATGCCTTAGAATAATGTGTTTGGGAATTGGGCTTTTAGAACGGGTCCTAAAGAGGAAGTCTATCGCTGGTTTCAGGTTATGTTTTGGTGCTAAAAAATCTATGTTAGGTTCAGTACGTGGCCTGGTGCTGGGGCTTGCTCCCTTCACTTCATGAACCCATAGCCGAGTTGGGCCACTTAGCCAATATATACTTTGCCTATAGTTTATACTCTACCAAAGAACAGAGTGGGTCCTCCCCTTGGTAGTGAAGTCCAAGTAGGATTGCCAGGAAGGGTAAGGTATCCGCTAAGTGATGAAATCCTAGATGGGCCTTGTCTCAAGTATGTTTAAATGTTTAATTTGATGTGCTTGTGGTCTAGTTGTGTAACATTTGTGCACTACAATTTATTCATAATGCTTTTTTAATTACTAAGTGAGTTAAATATGCATTCAAGCAAGAATGAAATGTAGTGATTTTTAACCCAAATTGAAATATTTTGTTCAAATGCAAACAATTGAGAAGAGGTTAAGAGTATGAATTTTCACTACTCTAAGATGTAGGCAAGAAGTGACAAGAAGAAAAAGAAAAATGTTCTTTTTAACTTGTGCTAATGGTTTCTTTTCGAAATAAAGAGATAGAAGAAAAGGATGCAAGAAGAGATTTTTTTTTCTAATGAAACTATATGAAAATTTTATTTTTATAAAAGAATGAACCCAAGGAAAACACCAGGGTCCCACCGAGCATGCCAGAATGTTTCTCTACATTTTTGCTAATTACATTTAGAAGAAAAAGAAACTAAGGTAAAGGTTTGGGGTTTGATTGATACCCGGATTAAGTTGCACACCGTATCCAAGCTTTGTGGGAGATCCTCTTTGGCTATGGAGGAAACACCTGTAGTTAAGAATAAGACTTAAACAAAGAGAATGTTAGAATAAGATATGGTGGACTGCTAAGCAACATGCTTGGTCTCAAAAGCGTAAGAACTTCCTTAAGGGATGACAGTCCACTATTTGACAAAAAAAGTGTTGTATAAAAAGAAATAATGAAATACTAAGAAAGAGAAAGTAGACAATGCATACCTATTCTCTACAATCAGTCTGTCATAGTCACCGACATCGGTAGTCCTACCGAGGTCAGTTTGTCAATGATATCGATGTCGGTAGGGCAGTGGGTCTTGGACGGGTTTCAGGGTTATGTCTGTGGTTGACAAAAGACTCTGGAAATTTAAGGATTTGTGCAGGGTTGCAGGGAGATGTATAAGGTCTGAGGAGAGGCAAAGGTAAAGGGTAGGTGTGAAAAGAGGATAAGAATAAGATGAAGGCTTTTCAGCCTCTCCAGGAAGAAAGTTGGGTCTCTCAATAGTTCTTAGAAATACCAAATGGAAAATAATTACCAACGTATTTTAAAACATTGAAATAAGACAGAATACTTAGCTATTATTTGATAAAGAACTAGAGGTGTTAGAACACTTATTCCTGTTGTGGCTGATGTTGAAGACCTCATACAATGTTCCAATCCAATTTGGAGTCACTTTTGCAAATTTTCTATAGCCATGGAAGTGATAATCAAATTCTGATGCTTGGTCTCAGAGTGTGCATGTCGATCTCCAAGAGTTCAGGGGTAGAGAGGAGCTAACTCAACGTTAGAACTCAGTTTATGTAACCGACATCGGCAATCCCATTGGAGTCAACTGATAGTTGACCGACATCGGTGGATAGAAAAAGGGCTATTTTTAGTCCTTTGCCCATTTCTCCATCTGCCAAGTGCATTTGCCATTGAAGAACGGTCAAAATATGGGTTTTTTAGGCATGAGAGTTAATTAGGAGGTTAGGATGGAGTGAGAATAGGTCATGGGTGACTCATAGGGTGAGAAATGGTCTAAGGGCAAGGCGTCCAAGGTGAGGTGTCTAGGGTGATGTCATTAATTTAAAATGAGTAATTTATTTTAAATTAATAAAGTGTGTAAGTGGTTAGAAGGGGACCAAGGGGGAGTCGACACAATATTGGTGTCTACAGGTGCAACCTTTCATGTGCTATATCAAAAATAAGGTTTCTCAAATAGTTGTACTTCACACAAGCTAGGTAGCATGTTCCCATCATTACATCAACACTATTTTATAAGTACACATTATTTATAACTAAAAATACATACTTAAAAACAAATACTTTTATCATGTGTGTGATGAGATAACAAGATAATTTCATCCAATATAATCCAACATAATCTAATCTAATTATATTATATTTATAACATCAATCCATTATCCCTAGGGTCATCCTCGTGTTCTATTTTTTTTATTTCTTCACTCTATAAAAAAACATTACACATATATGAAATTATTCATCAACATGATCATTGCTTCATCAATACAAACCATCAGTTAAAATCAGGGAGTTATTCTTACATATCCTAAATGATCAATAAATAATCCATCAATCACATCAAATCATGTAATTTCATTGGGATATATCATTTCTAAATCTTCTCCCTTGCATATATCATTGCATGGGTAAAATAAATATTGTATATTTATCTTGGGGACATATCATTCCCAAAACATTCTATTATATATATTATTTTGGGAAAAATCACATAAATCAATGCAATCAAATCATGAAAGCCTTAGGTCAAGTGAGTTGATCCTACCCATCCTATTATCATATATCCATATTCATCATCATTATATATGTTCATCATCATTATTAAACCTAAACCATTTTTATTTATCCCCCACCCATCCATCTTAAACTTCATTATTCCATGATAGAAACCTTATTCTCATATCAAGATCCCATCTGCATCTTTTCATCCTTGCATGCCCTCTTGAAGAGGCATAATCCCTAACCATTCATCATACCACCACATCTCTAGAGGCACCCTCATGTGCCCATTTCATTTTTTTTTTATCTTCTTAATTATTTTAAATGTCATTAATCCTTACTCCAAATATTAATTAACATTAGCATTTAAAAGAGGGGTAAAGTGTAAACATCCAAATATAGACACTCTACTTGAAACATCTCACTTTTTATATGTTTTTCACATCCATAATTCATCACCCTATCCATCAATCCATACTAAATCATCCTAAATCCTAATTTAGTCCATAAACATGTCATTAAATAATATCCCTAGCCAATCTACTATTCACACCATCTACCCTAGCCAAATTAGTCATATCCCTATCATGATCCTACCTCATCCTACTAACAATAAAATATGGATTAATTAAACTAATTAATAATGTTAATTTATTTATAATATAATCCACACACATTTCATATTTTCATAAATCAATATTAATCACATCACCTTACAATTTCAAACTAATGACTTCATCAATCATCTCCAAATCCCAAAGTATTACACAAAATACTATCACTCAAAATCTAAAGTAATCAACCAAATATTAATGACAACCAGTAATTAAATCCTAAGTCAAGCCCATGTCTTCCCAACCTCCATAATTCAATAATGAGGTTGACTCATTATCAACCCTTGATCTTAGAACAAGATCAATGGTTCACACTCATTCTAAAAATATATAAATCTAACCATACTCCCTTCTCTAATAAGTCTAAAATGCCTAATGAATTTATGCCAATTTATAAACTCATCATCAACATGAAGCCACCATCAAATCAAGATATCAATCCATCTACAAAGGGACACACTACTGGATTTATTTTCAAAATTCCAACTAAGCACCCACATCCAAAAATATGATCATAATAAACACATTGGAAATACATTAGTGGTAAGTGTGGTATATTTATTCTCCATTGGATTAGTTGGAGGTATTTGTTTAATTAGGGTATGACTTTGCTTATTTAAAGTTTATAATGTACTAACCCTAGTTATTGGATGTAGAATGGAGCATGGTAAAATAATAAATTATAATATAAAGACACATGTATAAAGGATATAATTATGTCTCTTCTATAACTTTTGTATGCATTCAACCTTGCAAGCCTAACTGGGAAATAGAACAAGGTGAAGAGTCTTTCCTTTTATATCTTGAAAAGCTAGAATGTGAAGAGAAAATGAGTTGTAAAAGGCTATATATAGCACTTTGATGTAATAAAATATGTTTTATATGTGTTTATATATATTAATATAATCATTTTGATATGGCTTTTTGTAACCTTATTTTATATATGGTTAATGTGCAATGAGTAATCTATTTTACTTTACTTTGTTTATTGAATGTTATGGTAGTTGTGTTATGCAATTTTTAGTAAATGAGTTACTTTTACTCTTTAGGTGAATATTTATATATCATAGATGGTATTTAATTTCATAAACTCTTATATTTTCTATTTTACTCTCCATTGTGCAAGATATCCATATAATTAGCATGTTCTGGATTATTTCTAAGAAACTTTACTAATAATGGTGAGGTGAGCATGGAACCATTTGGATGAAATATTTTGAGATGGTTGTTAGGGTAGAGAGATTTAGAAACATGGTTAGATGAGATAATCTATAACTTTAATAAATAATAAGCTTAGAGAGTCATACAAATTATAGAGAGGATTATCCAATAACACATATATGGAAAAATTTATGAAATTTTCTAGTATGAGTTGCTTGGATTGTTAGTTGTATGGATAGACATATTAAAATACTATTACTTTAGTATGAGGAGAACATGATTTATAGTTTGGACTGAGTAAAAAATATATATTGTGTAACCTAGACACTAATTGCTCCTAAGTAGTAGATTATTGGATAAAGACTACAATCAATGACTATGTTACTGAGTTCATAGTACAAGGATACATAAATTTTAAGACTATGAAAGATTGGTTTGTCTAAGGAAGTAGAAGGAAAATTTTATAGAAAATACCTTTGTTGATAAATATGTTGGTTGTGGAAAATCCCATAGTTTCTACTCCAACCAACATGGAGTAGTTACTTCGGGAACCATGATGGTGCATGTAGGAGGAAGTGATTGATGAAGATCTAAGTAAAAGGAATTTGAACCTGATCCCAAAAAATGGAAGGTGAAAAGACTCAGAGTGAGAATAAAATTATAGGACTAGAAAGGGAACTACGATAATAAAGAAGGTAGAATCAGGAAAAATACCTTGAAGTAACTATGAAAAGGACTAGGAGTAGAGAAGAAAGTGCTATAACTAGAGAAATACAAGAAAAATAAATTAGAGAAGAGAGGTTCCTAAGATAAGATGTGAAAATTGATGGAATCAATGGGTATGTAAAATATGAAGAAGGGCCTGGTGAGGAAAAAGATGCTAGAAGTAGTGATGTAGAGGTAGAACAGTTAGGAAGTAGAGGTAGATCATAACTAAGGGAAGGGTTTTTATTTGGAACCAAGAAGGAAAGTTCCTAAGAAAATGTTAAATTTTATGGTAGTAATACCAGAGGTTTAATTTTAAAGTTATAATATGTTAGAGATGAAATTCATTCATTTTAGGGGCACGTATCACCCAAGGCCTCTTTATTTATTGAAGGAAGAAAAAGTACAAAAATAGAAATGGATTAGGTTAGTTTGATTCCTTTACTGATAAGTTTCGAAAGATGATTGTAGAAACCAAGTGGGAATTAGAAAGAAATAAATTAAAAGAAGTAATATTTATTATTACTCCTAAAAACACTAGTGTGTAGTAACTTGTAGTCGTAACAAACATTACATAGTCACCTAACCTCATAATAACAAGTGCATAGTTACCACCAATCACAGTTACTCATATTCAAACATCTATATTAACAACTACAAGCTTACTAGATATGGGTCTTAATGTAGGTATGTTCATTCCATTAATACCATATGATGGGTATAGATACCATGAAAAATACTTGGTAACCTATAAAATTAAATGGATTGTGAAATGTGTAATATCAGATGATGTGAAGAAATGTAAACTCATAGGGGATTTGGCAGGATGTGCCTTGGAGATAATTTTCAAAATAAATGTAAATGTTCTCAAACTATCACAATTGAAATATTTTATAGTATCATAATTTAATGTAAAAAATGTTCCAGTCAAGTTATTCAAGACCTAAAAGAAATTTATAAAAAAATACAGAGAAATGGTTGGATAAAATGATAGTAGGTTTCCCAATGTGATGAAAAAATTTGATTTTATTTTATAATACAAAGACAAGGATAATTTATTCATAGAGGGTCTATGACTGAGAATAATTGAAACACACTTCTCTACCAAGGCTAATAATTGATAAGATGGCATATAGGTAGAGCAAATAGAACATTATGTGGATCTTCCATCAATAGGATCAAAGGTAGAATCTAAGTTAGATGATTTTATGAGGAAAATGAATAAGATGCATGAAAATTATAATCCTATGTTAGGCTTATGGTGCATAAAATGTGTCTGAGAGGGGCATCATATAAATTACTATCCAAAAAATTAAAATATAAATATGTGAAATCTGCATGGTAGTTGGATATCCTACATCTACATGTCATCTTATTGAATAATATATCCAAAAATTGAATAACATGTATTGTAATTTTTACATATAAAAAAATCATGATGAGACAATATTCTAATCTCTACAATAATTAAAACATGATATAATGAAGAATCTATTCATAGATACAACTCAACAAATACCAACCACAAAGAAAGTAATTACAAGGCCAGACATGGAGATGAAAAATATGACTCAAAGTAGTCTGGGATGGATGCCTTTATCACCTTAATATCAGATTTATACATCACCATAGTATCATGCAAAATGTATATCAATTTGTAATAATACATCATATAAAAATATTTTGGTTAGTATGCATAACCTTAGAATAATATGAATATTCAACAATAGAAGGCAAAGTATACTCTAAGTTCCCATTAATACTAAGATGGGGGATATGATGTACAAATAGTTAATAAGGAGGATATGTTGGACAAAAATCATAAGGGTGGGGATATAAACAAAATATAAGTGGATATAGAGGGGGATATAGGGGTGAATATCATGGTAGTTATCAAGGAGGTCACAACAACGATAATTAGTAAGCTTGACCCTTTATGCAATGTTATCTATGTGGCACATATAATCATTATGTGATAAAATTCCTTATCAACCCTCAAAGACAAGTATATTTTGTATACTTTAGGGTCAAATTTTAACATCCAAAATAATATTGCCTAGTTTTATAGAAAAGAATAAAGGAGAAGCTAGTATGTAAATATGATCAATGTGTAGCCAAAGGAAAATGCATTTGTGTAATTCATCATAAGAAACAAATATATGGACAAGGATTACCACCTTTATAAATTAACCAATATCATGACATTATAAAATTTTAGTAGGATAATTATCATTTATCCTAAGCCTACTATAAAAATAATTTAGTGTATCAAGTTACACAGGTATTACAAGAAATATAATAAAAACTAGCTTCTGAGGATGATAATATAGCTATTGATTCCCAAATATATGGGAAAATTGTTAGGATAATGAGACAATAGGGTATTATGATTACTTTAACAAATCTAATGAAACTACTTAGTACACTATGCAATGAGGATATATCCCAGAACATCACTAATCTTGTAAACAATCTCTTAGAATGTGTGCAGTAAGGACAAGAAAGGGTTGATAAAGTAATCTAGTATGTGCAGACCAAGAAGCCTTAGGATGTGGATTTGTGAATAAATATTGAGTTATCTAGGTATTAAATTCCAAATTTAGTGTTTAACTTTTAAAGCATAGTCAATATGATTCCCTGATCAACCTGAGAATCCATTGTTTGACCAAATTTGAGCTACAACCTAGTTACATTGAGTTTGGTGGATTATGGTAGAGTCAAACCCATTATCAATTTATATGATATTGAAATTAAAGTGGTTTAGTTCAGCCTATGAGGATACTTTTATTTCATCAACATGAAGATAATAAAGACTAATTGCCCCACCTTTATTGGTAATAAATGAGCCTATAATGGCCAAATAACCATCAGTACTATGCAAAATTAGTTAAAAACACATTAGGAAGATAAAATAGTGGTCATACCCCTAAATAAGTCTAATCAAAATCCATATATTATCCCAAAAGATGTAGAGTCTCCTTATGCTTATGGGAATAATAGTTGGTTTAAATTGGGTACAGATGAAAGGCAAAATGGGGTACGATATTTAGATTGTCAAGATTGGAAACCACATAATGTGTAGAGATAATAATGACTAGTATTGAAACTTATTATAACAAATTTTCCATATAGGCAGGTTCACATCTAAGAATGTGTTTCTCCTTTAGTGCACTCTTTGACAAGATCTAAAGTAGACTTCATGTATAATACTAGTAAAACTATGATGGAATATACCAAACCATCCTTAGAAGGTATTCTAACTTTGGAATATACATCATCCATAAGTGATGATTTATACACACACATATTGAATTAGACTCATAGAGATCATGAGTTACAACCTTTATGATGGTGTTCATTATAAAATTCTAGATAACTCAATACTTCATGATAGAGGATCTTAATTCATTTATATTGAGGCTTGAACATTATGTATTTGAGGTGGATCAATGAGCCATCACACTCACCTATGCACTGAAAATAACTACTATGAAATGGTCGGTAATACACAAAAACTCATAAATATAATGGGATGAAACATGTGATGTCTTATGTGTATGGTTTCAGCTAACAACTAGTGTATAATCATAGTGGCCTTTCTTCCAAGAAGGTCACTGCCAAGAACTACACATCCATCAATGTGTGGATATATGGACTACACAAAGATTAAAACCACTATATAAGGTTCACATATTTAGCTACACTCTGGCACCTTTACCAATGCCCTGGTAGATGCATCAAGAGTTTAGAAGGGAACCAAACATTGGGTGAAACTTCATCAACATTTCATTCAAACCTTTATGTTTTAAGATGATAAACCATTAATACATAATGCTTTATAGAAAATTTAAAAATTTGTGTCATGGATGAGTAGAATATTTAGCAATTTTTAGATGAATCATCATCTCATTAGGAGGCTTCACAAGAATTAGATCTTACACTGCACAATTATAAAGACAACCAAACATAATAAGTTATTGTTCATCCATGTAATAGAATAATCATTGATCTAACAAAGTCAAGTGATAGTGACAAGGATGGAGATATTTATCTAGGTCTCTTTGAACCATAACGTGAAGATGAGTCAGAACCAGTGAAAAAAATAGACAAAGTGGAGGAATAAAAACTACACAATATCAAAAAATTTACAACATGAAGAGAAACACATTCTATAGTATGCTTTGCCTAATGGATTAGGAACTATATATTAGGAACCCTTACAAAATATTGAAGGGAATATTAGGACAAAGTTAGCTCCTAAGACTGCAATAGTGGGATAATACTAGGATAAGAGAAATGTTTTGAGGCTTTACACCTACTAAGGGACTATCAATATGTGTTTCCAAGCAAATTCTTAGATGTAAAAGGCATAAATCCATCTCCATGATAAATGCACATAGAACTAAAAGAGTGTGCATGTTCTATCAAAAAGTGACCTTATAGGTTCAATCCTAATATGAAAATCAAAGTAAAGGCCAAAATTAATTGAATACAAGAAGCTACAATCATTTATCTAGTTTAAAAGGTAGAGTGGGTGAGTCCCATGGTTGTTCAACCTAAGAAAATATAGGAAATTTTGGTCTATGGGGGCTAATATGCATTGAATGATGTTTAGGTTAATGATCCATTTCTAATTCCATTTATAGATGAAGACCTATAATCCATTATAGGGCATGAATTATACTCATTGATGGATGGCCTTAGTGGATATCAATAGATTCTAAATGCAAAATGAGGATCATGTTAAGACCAACTTTGCTATTGAATGGGGATCATTCGCATACAAGTTAAAGCCTTTTGGTTTAAATAATGCACCTACTATATTTTATAGAGATGTGGTAGATACATTCAAAGATTTCATTCATGGTTTTCTAGAAGTATATTTGGATGATTGGTATATCTTATCTTTGTTTAAAGATCACTTTTCAAAAATAATATTGATGTTGGATTGATGTCATGATTTGTACATCGCTTTGAATTTAAAAAGTGTCTATTATTTACAACTTTTAGTGTCTTGCTTGGCCATGTTGAATGTAGCGATGATAATTTGGTTGACCCAACTAAAATTATTATTATAATAAGGATGCCACTTCATATTAACTCAATTGAAGTACACACATTCCTTAGTCATATAGGATAATTTAAAAAGTTTATCAAAGGGTACATAATTATATCTATATCCATGGATAAATTAATACACAAGGATACAAAATTGAAGTGGACACTAAAATGTCAAGAAACATTCATTGAGATAAATCAAAGATTGGTAACAACACTGATCTTAGTGTTTTATGACTAAAATAAGACATTCCATATGCATGTGGATGTTTCTATCACTATAGCAGGAGATATCTTAGCATAGCCAAGCGAAGGTGGGTTAGACCAAATGATACATTTTGCCAATAATAAACTATTATATTTAGAAACTAATTACAAGACCACATAGAGATAAACACTAGACATGGTGTTTGAACTATAATTTTTTTGGAATTACTTATTAGCTACACCATTTGAGTTATTCACGGATCACCAAGAATTGCAATACATGATTAATAAGTTAATGCTAGGAGGATGTATATCAAGTTGGTTAATGATATTTTTATAATTTCAATTCTAGATTAATTTTAAGCTAAGTTGATAGAATGTGGGGCTAGATCACCTTAGCAAACTTCACAATGGGGAAGAACCAGAAGAACTTGAAGATAAATCTCGAGATGCACATTTATTTATAACTTCTGTAGTTCCATATAACATTGAAGACATTGAAAATTTATTCTAGAAAATAAATTTTCCTACACACTATATTGAGTGAGATAATAATAAAATGGTCAGCTGATCCATACCATATAGCCTTATTAATGGATTCTTGTATAAGCTTGATAAAGATGATGTATTTCATAGAGTATCTTCAGAACATGAACAACCATAGATTATTCAAGAGACTCATCAAGGAATTGTAGGGGATCATTTCTTAAGAGAATCCATTACAAGTAAAATATTATAGATTTATCTTTGGTAGATTATGTTATTTTAGGATACACATCAAGTTTCTAAACACTGCAATGTCTATCAATGAATGGGCAAGCCAAACCAATGTGATAAAATAACTTTGGTACCCATGCTTATAGAATAACCTTTTGAAAACTAGTTAATTGACTTCATTGGACCTATATCTCCTCTAAGTAATCAAAGTCATGCTCGATATTTTATTACTACTACAAACTATTTTAGTACATGGCTCCAAGCTGTGGTACAAAAGATGCTACAAAATTTTTAAATAAAAACATTATTACAAGGTTTTAATGTCTAGTTAAGTTGGTAGGTGATAGAGACACACATTTCCTATATAGTACTATCAGAACTCTCACTAAAGATTTCATGATATCACACCATAAAATCAAAACTTACCATCCACATGCAAATAGACAGGCATAAGTGTTCAATAAAGTATTGGGAAATTTTTTAACAAAAATTTTTCATGTTTAAAGGGATGATTGGGAATATAGAATTATTATGATTCTTTGGTATTATATAACACATTAAAAGAGAGATATAGGGTTCACTCCATTTTAATTTTTAAATGTCCTTGAGGTAGTAATGCCTATGGAGTATATAGTTCTTAGTATGCACATTGTGATGGTTATGAGATTAGGGAATTGGGATTCATTAAAGGCACAAATTATGGACTTAAAAAAGATAGAAAAAATAGATAAAGGTTATATTGGATACAATAGAATAACAAATAGATTCAAAAATCATGACATGATCACAAATTGTGATCTAAGCAAATTTACCTAAAACAAATAGTATTGCTTTATGAGAGCATATTTAAAGCATTATCTAGAAAGTTGTGCATTAGATGTAAAGGATCCTATATTATTTATGAATTATCACCACAGGGTACCATAATGTTAAATATTTTTAGGGAACCATATTACTAGGATGTATAAATGGTTTTAGACTTAATCCATATCATATTTAATCTCTATCATTTAGCTAAAAAATTGAGTGTGTATTGAGTAACACCATATAGTTAGGATTTTATTTAATGTTGATTGATTATATTTTGTTTTCTTAGGTTATAATGTTTGTATAGTATGTTATGTAAAACACAACACATCATAGCCACTAGGAAGCAATTATCATCCCAAGGTGTGATCACATTTTGGAGACAACTCATAGAATATAGTTGGCCACAACTACATTGAGCATATTAATTAAGTTAGGAAGATGGAGAAAAGATAGATATGGTGAATGGAAGACCAAAATTTATGCCAAATTATTAATAACATGGAATTTTATAAATATTATATATTTTTAAAAGTAGGTATCATAGTAAATGGACAAGTGGATTCATAAACGGTAAATTAAATAGATGAAAGGACAACCACTCACATATAATAACTACCAAAGAAGCAAATCAAAGATTCTAAGCATAAAACATCCCTATTAAGGTAACTTCCATTAGGCAATATTAATTGAAAAATTAACACTCATGTGCAAGTAATTAATACATTCAAAATAGTTGACAAGATAAAATTGGGAGCCAATAACTATATAAGATCAAGGTATGGACAATGCCAAAACATTAGACTTCAGAGAAAAAGAGGATTTTAAGATCTACTTTAAAAATACCTACTTTTAAGTGGATTTTAAACTAGATAATGACTAATAAAAATAATCACTCATTCCAGACCACGGATTAAGTCATGGAGAGAGGTTAGTTATTTATTTTGTTAATAGATGCACAAAAAGAGGAAATGGGTATTGGGTTAAGTCTTTGTAAAAATAATTAAAATGATATGGATCCATTTGATTTTATAGACAAAATATAAATTACTCTTTTTCCAAATATACTCAAGGAGTATCACAAGCAAGAGCCATCACACTTCAACATCCACTATGAGGCTCCAATGCAGAAAGATTGATTAAGGTGCCTACATTTGGGAAAATAAATGAAGTCATGATGAATATATTGAGCCAATAAAATTAAAGGGATATCCATTTGGATAAATATGTTATAATTTTTATCACTACACACATTATGGAAATATCCACCAACCTTCCTAATCACAATAAATCACTCTTTCCTTATAAGTCTATAGCTCCACCAATCCATCTAGATGTGAGGGAAAAATATACCACAAGAGCAGGGTGAGGAATACCCATTGAATTAATTGAGGATGCTTCATTTAAAATTATGGTACCATACATCATGAAAATATTTTGGAAAACCACCAAGTAATTGAAACAAGTGATAAAAGGCATAATTGATATTTCCTATCGTATGAAAAAGTTATAGGACTTGAATTGGCCTAAGTTTTAGGCATCCAAACTCACCACTAATGTAGAAAAGGTACTTACATGAAGCACACATACATTTGAATACCAATTTTTGGTTCTTTTATTGTGTTTCATGAAATTTAAATCTCCACTTGAGCCAATCAATGTAACTATATAATTTTATCATATTATTTCCCTTGTAAATATTGAATGGACCAAAATAGGGTAGTATTGTGAAAAATTAGGGTGGTTTAACACATGGTGGATAAAAATCCTATATTTGATTAGAACACACCCTAAGATACCATAGGATGTATTTTAATACTTGGGACAACATTATTTAGTCACCAAAGTGTATAATGGTATTAAAATCAAGGTCTATGAGTTGGCCACTTCAACTATGACCCCACTACCATTTTTCATTTCCATGGACAAAGCAAAGGCTAAATTATATAGGTAAAAATATTTATTTGTGAGGTTAGTTCGACCTTCGAAAGCTATTCCTCTAGAGGAATAACAAGTAGAAACTATCAAGAACTACCACAACAACCTACACAACCACATGTTCCACCATTAAAACTAGTGAAGTGATAAACTCTGCCACAAGATAAAGGAAAAAAAAAGGGACCTATGTGTAGGGCCTAACCACCACCAATAATGAAAAAAACGTGTTAAAAAAATTCCTAGATAGATAACCCCATGGTCCTAAATATATATATCAAGTGTGATCTACCAAAGTTAGGTGTAGAAGAATAATAATTTCTCCAATCAATGTTGGAAGACATCAGAAAAGAGGTGTATGATAAAGAGGAGGAGAAAGAGTTCTTCTTTTGGAAAGTAGTGCACACTTTCCAAGTGTGAAAGTAAGTAATAAATACCTTTGGTTTGATATTACTCAACCACCTCCTTCTATTCTTGTGGGTAATGTAGGACAAGAAGTAACTCAACATAAGTTAGAGGTTGAGATATTTTCAACAGAATCAGTTGTAGGATAAAAATCTATGTAGATGGTGGATTTACTTGAATAAGGTAGTATTACACAAATATTTTTCTAACGACCATGCACATATCCATTGGTCAAACTATTAAAAACTATGTAAGAAAGGATGGTGTCTTTTGGTGAACCTGTAGAGTAAATTTGTGCATAACATTCTCAAGTAGTGTAATAGTGGGCCCAACCTTAGGTTCTAAAGAAGTAAAAGTAGACTCTCACTCCATCTAAATCTAGGAAAAATAAATTGGTACAAAAAGGATAGTTTGTAAAATCGGAGTCACCCAAGCATACTAAATCATACACCAAGCTCATAAGCCTCAAATTTGATAAGGAACCCATGGACACAATTATGCTCAAGACTGTGGGTGAATAAAAAACTATGTAATCCACACCAAACCCTAAGGAGGCAAAATAAGAATAAAGGAGCAAGAAAGAATAAGAACTAACATAAAAAGTATTGAAATAAAAGGCATAACTCAATTAATAATTTATGGAATGTGAACAATAAAATTATTAAAACATAGGCACCATAACATAGAATAAATCTAAGGAAGCAAATTATGCATGAAATTAATCCAAATAATTTAAATCTATAAGGAAGAAAGCTAATAAAGTAGATTATGTGTAAAAGTAGGATAAAGAAGTAGAGGCAAATAAGAAATATTAGGAAGAAGCCCAATAATGACAAAAAGATGTGTAAGATGTGTAATAAAAATAGAGGGAAAAAGAATCTCAAGCCAAGGCTACCAAAGAACAACTAAGATGCACAACATGAGCACAAGAATCCCAAGACAAAGATAAGGCTGAAGTTGTATCCAAAGCTAAGGATAAGGTGGATGCCAAAGTCAAAGCTCAAGTTGATGATAAGGATAACACCAAAGAGGAAGATAAAGTGCAAGTTGAATCTAATGATAAGGTCAAGGATGAAGCTAAACCCAAGCCAAAAATAAAAAATAAGTAAAAGAACAGATAGAAGTAGAAAACATAGCTCAGATAAAGGCCATAGAAGAAGCATCATAGATATCTAGCTAATGGCTATTGGATGTCCCTGTTACATCAATATGGTGAACTACTTTATTTCTTCCATTAGATCAATTCAAATCTACCCTTTTGATACTTTTGACCACCTCTATTTCACTTTATATGAATATTATGAAAACATATTTGGATGTGACCCAACTACCACGATCAAAATAAATTAAAGGAACATATGCATTTCAAGATTCAATTACGTAGAAGGCCTTAGATTTAGAATAGGAAGTTCTTAGTCTACATGAAGAAAAGACTGAAGTACAATAATAGTTTTAAAATTCATGGCAACTAATAAATAACAATTATCCCACCTTAGTTACACAAGTATTTAGTGATCAAGTCGTGTTAGAGGATAAGCAATTTACTGCTCTATTGATGGAACTTACAAAGAATTAGGGGTTGTACAAAAATTTCTCACATTGCATGCATAAGTTCAAGATCTTAGGTATGAAATAAAATTCATGTGTGAACTCATTGAAGAGTATTAGTAACTTATAGACACCATTGCATAGTAAGACAAGTAGATATCCCAAGATATATTGAATTGGAAACAATATATTAATCAATCATTGGATACTATGAAACCTAAATTTTCCACTATAGATAAAGCTAAATTAATATTTGAGGATCAAATGGCACCTAAAAAAAATATGAGTAGTGCACTCAAATAAATTTTGGATTCCAGGGATGCTACCATACAAAATCTACAAGTGTGGCATAACAAAATTATGTACAACACTTTTGCATCAATCCAAGCCCAAAAGATAGAAGACAAATTGGATGAGACCATCTTGGATATTCAACTCAATTTATCTAATTTCAAGGTATTTATCACAATTGTAAAATATGAGGATTTTCAAAACATGATGATAATCTAGATACCACTACTCATTCTACTTGTCATAGTATGCAAAGTTCTCACAAATTGGAAAATGATTAAGTAGGATCTATCTAAAGTTAATCTATCTATTACCCAAATAATACATGATCCTGAATTCATCCCTCTATAATATCTCTAATAAATCATGTAGAAGAGGAAGTAGGATACAAAGGTGCAGTCTCAACAACCATCTCTACCATTGGGTACATCAAGATGTAGTGGGTTAGTGATTGGGAAAACACAATAACCTTCATAGTATCCAATCAATTTACTATTTTGTAATAGTAGTAAGTAATGCACACTTCATTTTTATGAATTTAGGAATACTATTATTTTTTAAGATAGCCTAAAAATTAGGATCATGGTAAGATTGGTTGAAAACCCATAAAAGGTGGCCACTTGGTTTTACTAACCTATTGAAAACCTAAAAGAGAAGTAGGATAGTATGCTACTTAGTTGAAAACCTAAAAGGGAAAACAAGTATTGCACAAAGTATGAAAACTAGTAATTAATAGCTATAGTGATAACTATAACTTTTTTATGGCTCATCTTTCTAGCTCAGTTCAGATCAGGTTACAACTTTGTCTTAGGATGAGATAACTATTTAATTTTGGGAAAGTGTTGGACATAAAATGGAACATGGTAAAAACTACAAAGTATAATAAAAAGACATGTGTGAAGTATATGATTTTGTCTCTTGTATAAATTTTGTATGTATTAAACCTTGTAAGTCTAATCGAGCAATAGAAGAAGGTGAAGAGTCTTTCATTTTATATCTTGAAAGGATAGAATGTGAAGAGACATTGGGTTGTAAAAATCTATATATAACACTTTGTTGTAATATAATATGGTTATGGTGTGTTGATAAATATTAATAAAATCATTATGATATGGTATTTCCTAATCTTATTTTATATATGGTTAATGCATAGTGATTACTCTATTTTACTTTAATATGTTTATAAAATGTTATGCCAGTTATGTTATGCCTTCTATTAGCAGCTAAGTTATTCTTAATCTTTAGGTGCATATTTGTATATCATAGATGGTATGTAATTATATAGTCTCTTATTGTTTTATTTTACTCTCCATTGTGCAATTTATCCCTATAATTAACATTTTTGGAGTGTTTTTAGGAAACTTTTCTAACACCAATTTTGCATGTATACAAGAAGGAATAGGGAATTTTTTCTCAATGTGCACTTGTGTTAATAAGCCTCTAAATTAAAATTTTATATTATTTTAATAATTGATTTTAATGTACCTTTATATAAATTATAATGGGATGAACACAAACTAGGAAGCCTAAAAACATGGAGGACATCCTTAGGGAGGGTTTAATTTTAAACTTTGATCATTGGTGGGAAATAAATAGAAATGTTAGATAGGAACAAGATCAATGATTATTACTTCCCTGATATGTCATTCTTGTCTGTTAAGGAAACATATTGGGGGTTTTGGTTTGGACTGAGACACAAATGCATAGTGGTGTTTTTAGCAATAATAACATTTTTTTACAATAGATGATAATTATAAGATAAAATATATCATCTCTTAAGCTTAAGATTGGGTGAGATAGAATAAATAGGCACTAATTGAGTGCACAAGTAAATTAAGTATAAAAATGTGTAAAACAAGCATGATCAATTATTCATGTCTTGATTTATGCTACTACATTACTCCCACCGTACCCTTCTCCCCACCCCTACCCCCCTCCCCCCACAGACCCTTTAGTCTAGAAATAAAATCACTATATTAAATGAAAGTTATACCTTAGTTTATAAACACACTATATCTTTGATTTGATTACTTCAATTTCTCAAGGGACTTTATGCTTTGGAAAACCCTATAAAAAACATGAAGTAGTTAATTCACTCATTTTAATACTTGAATTTGAAATTTTTATTGAACTTTGACAATTTATAATGTGCAGCAAATTTTGTTGATTTGAAAATTACTTATATTTTGATAGTTTGAAAATTGAAATGAAAGTATGAAATGAATACACATTTATGTGTAATTTTTTTTTTCTTTTTGTGATTTTGATTGTTGACCATTATTCCTTGAATAATTAGAGAGTGAATTCTTGCAATGAACCACTTAGAGAATATATTTCCTTAGCTATACCATTGGATATGATTGAGGGTGAACAAATTCTAGTTGAATTTTCAATTTTAGAATGAAAATAACACCCATTAAGGGATGATAAAACCTCAATTTACATATTTTGGTGTTTGTAACCCCAATATCTTAAATGGGTTTAAATAAAAAAGTATTCACACACATAATGTTGGATTTCTCAATGAACTCTAAGTCATGCACTATGCACCTAAACTAAATCAACCATTATAGATAGATTATAGATTCAACTAAAACTTTGTTAATGAAATTCATGATCATAAGATAATTGATTACACCCATCATCCTACCATTTCCACACTAATAACAATAGAATGAATAATATGTCATAAAACTATATTATGCCCCTATTATAATTATAGAATTTGAAACTATATATAAATGCTCATTGTAGCTTTTATTTCAAACTTTGAGAGTTTTTTAATATTATCTTTGAAACTACAACATATGATTGTATTTTCATGGAATATTCCCCCTAATATATGCCAATAAATTAAAATTTTAACATTTTTCAACCTTTATATCTATAATTTATGCCCAAAATTGATTTTGCTCTTTGAAAATGGCTTATGTCATGCATGAAAAGCCCATTAAAATATCTCATTTTGAGGTGAGGGAATTTATCTTAAAATTTCACTCACTAAAAATAAAATTTAACTTTCCACATGCATAGTAAAAATGTAGCATATGGAAAAAGTATGTTAACATAGTAAGTTTTGAATTTTGCATATAAATCAAGAGAAAAGGCCTATAGAATGTATCAATTAATCTCATATAATTATAAATATAATTAGTATGTTATTATGTTAGGAGTGCATGATATGTATCAAGTCACTTATCAAACTTCATTGAGCTCAATAAACACACACACAATAAACACAAGAGTAGAAAAAAATTGAAATATAAATGTTGAAGGCCAAAAGTAAGGACATGTTCAACTATCCAAAAAAAACATTCATAAACATGAGTAATATCAAAAATAAAGGGGTGTGTTAAAATTAAACACACACATAGTGCTAATATCCAAAAATCAAGGACACATTCAAATGTCACACACAACACATCAAATGTCATAGCAATACCCCAATCACATTTTGCACACAAGGGCCAAGGGCCAACACCATAGAAAAGAAAAGTTGTAAACTACCATGTACAAGTAAACAACATCAATGGAACATATAACTAGAAAATTTAGTCTAAACTATACATATGGAATGTGATCATATCCTAGCGAATGGCATGTTCATTTATATTATGTAGGATATTAATCCTAACAAGACATTTATACATAAGATGAAATTTTTATAGTATATCAGATAAAAAAATGGTAGCATCTGCATACTATCACTTACAAGTAATATTCCCCTAGCTTAACAAGGCCAATGGTTATAATAAGGTCTGACATCTTAATCTTTTGAAATGTTTTTATGTTCTACACAACACTCACGAATACTAGTTAAATTCATGTCTGGTATATGAATAAATAATAATGAGGTAAATAACATATTATAAACATGTAAATTATATTATAAATCATTAGAAAGCCCTAATTTTATATTTTTTTGAATATTTTAATGTTTTTGTATTTTCTATGTAAATGATTGTTTTTGGTATTTTTATAGTTTATGATATAAAAGAACTATAAGAAATCAAATTTTAAAAATCGAAGAGGGAAGGAAGATCTGGACAGTTCATAATAGGTGTCAATGTGAAATATATACTATAAAAGGTTTGAATATACAAATATAAGCAAATTTACCCATATGTAATTTTAATTTAAAATATTTGAAATATTTAGGAGGATAAAAATGTATGCAAATTACTGATTGTTCATTCTCATTTTGTCAAACATACAGTTGTGGAAAGATGTTGTAAGTATACATAAGTGAGTATGAAAAAGAGAGTTTTCTCATGAAAAATAGTGAATTGCATACTAATATTGAGTAATATGAAAATTTAAATAATTAAATATTTGTATATAAAAATTATGAATTTTGGGCATACAAAAAGTAAAGAACTGGATCAACCAATTAGGAAAATAACATTGAATGATTATGTCATGTTCTAGGTGATTATGTATTATGTTAAAAATGAGAAAATTTCAATGCATATTATGAAAATAGAGAGATAAATGTAATTTATAGAAAGTTTGACCACTATTTAAAATTTTACAACTCTAGAAAGTAAAATAGAAGATCAAAGAGGTCATTAAGTCAATGAATGACGTAGAAGAATGGATAAAATGATCTCACATTCCAATAAATTAAAGAAGGAAATGTGATATTCCAAAAGATATTTAAAATCAGACTTTTAATATTTTGAATTATTTCAATGTTTTTTTAATATTTGGAAATGCAACAAGCTACTTAATGATCTCACACATGTGAGAAGCATGACAATATGTGAGAAGTCATCTATGGATGAATTTTTGTGAACAATATACTTTTACTTGAATATTGGGTAAATAAATGTTTTCCTTTTTATACTCTTTTTCTATTATTTTATTTTCTCTTGAAACTATAATAATTAAATTTTAATGGTCAAATGTGATATAGTCATGATATATATTCATTGTCCCCCCATATATTTCATCCATGTTCTTCTTACTTTTGTACTACCTTCATTCAATGAAGGGTCAATGTGAAATATGGTATAACATGATTTTAAGTGTATTTGGTAACTCAATAAATTCAATGTAACATTGAGGCATTGTATTTTTTTCTAATTTTTGATGATCATATCCAAGATGTTGACAAAGTGTCATACTACATATATTATCTTCACAAAAAAAATAAAAAAATAAATCTCAACATTCGTAAATTTATTTCCATATATGAGGGGGATAATAAAAAAAGGTTATATATATGATGAATTATATTTAGTTAAGGCCTTTGAAAAATCACTTATAAGCTTATCTTGGTTTTGAATTTCATTTGTTATAAACCCTTTCTTAATGATGCTTTCTTATTTGATTTTAACTTATCTTTGTAATTTCTCATATAATAATTTCTCCTTTTGTTATATATCTTGTTGTAACTTTTATAACCCCACTTTTTACAATTTGTATTTTTTTAATTTTTTATCTCTCAATATTTTATTTTAATAAATTATCTCTTTCCAAATATTTCGTTTGCAACCTTTTCTTTTCAACATGTTCCTTTTATAACATTTATTTTCAATCTTTCTCTTTTATGTGTGAATCCTTAACAAACACATTTTTATCATTAAAATTTTTGGTCACATTTTTATTTTGGCCATCCTTTAAGATATGTTTTTAATATGTTTTCTTTTTATTGAATTTTTTGTTTCATTTTCTCTAAAAAAATTTTAAGTAAATTTTCATTTTAGTTGTATTCATTTTGTAATTTATCTTTATCATCTTGTTATTTTTATAAGTTTTCTTTCTCAAAATTTTTATTTTGTATCCAAACTTGATCTTTGTATATTCACTCATCATGTGAGTAGGTTGTTTTATTGATGTTTCTATTATAGGATCACCATTATGAACTATCCTTTTTATCTTTTCCTTTAAAGACAAAATTATTTATATGATTCCCATGAATTCTATGATATGTACAATGGTATTATGATATTATTAGAGGAGGTATTAAAGGTGATGTGATCAAGTTATTGTGAAGAATTTATATTATAATATTAATTCAACTCTTATTAGTATTTTGTTTGATTTTTTTAACAAATACTTGTACATGTATGTTACATTTGAAGCTTAAGATAGCTAGATGAAAATGCAAATACATAATTAACTCTAGCATACTCTAGACTCTTTGTGTATGTGATATTATTTTCCCATGATGTCATTTTGAATTGAAATAATGATTTTGATTTTTCAATTCCTATATTGGCTTGATCATAGTGATGATTTTATCCTTAAGGGATTCACAAGAACAAACCCTAATTGAATAAGCATGAAAAAAAGACCAAGAGGAGATGTGGGAGGTGGAGAGGGTTGAGGAAAGACAAGTTGACTACCTTCACTTGGTACTATAGGGTGGGTCAACTTACATTTTGGGATAGTGATAATATGGACATAGTTAGAGGGAATGTAGATATCTCCATATTGAGGGTTAAGAGGAGACCTTATAGCATATTGAATAAATGCTTTCTATTGTTCCCATGTTATACTTGATTTTAATTTTTTCCATTAGTAATGTTTGTGTCTTATATTTTTATTTGATTTATTTTATTTCTTGAGTATGAATTATTTTATTGATTAATGGAATAAAACATGCCATAAATACTATAGATTCTTGAAACAAATATTACTCATCCATTATAACTATTAAATTATTTGAAAATGATAGTAATAAAATTTGAAATCCTAGGGGGAAAAATAAAAAATGATTATGATTTACATAGTGGATATGGGGAAATGATATATTAGATCTAAAACTAGAAGATAATTATGAAATAAATTTGGACCCCTAAGGTAAACCTAAGATTTGATGATAAATAAATGGGTTCACTAAATGATTTATCTAGAATTGAATGAATGGTTAAATTACCTATAATTCAAATAAATGAAATAGAATAATTTAGGATGTTGTAAATTTAATTTTAAGTAGTAAACTAAAGGTAAATGAATGCAATAAAAATTGACAAGAAATACTGAACTATGAAATATAATAATTAACTAAGCTTTTTGATATATTAGGATGATTGTGTTGATTGAAATAATGAAAAAAAATAGAAAAACAAGATCAAACCATGAACATTCCTAGAAGATATATCTTCACACAAGGAAAACAATGTTGGATATGGATGGGATCACTATTCACTATTGTCCATGTCTATTGATTTTGTCCTTTTGCATAAAATAAAATTTTAGGGCACATTCACATCTGACAACATAATATAGGCATATATACAATGATTTTATCTTCAAAAATGTGTAGAATACCTATATATTACTTCTTGAAGTTAAAACCCATAGTAGGGAATGAAATGATTAGATGAATTACAAGCATGTAAAATATAAGTGTTATTAGATTAAGTTGACCCCATTCACTCCCATGATTATTGAAATTTTCATACATATTTAATACTCTAAGGAGGTAAATCAAGGTTGATGTAGTTATCCCATAAGAGTTCTTCATGAAATTGTGCTCTTTTGACCATATGAATACATCTAGAATTAGATTGAATGGTTGATCAGGTGGGGTTAGGGACACATAAAAATGATTTTAAGCTTGGCTAAAAAATTATTGACGTTCGCATGGATTTAGAGGAACAGGTAACTTTTTATCAATGTTCAATTATGTCAATAATATTATGAATTGATATTACCCAATTATTAAATAATTGATTTGAATGTATATTTACATCAATTATAATAGGATGATAAAATGCTAGGTATCCTAAAAACATTTAGGATGACCTTAGGGAGGGTTTAATTTTAAAATATGATAATTAGATGTAAATAGACAAATTTTTTGAATAGGGATAGGATATACGATTGTTTTTATCCCTATCTATCATTAATTTTCCTTAAGGAAACATGTTGGGTTTTGGGTCTGGATTGAGGCATATAATTTCATGGTGTCTATTTTATAAATCATAACATTTATGTGTGCGATTGATGATGGTTATAAGAAAAAATAGGTCTTTTCTTAAACTTAGGATAAGACTAGGTAGAAAAATAGGTACTAATTTTGTGTATAGGTTAATTAAGGATACAAATGTGTAGATTAGGATTCATTAAGTATTTGGAACCAAATTTAGATTACTAGAAGCATTATAAAGTTTGAACATGTTTATAATGAAACTAAAAACCATAACTTTTGCCTATGAGATATACCTTTTTTATGAAGTCATTTATAAAGATCTGAAGGCCAGAGGTGGGGGAACCCAAAAAGGAGCCCCATCAATATTTTTTCCCCTTCTACATGAAAGTGATATGAGGACCTCAAAATTTATGGTCTTTGAGTTATGACACTTTTATCCTTAGGAGGTTAGTTTAGATATTTTTATCACTTTTGGGCTCCTATAAGTATAGATATATGTGGAAAAAAAAAGAACCCCCTTAATTTTATGTTTTTTAAAATATGAATTTAAAATAAAATCCTAAAATTGAGAATTGAAAGTGTTTCTTTCTTAGACCTTGTTGACAACCATTAATAGTTATGGTGGAGCATGAAGCTCCCAAAAAACATTTCAAAAACTATGAGAGATTGAGATGTCTTGAAATATCTCTAAAAATGTGGGTACCTATAAAACAAATCATTTATGCATGTATTGAAATAAAATTAAAAAATTAAAATAAAGTAGAAAAGGATTAAAAAACTTGGAGACTCCATTAATGGTAGTCCTCCAAGGCTAAGGAAGGAGAGAAGGCATGACTATAGAAAATTCATCCTCTAACACATCTTCCATCTCTCACCAAAATATAAATTTGTATCTTATTTATTATTTTTAAGCCATTATTAAATTTTATAAGGATTTCTATTGCTTCCTCAACATTGACCAAATCTAAAGATTGAGATTGAATAGATCTAATGATTGTGATGGAGTGTTGCATCATCATGGGGATTCTTTTCAATATTTTAGACCCATTTGGAGGTCTATATTATATATTTTTAAATATATTCTTTGATATTGAATTAATTCAAAAATATATTATAACTATGACTCAAGTGAGAACCAAACATTGTGATTGGCCGAAATCACTCGGGGTTCTCGTAAAATTTGGTTGAGAGTTTGGATGTTTCATTTGATCAAGTGGTTACTTACATTCACTTATTATTAGTCTAGCATAAATTTTGATCCTTAAGGTCGTGGGGTCCACTATACAAAATTAGAGTTTCAGAAGCTTGTTTGATATCCTATAGGTTGATTAGAGCAAGTGGGGCTAGCATAGTTACGTAGTGACTGTGCAACCACTTACACATTTCCATCCATTTTTTCAGGCATTATAGTTTATTTGGATCCATTTTGCATCTTGTACCATGTAATTTTATAGACATTGGGTAATATATTTATGCAAAACTTGTGTTGTAAATTCTAAAAAATCCCCTTTTTGTGTGTTTTAGTCATGTCAATTTTTGGGAATGAAATTTTATTTATTATTTAAAAATGATCAAATGATAATATTATGTCCCACTTTTTGGCATAAATAAAGCATAGAAACTTCACTCTCCCATTAAAATAAACTTTAGTTGGTTTCAATTAATAAAACATATATGTTATAATTTATATACAAAGACACATTGAATCCAAACACACACATATTTAACTTTTTATTATTTTAAGGATTTAATTATTAATTCATATTGTAAATGTTATTTGGCTACCCAATGTGACATAGTTCTAAGCCTAGTGCCCTTATTTTTTAGTTTTTTTTTAATATATTTTAGGGGAAAACATGTGTGTGTGTTTTAACATCAGTGATATCATCAAAAAAATAGTGTGAATTGCATGATTTATTTGAATTTATAGGTAGCATTATTTGAATCAAAATATTTTAAAAAACATATATATTTTTAATAATATTTAAATGGTTTGGTCAATAAATAATGTAATGCAACTAAATAATAAAAAATCATAATATATGAAATTTATTATTTTGTAAAATATATAATAATTATTAAATAAATATAAAATACATTTAATTTGAGTAATATTTATTGAAATCTTAACACTTATAAATTAAATACATATACTAAATATTTGTATCACTATCAAAAAATACTTATTTTATATTAAAAAGTGCACTTTCATTAATATAACAAGATATAGTACATCACTAATCATACTAAAAATATGTGTGGAAAAGTCATGCTTTGAATAAACCAAATCAAGATAAAGAAGCATTACAAAATGCAAAGTCCAAACCAGGCCACCAAATGGATAAAAAACCATGGTTAAGTTAACTCAAGTTCACATCAATCAAAAAAGATAAAGATAAGAGCATAAAAATAAGGAACACGTTAAGCATAAGTAGTAAACATGGCAACAGGTAGAGGTAGATGAGGTAGAGGATATTGAGGGTTTCCCCCACCCCCTAATATGGGGGATATTCATCAACTAGGATGGGTTTCCACCCATCCATATATTTTTTAATTTAAGAATCCTTTTATTATTGGGGATCTTATCTAGAAGGAGAAATGGTTAATGCCAACCATGATAACTCATATTGTAGAGGGGGCCTCCAACCTCTAACCCCCATCCCACCACCACTATATTATTTCACCTGTTAGAGCCTTGGATAGGATATGTCTAATGAGAGTGATGAGAGGTACTCCTCCAAATTTGGTACCACCAGTTGCAATATTAGTGATATCACCCTCCACATCGATGCCCCTAGGGGGAATGGTGGGGAGGTGGATTAGGAGGCTCATAATTTACCATATAAGGATCATTCCCCCAATGTTATAACAGGAGTTGTAGATGGTGGAGTTTGAGTTGAACCTTATCTTTTTGACTCTGAATATGGAGGGTAACATTAGAAATCATAACAATTTTTTTATTTATATAAAAACCTTTTTCCATAACTTCATTATTAAAACATGATTTATTTATAAATTTCCAAATATGAAAAATAATATCAGTACAAAAAATATACCAAAATATATTATATCTATTAGGAAGCAAGGAGGAGTCATGTAGGAGAACCATTTTCCAAGTGAACATTTTAGGCATGAAGGGTTTGAAAAGGGTATGAATCCATCTCTAGGTAGACTAGGCATGAGGGCAAAACTAAAAGAGATGTTTAATGGATTTTTGGTGTTGAAAGGCTAGGAAAGTGGGATTAAAAACCCACATGTGTTTAGTTTGGTCCCCCATAGGCTCACCTTGGTAAATAATACACCAAAGGAAGTGTGATTTTTTAGGTTGAATATAAGCCACCCATATATTATCAAACCTCTGATCCTAGATGTGATGAAGACATTTGAGAGAAATTTGATGATTGAGAGATTCAATGTCAATATTTTGAGGGGATAAAATATTATAACTCACCCTAGGGTAGTAGTGACATAATATCATAGCCATTGACCAAGACCAGTTCTTATACCATGGCATAATAAAGGAAACTCTAATTTTGTGTAAGTATTATATAGGTATTTAACTCTATAATTCAAAAATAGATTAAACATCTTCCTTATTTAGATTTAACTTAGATTTAATTATATTCCAATGAATCCAATCCCAAATATCCTTATATAATATGTCTCCAACCATGTGAATAACATTTTTATATAGCCTCAAGATTTTGACCTAAGGGACGATGTTAAATGGGACATTGTGAAAATTCAACATGGGTACCACCAAAGGGATAGAGAATTAAGACAAATCCCATTTATAAACCCTTCCACCATATATATTAGGTGATTTATAAGTTTCTCCCAAGCCTTATAGATATTTTTCATGATAAAACCACCCATACCTTAATCGACATAAGACTGCTGAGAACATTGTGCAAACCAATCTCTTGCTAGGTTTTTTTTCCAAAAGGGTAGCCTTGAGTAATGAATGCCTCAATAAGATCTTATAAGCCTCATTACCTCCCATACTTATAATTATCTACTTAATACCAATTTTAATTCCTTGAATATTAATATAAATTATCCCAAACCCACCGATTTCTTTAGGGAAACAATAACTAGCCCAAGAGTCTCAATGAAAACTATGGTGCCCTTCATAATTAGTCCATAGAAAGTCTCTCAAAATAATTTTAAACTTTAAATTAGAGGAATTATAATGTTACCATAAATATTATTATTAAACATGATTAGTAGTGAGCACCTTAGAACAAATCTAGAATTTCCCAACCAAGGTTAATGGTTTGGTGATCTAGAAGGAGATTTTTTCTCTACCATTTGCACCATGTATGACCAAAAATATATAGGTGAGTCTATAAAATAAAATATAATGACTATAAATTTAAACTAGACCCTAGCAAGGATTCATTTCCATTGATATCCCTCCAACTAAAGAGGTTTGGGTGAAAGGGACTGGCAATAACATTGAATTTTCTACCATTAAATGGAAGATCCAAAAACAAGGTATAAAATGTCAATACATTCCATAGCATTCTTAAGAGATTATTCATCCTCATAGATAGTGAATAAAGAGTCATTATAAAATTTCCCATTGATCAATTTGTAGTCTAAGTTAGGGAGATAAATACCCTTCACCAAACCCCTAGAAACATGGCTATCCAAAAGATATCTAAATCCATAAACATTTAAAACATAAAAGGAAGGTGTAAGGGGGCACCCCTGTCTGATATATCTATGAATCTCAAAGTTTTGGTACTAATAACCATTAATATTAATTCAAGCACCATCATCATAACATATCATATTAGTAATTTGAACAAACTTGGGGCCAAACCTGAGAGCCTAAAGCATAGCTATGATAAAAGGCCATTCAATTCGATTATAAGCTTTCTCAAAGTCAATATTGATGAATA
Source organism: Torreya grandis (assembly GCA_037957365.1). NCBI lineage: Eukaryota > Viridiplantae > Streptophyta > Pinopsida > Cupressales > Taxaceae > Torreya > Torreya grandis. The sequence continues at coordinate 2,133,138 of JARHVA010000515.1, forward strand.
ATTATTTATGGTTAAATATCCTATCCCATTATATACCTTTCCATATATCAATAAAATTATCTAATATGTATCTATGTTGAATGAACCCTATTTTTTCACTTGTCATAATTAAGGGGAGCAAATGCTTGATTCTGAGGGATAAAGCTTTAGCTATAATTTTGTAATAAATATTAATAAAGGTGATGGACCTCCAATTAGTAATGACCTCAAGGACACCATCCTTAGAAATAAATTTTATGTTACCTTGGTGTTTACCATTTTTTGCATGACCAGTTTATATTTTCCCTTTGGCTCTTTTCATTTCTCCCTTACTCATTTTCTATGTTTGGTCTCTTTCCTTGTTACTTGTATTTTCCCTTCGACCTCTCCTAGTTTAGGATTTTCTCCCTTGTTATTTTTTATTTCCCTTTGCCTTATTTTACTTATCCTATCAAAATTTGTTTTGCCCTGAAATGCCCTTCAAAAATTTTCCAAAGGGCCTTTCTTGCCTTGCCTTCCCCCCAAGTGCCTCTTCAAAAAAAATTTGAAGGGCACTTTTCTTTCCAAGGGTCCCTTTAGACTCTTTCGAAGGGCACTTTATTTTCCAAGTGATCCTTCTAAAAAAATTTCAAGTGAAATTTTTATCCCAAGTGTCCCTTCATACTTTTCTAAAGGGCACTTTGTTGCCCAAGGGTCCCTTCAAGCTTTTTTTAAGGGCACTTTTCTCCCAAATGTCCCTTTGGAATTTTTTGAAGGGAACTCTGTTTCCCAAGTGTCCCTTTAGAATTTTTTCAAAGGGAACTTTATTTTCTAAGTGACCCTTTGAAAAAAATTTGAAGGGCACTTTTTATCCCAAGTGTGTGTTCAGACTTTTTCAAAGGGCACTTTGTCTTTAGAAATGCCCTTCAAAAAAGTTTTGAAGGGACATTTCCTTTGAAAATTCCCTTCAAATTTTTTTGAAGGGACCTTGTGCCTTCCCCAAGTGTCCTTCAGAACTTTTATGAAGGATACTTTCACAAGTGTCCTTTAGGAAAGGTTCCCAAAGGAACTAGTTGTTGCCTTTCAAGAAAGTTTTTTGAAAGAATTCCTTCAAAAAAATTGTCTAAAGGAATTACATTAGAAAAATTTCTCAAAACAATAAGCCTAACCCAATAGATCCCCATGATGTGTCATAGGATGTCAAGTTTGATACATCCCACTAGCCATTGGGGTGCAAAGATGATGTGCCACATGATGTCAAATTTAGGATGACCAACTAGCCATTAAGATTCAAAGACATGACGTGCCATAGGACGTCAAATTTAGGGTGGATAACTAACCATTGGGGTGAAACTTGGTGACATGCCATAGGATGTCAAATTCATGTTTAAAGTCTTCAAATAAGTAAATTCACTTGGAAAACCTGAATGACTCTACAGTGTAAATCAGGTTTCCCAACAAGCTTTGCTTATGACTTTTATAAGTAGAAGCAATCAAAGAACCTGAAGGAGCAAGTAAGAAGTAAAGTCACTTGGAAAAAATGAATGAACCTGTAATGTAAATCTAGTTTCCCAACAAGATTTTATTATGAATTTTAAAAGTAAAAGCAATCAAAAAACCCAAAAGGGCAAGAATAGTGTAAATAGGGTTTCCCAACATGCTTGACTTATAGGTTTATAAGTAAATCCATTTAGAAGGCTCAAATGGGTCAGTAGTGCAAAATACGAGAGCTTTGAGGAGGAATATAAGGTTCAAAAAAATGATCCAAGCCATTTATTATGGAATTTCATCTCACATTTTATTTTGCAATGATCCTAGTCACTTTAAGAGGGTGAATTAAAGAGAAGGACAAATTCTAACTGAATGAGAGAATAGCTAGAATTAGTTTCACTAGGATGGCAACTGCAAACCATTTTGGAGGATTCTATTTGGGTGACCAAGAGCTCTCTCTTCTCTCCTTCTTTGGATATAAATAGGACCCTTGGGCTCTTATTTTATCATCCACAGATAGTACGATGAAGCCCTGTTAGAATGTTTTTGCCATTTTCTTGCCTTTGAGCAAAGAAACATAAGTTTATTTTATTTCTAAGTTATAGACATTTTCTTGGGCATGGAAGAGACATAGAGTGATAACAAGTGATGTTTTATCCTTCTGTTATCTATCCTTCATGATTTTGAGCAAAGAGTTCATCCAACAGGTCATGTAGAGTGCATTCTAGCTATATGATATTTTACACATGTGCAACCCCTTTCTAGAATATACAAGTTGTCTTTTCTAGTTATTTACCTTGTGTGATCTCATTCATTTTTTCTTTACATTGAAATACTTATTTTTTAATCTTCTAGATCTTGAGTTATAGACTATATTATATTGTATTGTGCATAATTATAGGGCATACATGTGGATACTAATGCTTGGTGTATCACCATTTTAGACTAGGATTTTCATTTATGTAGACTTTTGAATATTTTCACTCATATAAACTATTTCAATAGTTTTATTACACAAATAGATAATAAAGGGAGCTATCCCTTTCAACCTAGAGGTTCATTTCCACTTATAGGCACACCTATAAGATTGTAAATGTCCCAATATTGCCCAAATATGGAGGAGGCCTGAACAACCCTCTTCTCAAGTGCAAGATTTGGAGAAAATAGTTTTGGTATGCCTGATGGGACCCAAATTATTTTTAAGTCAAGGTGAATTCTAGTTTTAATAGGCCTAAATTAGTAGAAGTACCCCTAACCCAGCATTTGGTAACTCCAAAAGGGTGTGAATCCCTAGTTCTAGACCAATTTTTATATATTATCCTACATGGTCCTCATAAGGTCCTTAATATTTTTTGATCAAGCCCCTTCAACTAAAGCTTTTCTTGAAGAAAAATACCCTAAACCACTCCTAGCCCTATTAAATCCTTAGTAAGAAGGTTTTTGGGAAGAAGCAGAAGATGTTGAAGAAGTTCAAGGAGAGGAAGTTAAAGAAGAAGAAATAGAGGATCATAGGGGAAGAAGAGAAATGTGGGAAAGTGGAAAGATACATAGACATTAACCCTTCCTACTTTTAATACCCAAAACCCAATAGAGTTTCATGTATATGACCCCATCCCTCCAAATACTAACAAAAATATTCCTAGTTTCAATGGAGAGGATCCTATTACCACATATAAGCATATTAAAGACATCTCTAATTTCTACAATTTCCATAATGTTACTAGGGCCAACATAGCCATTAGGCTATTTTCTATGTCTTTAAAAGGCAAAGTACTTCACTACTATAGACCATTGGTTGGGGGCTTCATTATAATTTGGGATGGTTTTGGAGATCTATTGGTGACAAGATTCAAAAATAAGAGTGATCATGCTTCCCTAATACATCAGCTCAATGTAATAAGAAGAGGTCCAAACGAATCCATAAGAGATTTCAAAGAACATGGTATAGGTTTCCACCAATTATGAGACCTCCTCCTAGCTTTATGTTCCCAACATACCTCAAAGGTATTGGTACTAATGTTTCTATTATGTTGCAATAAATGGGAGGATTAACTCTTCCAAGTGCATATGAGCTAGTAATTGAGGCTGAGAATAGCTTGTTTTAGGCTAAAAGACTCCCTCCAAGAGTTCCCATGCCTTTGATATCCCATAATTTGGTTGAAGCTCCAAGCATGTCACAAGTTCCCAATGCCAATGTGAATATAAGAACCTTTCCAAAGAAGGTGGATAACATTGTGGACAAAGATGAAGAAATCAATTCATTGAGATCTCAGCTCAAACAAGTTCACCATTAGGTAAGTTCTCCTCTTAATGCACAATACTATCCTCAATAAGGATATAGAGCTCCATCCCAATACAATTATCAAGGGAGAGGACAAAATCAATAAGGTTATAGTAGGCATCCCAATGCATATAATATAAATTCTACTCCTCTCGTAAAGGTTGTTGTTCTAGTTCATGCAAATATAGTGCAAGGAGAATATCATGTGGACCAATGGGGGCAACCTCAAGGTAAGTTTACACATGATGATGGAGGAAATATCTATGCTTTGAATCCATAAGAATAATATATTCCTTACATGATAGTAGAAGAATCATGTCCCAGCCAAAGGGATAGTCCTAGAGAAGGTAGCAGCCCAAGTGTGGGAATGATGAATTTTCAAGTAAAAGATGATTCTGTGTTGATTCAAGGCATGTCAATTGTAAAAAATACAAGGGCCAAGAAGAGAACATTGGGAGAGGGTTAGGATCCATGAATAGTTCCAAGTGATGCCTCTCCAAGGCCACAAATCACCAATCAAATTGTTGTACCTTTTACAAGCCATGTTCTTCAACAAAATTAGAATGTAAATGCAGCTACCAAGATTGTAACATAGTAGAAAATAACTCCTTTATTACCATAAAAAATGCAATAAAAAGTGAATACATCATCTCTAAATTTTGTAGACTCATTAAAGAGCACTAAGACAAGCATATCCCTTTGGGAGGTTCCACATATAACTAGTCAAAAGGATCTTTTGCAAAAGTAGTTAGCAAGCATGTAGGTGGCTCCTCAATCTTCAAGGCATCATAGTGTGGCTCTCACAAATTATCCAAATCATATTTTTGATCCTTCCACTAAATCTGAAAATCCTTCACCATTCTACCTAATACTCATTATGGGAGATAAGTTGGTCCACAATTGTATTGTGGATAGTGGAGCAAGCACTATTGTTATGCCTAAAGTAGTGGCTGATAGTTGGGTTTAAACTATGAGCCACATAGTAAAGGCATGTTGTAGCTTGATGGAACTCTAACCAAGATGATAGGATTGGTCAAAGGTCTGAAAATGTTTTTACATGGCTTCCTAAGCTTCCCTATCATATAAGATATTGTAGTAGTAGACCTTCCAACATGCTTTGATATATGCTTGTCCTTGGACTTTATGGTCAAGATAGGAGGATACCTTTCTTCTGATTTGTCCTTTATAACTGTTAATACAAGGTATGGAACCAAGGTAACCGTAAGGACTATGCCCTTAACAAGGTTCCACAATGATCCATACTTGGAGACAATGACAAATCAAAACTATCTAATCAGTATAGAGGAAGAAACAGTCCTAAATAGTGAAACATATTCTACTCTTCAAGGAATTTATGACCTATATCTTGAAAAGTACATCACTAAAACACATGGCCTTAATCCTTACACTTTCATTGAGGAAATTGATTTGGAAGTTTATTGCATGCATGAGGAGAACATCCCAATTTCTTCACTCGTCAATGAAGATCATGAGCTTGATGGTGTGTGGGAAATGTTATTTGATGGTTCAAAGAGCAAAGTAGGTGTAGGATCTAGTGTCATGTTGGTTTCCCCATCAAATAATCATTACTACTCTTCTTATAGGTTTCACTTCAGCTGCACTTGTAATGTGGCAGAATATGAAGGCTTAGTTCATGGTCTCCAATGGGCAAAGAAGAAAGGAATCAAGCTTTTAAAGGTCTATATAAATAGTGAGCTAGCCATTCATCAAGTGAGAAGTCAATATACATCCAAGAACCCCTTTATTAAGGCCTAAAAACATAGTGTATGGTATCTACTTGAGGATTTTTATGCCTTCAACATCCGACCCATACCAAGAGACTTGAACAAGTACACTGATAGATTGGTTGTAATAGGATCACATTTTGACTCAGCTATTGATGTTAAACAAGAGAAGGATCAATCCCAAATCAAAATAATTTTTAGACCTTCCGTTTTGGATAATTAAGTTTCATGGCAAGTGTTTTAAAGTGATGAACACATTGCACACTTCTTGTAAAATGAGGCAAGCTTCTCTTCAAGAAATAAAAAGAAGTTGCATGATCATTATGAAGAGAAAATTATAAAGGTGAAGATAAATAAAATACCCAAGGGGATAATTACCTTGGACAGTGTCTTAAATGAGGATGATAAAAATAAAAACCAAATAATGAGCATGTCAACAAAAGAAGAGAACTATGAGAGAGTTCTAATTTTCAAGGACAAACTTTTGAAGATTGGCAAGGCTTATTCTCAACTAGAAAGGCAAGATTTTATTGCATTATGCAAAGAGTTTCATGACATATTTGCCTATGAATATAAGGACTTGAAGGGATTTTACATAATTATATCTCATCACACCATTGAGTTGGAGCATGGATATAAACTGATAAGACAAAATCAAAGGCCTATCAACCCCAAGGTAGAAAAACTCATGAAGAAAGAGCTGACCAAATTGATTGAGTCTAGGATTATCTTTCCTATCAAGAACTCAACTTGGTTATCCAACCTTGTGCCAACTTAAAATAAGAATGGAGAAATAATACTTTGTGTGGATTTTCATGATCTAAATAAAGTGTCTCTCAAGGATCATTATCCACTCCCTTCCATGGAACAAATTTTGCAAGTTGTTTTAGGTTCTCAACATTTCTCACTTCTTGATGGTTATTCAGGTTATAATCAAATATTGGTAAATGAAGGGGATAAATTCAAGAAAATATTTACCACTAATTGGGGGACCTTTTCCTAAAATAATATGCCATTTGGTTTATCTAATGTTGGAGCTACATTTAAAAGGGCAATAGACATGGATTTCAAAGGTTTGATCAATAATTTTTTGCTTGTTTACCTTGATGATATAACCATTTTTTCAAAGGATGTTGTTGATCATATGGTACATATAAGGTAAGTGTTTGATAAGTGTAGAGAGTATGTCATATACCTCAATCTAAAGAAGTCCATCTTCTTTTTCATGAAGGCAACATTTTGGGTCATGTTGTTTTAAAAGATGGCTTATCTATTGACCTCAAAAGGATTGAATCTATTCTAGGCTTGTCTTTTCCTCAACACAAGAAAGGGATGTAAATTTTCTTGGGAAAAATAAAAATTTTAAGGATATTTATCCCAAACTTTATAACTATGATAAATCCTATCACAACCATGCTAAAAAAGAACCAAGTTTTTACTTAGACAAAGGAAGGTAAAGGCAGCTTTAAGGTAATCAAATAAGTAATTAAAAAATCTCCCACTTTCTTAAACCCTAATTTTTCTAAGGATTTCATTATTTATACTTTTTATAACCTTGACACAATATCAACTATGCCGATGCAAAATAATGATGAAGATGTTGAGTAGCCAATTTCTTTCTTCAGCCAAAGCTTAGAAGACTATGAAGGAGATATTATTTTGTTGAGAAAAAAGATTTAACCATCATTATAGGCTTGAAAAATTTTATACATATTGTTTCCAAAAACAAGATCCATGTCATGGTCTCCCATCCTAGTGCCAAGGAGTTTCTCCTAAGTAGGGATCTTAATGAGAAGAGAGCTAGATAGATCACGAAGGTGATGGATTATGACATTGACATCAAGGTAACCAACCTAGTAAGAGGAAGAGGTTTATGTGAGCACTTATCATCCTAATTTCAAGATCCAAAAGATTAATCCTTGGTGAATCAATTTTAAGACTAGCCAACTGATCAAATGCATAATCAAAGTTGGACATAGGATATCATTGGTTTTATTCAAAATGGTGAGTGTCTCAATGACTTGAACAAATATCAAAGAAGGTATTTTAGGTTGTAAGCTATTCCTTATTGTATTTTGTATGGTATTATATTTAATAAGGATGGGAGCAATGTGTTTCTAAGATGCATTAACAATGAAAAATTTGATATGCTACTAGAAAAGTTCCATAATGGTGCAGATGGTGGTCACTTCTCTCCTTGAACAATAGCTACAAAAATAATGAGAGTTGGTTATTATTGGCCTAGTCTTTGTAAGGAATATTATCATTAGTCTAAGGTTTGTCCTTAATGTGGTTTATTTGTTGAAAACCAAAAGCTTTTTTCCCCTCTATTGAATCTTATCCAAGTGGACCAACCTTTCATGCAATGGGACCTTGACTTCATTGGCATGATCAACCCTCCATCAAGTGTTAAACACAAATGGATATTGACTGCTATAGACTACTTCACAAGATGGGTAAAGGTTGTTGATTTGAAATAAGAAAATGAAAATTCCATCTTGGAGTTCTCTGACAACATTATAATAAGGTTTGGAGCTCCTCATGTCATCATCTTAGATAATGCACTTGATTTCATAAGTGCTAAAACTTTTGATTAGGTAGCAAAAAGTGGAGTTCATTTGAGTACCTCAGCCAACTAATACACTAGAAGTAATAGATTGGATGAGTCTACCAATAAGAACCTCATCAAGATCATCAAGAGAATGCTGGAAACCAATCAAAGAGCATGGCATAACAAGCTAAAGATAGCCTTATTGGTGGACAGAATCACTCCCAAGAAGTCAATTGGTAATTCTCCCTTTGTACTTATCTATGGGAGAAAAGCTAGGATATCCATATCATAAGAGATCCCTACCTTGGAACTTACACAATAGCTATAATTACATGAAAAAACTCCCATGGAGGTAAGATTGGTAGAATTAATGTATCTATAAGAGGCAAGATATGATGCACACAAAGCTTTAGAACACCATCAAGTTCTCATGAAGAAATCCTTTGACAAAAGGGCAAGGGTAAGAGTGTTTAAAGAAGGTGACTTGGTATTGAAATGGGATGAAGATAGAGAAAAACTAGGCAAAAATACATATTTTGATGCTTTGGAGAGTGGTCCTTACATCATCATCAAGTGCAAGCAAATAAAATTCTTTCAGCTGTCCAAAATGGATGGAGAAGAGTTGCATATTCCATTGAATGAAGTCCATTTAAAGCTTGTTTTTGACCCTTTCTTGCCATGTCTTATATACACCCAATTTTGGTGTGTTTCCTTTGTTGTGTTTTTTATACCTAAGTGATTTGGAGCATAGTGTTTCCCTTTCTAGTGTTTTCTTTCTTTTGTTGGTTGTGTGTGTGTGTCTCTAGCTTATGTGTTTCTCCATGACTTGTTATTTCAAATATTGTTTGCCTTGCGTGACTCCATGCCCAATGGAAGGATTTAGGTGACTACTCTTATGACATAGTAGTAATGCCTCCCCTAGAAATCACTAGAATGTTGACCATTTTTTTCATGACCATTTTGTGTTTTCCCTTTGGCTCTTTTCATTTCTCCCTTGCTCATTTTATATGTTTGGACTATTGCCTAATTACTTGTATTTTCCCTTCGGCCTCTTTTGGTTTAGGATCTTCTCCCTTGTTCTTTGTTCTTTTCATTTGCCTTTTTTTCCTTAACCTAATGGGCTTTGTTTAGCCCTAAAGTTCCCTTCAATTTTTTTTTGAAGAGCCTTTATTTCCTTGCCTTCCCCCCAAGTGTCCCTTCAAAAAAGTTCCAAAGGGCACTTTTATTCCCAAGTGTCCCTTCAAATTTTTTTGAAGGGCACTTTTTTGTCCAAGTGACCCTTTGGAAAAAATTTAAATGGAAATTTTTATCCCAAGTGTCCCTTCGGACTTTTCCAAAGGGCACTTTGTTGCCCAAGTGTCCCTTCAAACTTTTCTGAAGGGCACTTTTCTTCCAAGTGACCCTTCAGAAAAGTTTTGAAGGGCACTTTTCTCCCCAAGTGTCCCTTTAGAATTTTTTAAAGGTCACTTTGTTTCCCAAGTGTCCCTTTGGAGTTTTTTGAAGGCCACTTTCTTGTCCAAGTGACCCTTAAAAAAAAAATTGAAGGGCACTTTTTAACCCAAGTGTCCCTTCAGACTTTTTTGAAGGGCACTTTATCTTTGGAAATTCCCTTCAAAAAAATTCTAAAGGGACATTTCCTTTGAAAATGCCCTTTGAATTTTTTTGAAGGGACCTTATGCCTTCCCAAAGTGTCCTTTAGAACTTTTCTAAAGGACACTTTCTTAAGTGTCCTTCAAGAAAGGTTCCTAAAGGAACTAGTCGTTGCCTTTCAGGAAAAATTCCTGAAATAATTCCTTCAAACAAATTATTTGAAGGAATTAATTTGAGAAAATTGCCTAAAATAATAAGCCCAACCTGATGGATCCCCATGATGTAAGGACGTAAAGTTTGATACAACCCACTAGTTGTTGGGGTGCAAAGAAGACATGCCACAAGACATCAAATTTAGGATGGCCAACTAGCCATTAGGATTAAAAGACATGACATGTTGTAGGATGCCAAATTTAGGGCGTCCAACTAACCATTGGGGTGAAACTTGGTTACATGTTGCAGGACATCAAATTCATGCCTAAAACCTTCAAATAAGAAGTAAAGTCACTTGGAAAACCCAAATGACTCTACAGTGCAAATCAAGTTTCCCAACAAGCTTTTCTTATGAATTTTATAATTAGAAGCAATCAAAGAACTTGACAGAGCAAGTAAGAAGTAAAGCCACTTAGAAAATACAAATGACCTTGCAATGTAAAAAAAGTTTCCCAACAAGATTTGCTTATGACTTTTATACGTAGAAGCAATCAAAAAAACTAAAAGGGAAAAGATAGTGCAAATTGGGTTTTCCAACATGTTTGACTTATAATTTTATAAGTAAAGACATTCAAAAGGCCCAAATCAGTTTGCAGTGCAAAATACAAGAGCGTTCAAAAGGAAAATAAGGTGTGCAGTAGTGATCCAGTCCATTTCTTATGGAGGGTCATCTCACCATTGATTTTTCAATGATCCTAGTCATTTCAAGAGGGTGAATGAAAGAGGACAAACTCCAACTGAATGAGAGAATAACTAGAATCAATTTCACCAGGATGGCAACTACAAACCATTTTGGAGGCTTCTATTTTTTCTCCCAAGAGCTCTCTCTTCTCTCCTTATTTTGCTATAAATAGGACCCTTGGGCTCTTGTTTTATCATCCACAAATAGTGCACTAAATCCCTACTAGAATGTTTTACCATTTTCTTGCCTTTAAGCAAAGAAGTGTAAGTCTATTTTCTTTCTAATTTTTAGACATTTGCATGGGCATGCAAGAGACATAGAGTGAAAACAAGTGATGTTTTATCCTTTTGTTCTTTATTGTTCATGATTTTGAACAAATATTTGATCCAATAGGTCATGTAGAGTGCATTTTAGCTGTATGAGATTTTGCACATGTATAACCCCTTTCTTGACTATACAGGTTGTCTTTTCCAATTATTTTCCTTGTGTGATCTCATTGATTTTGTCTCTACATTAAAATACTTATGTTGGAATCTTATAAATCTTGAGTTATATATTATATTATATTATATTATGCATAAGTATAGGGCATACATATGGATACTAATTCTTGGTGTATTACCATTTTAGACTAGGCTTTTCATTTATGCAAAATTTTAACACTTTTTACTCATACAAACTGGTTCAGCAATTTTATTACACAAAAATATAATACAAGGAGCTATCCCTTTCAACCTAGAGGTTCATTTCCACTTATAGGCACACCCACAAGCCTAAAAATATCCCAACATTGCCCAAATCTAGAGGAGGCCTGAACATCCCTCTTCTAGTGTGTAAGATTTGGAGACAACACTTCGTTAATGAAATTCCCTAAAGAGCTGGAAAAAATAGATTCAAAATAGACTTTATGAAGGTCAGGTCGAGCCTATCCCATAGGGTTTGATAAAAGTCATACTGAAACCCACTGACTCCTAAGGCTTTGTTAGTGAACATCTATATGGTGACTTATTTAAGGTCATTGAAGTTGAGGGACCTATCACATGTAATTATTTGAGATTCTAAAAGCTTACAGGAGACCACTTTAAGGAATTGAGAAATAATAGATTCATGTGTAAGGGAAGAAGATCAAGAAATAAACATTTCATGATAATGATGCACAAATGTTGTAAGGTATTAGGTAATTTGTTGAATTTATCTGAAGCACATTTAATACATTTTATTTTATCTTCAACTTTTATTGAACAAAGAAGAGAAAAAAATCTTTAATCACTTTATTTACAACTTTCAACCAATGCATTAATTATCTAAGCTAAGCTCCTCTAGCCTTATAAGCCTTGACCAACTAGAGATTATGTCTCCACATAGTAGCATGAGTCTAAAAATAAGGGACTAGAGGCATAGATTAAAAGTCTCATGAAACCCTAAGATATTCATGGTTTTTAGTATTATGAATACGTCACCTAAAGAGAGTTGTTTTTTTTAATCTTAAATCTAGAGAAATTAAGTGGTGTGGGCTATTTGATTAGCCCACCTCTCAATCCACCAAGTGTCCCATGTGGTTCTATGAGTTAGTTTCTAAATTATATTGATATGCCCCATTGTTTTATCATGTTTTAGATGGGTAGTATTGAGGTAAAATTGATAATTATGGGATTTAACCTGAGGGGTAGTCCACTCAAGATGGAATCAAATAAGATGATGCTCTGACAAGAAAGTGTTTGGGATCACATATATAGGATGATCATGTACTAGAGTGAAGAAGAAAAGGTATTATTCTAAAAAATAGGCATGTTCAAGATGCTTAATGACTTGATATTCTCCTTGATAAAAATTAGACCAAGTAAACTAGGGAAAATTTGATTTTTTCCTCTATGATGGTTGGGATAAAAAACCTCAAGTTTATTTCCCATATAGAACCATTAATCATGCTCTCCAACACACCATATCATGGGGAGGCATCCTTATTTATATTCAACAGGATAAATCACATTGATGTGCCCATAAAGAATCTAATTTGTATCCATAAGAGAGTATACCAACCATATCTAGATCAAGGTGCACTCCATAGCATCATTAGAGGTATATAAGTTCACCAGGCCAATGATGTGATTACCAAAGTAAAAAAGAGTCCAAACCACTTGATGAGTGGGATCAAAACCCTAGGAAATAATACTTTGAGATATCTTAGGAACCAAAAGGGTGACCAATACCTCATGTATGTACCCATGATAGGTGGCCTGACAAAAGGTCCCATTCCAGATGGTGTGAGTAGTAGAATAAAGTAGAAAAGAAAACCTTGCATGTAGAAAATTTTCATTTTGGAAAAATGATGACAAATGTTCTTGACCATATAATTACATGTTATATTAGCGAGTCATATAACATTAAAATAATAAACTATCATTGTGAATCATTAAGGTTCATATCATTTCCCTTTATAAGACCTGAGATGGCTACAAATTGATTAAAAATTGAGTCAGGAATGGAAAAGTCTCTAAGTGAAAAAGGTTACATTTTTTTGAGTACATAATCCTCCTTTATAAAGGGTGAGGGAATATTTGATTGATGAATAATAGAATTATGGTTGAGGGTCACAAGACCATGCTCAGAATCTGAATCATTTACCCCTAAAAGGGGTTGTGAGGAAGGAGTCATAAGAGTGGGGGATGAGGATGAGATAAAATGGGAGACCACTTGAGGAGAGTGGGAGATGGCAGATAGGCATTTAACTTATGTGGGAATATGATTTTTACTAGTATAAACTAAGTAACTTGGCCTCTTATGGGCCAATACATAGCTATATGAGGTTTGGAATTTCTATGGACAACATTATTATTCCTATTAAAAGCTGTTGTCTACCCATCAAAGGTTTGGAGTTTAAAATTACACCCACTTTTGGCTTGATAAATAGAGAGAGTGGGGACCATTAGAGGTAATTATATAATCATATGGTTTGAATCTTGACACTGGAAACATGTGTCCAAGAGGTTAATCTAAATCACAACCTATGTGAATCGATTATTACCTAATTTTATCTCAATAGACTCCTTGAGTTATTTAGTAAGATATTTTTAGACACAAACTCTTCTATAGGGAGGTGATGCATATAAATTATATTGTTCATGATATATAAAGTGTCCTAGAGGCTTAATAAGATAATCAATAAAGTTCCACATAGGAATAAGTAATCCTATAAATTCTAACCACATTGAGTTTTTAAGTTTAGCTTTTCTAAGACTTGAAATTCTTGGGTCTAATGAGATAAAGCAACTAGAGTGTTGCATATAAACTAGGGGTCATGATTAACAATGGCTTTATAATGTTCTAGTTTTTTGAAACAAAATAGGAAGAAACCCTTATTAAGGTTTTAGACTCCTAGTTTCACCCCATGGAATTTCCAATGGTTATGAACCCACTACTTTAACATGCTATCTAAAGGGAATCAACCCATAAAATAAGAAAGTAAGGTAAAATTTTCAAAATAATTATAGGATTTATCAAAATCTAGTAATGCTTGAACCACATCTAGTATAATATCAGAGTCAGAGTCAATAACTCATGGTAAAATTTTAGGACAAACTTCTAAGCTTATTTCAGTGTCATTAATTCTCAAGATCCCACTGATTGTACCTACATTAAATGTTGCAAAAATGGTAGTGGAGTCCATTTAATAAAGGGAAGGTGTCACCAACCAAAGGTTGTAATGCCATCCTAACTCAATGAAATAAATATACTATCAAAATGGAATTAATCCTACCTAGATCAATTGATAAATGGACAGTGTGGAGGATGGGGGAACTCAAAAACCCCACATACATATAGTGCTCTATACAACTCTTCCTTTCTCTCTCT
>JARHVA010000515.1:2152500-2212500 GCA_037957365.1 Torreya grandis
TAGTTATAATTTGTGTATCTAATTATCATAACATGTGCATTGATTATCTTTATAGAACGTGAAGTTTAATTCTTTTGTATTGATAATGATTGCACTTATGAATAATATTTTCTAGTTTGAATATCATGTAAGGCATGATTTCAATGATAATAAAACCATTTGATGTCTATTATAAAGCTATAAATATTTATTACATTTTAACCATTATTGATATGTATTGCATACATACCAAATATCTATTCAAATGATCATTTTTAATAGGCAAATGGTATGCTTAATTTAAAAGGGTTATCATTGGAATATTTTTTTGTTAAGGTTTGAATCTAACATTAGACCATGATATATTCTGTGAAGGTCATAATTTTAAATGAGATTTCATTAGTTGAATGGAACATGAAAATAATGACATTAGTCATGTTTGGTTATATAGAAGTCATAGTTTATAATGGAAATGGCTTGATTGTCTTATTGTTTGATGGTTTTACTTAGCCTAAGTTTGATCTAATGAAGGTTTTGAAAATTAAATCAAGGTATTTTTGTGTTTTCCAAAGGCATATTTCATGTTCATTGGTTAAGGCTTATCATATACTATGTTTGAAGTTTTGATTAAGGCATGATTAGTTTATTCGATTAAAACATAATATTAAGTTATAATGTTAAATTGATTATTTCATTTGGTATATTTAGGAAGATAGGTGATTTTTGAGTTGTTTTTTCTAGAACCTTCAAGCCATTATGTGAAGCTTGGTTGACTTTGTTTAGTTTTATATTTTGGTCATGATGGTTCTTCTGCTAGTTAAATTGACTATTGAGGATTTTGGCGAAGTTATCATGCCATAATTTCATAAAATAATTATAGATAACTAGTGTTTTGTGGAGTTATTTTGGGGAATTTTGGCATGAAAAATTGGTAGTCAAATGTATATATGAAACTAAGGGGGTTTTGAAAAAAAAGGAGAAAATCATGGCCAAGGAGAGTGGAGAAAAGAGGAAAATAAATTGATCTTACCCTATCTAGAAAAATGTTTGAGGAAAGGTCTGTTGAAAAATATATTTTAGTTTTTTTTAATATTTTTTAATGCAATTTATTTTTCCATTGGGTTGATTATATGGGTTCTTGGAATTTTGTTTATATTTTTAAAAAATGGGTTATATGTGGTCAACCCTAAAGATGGGTGTAGACACCAAGAATTTTCACACCATGATTCTAAGTGTCAAAATACCTCTTAACCACCTTGGGACCATCTTGAGACAAATCTTACCCTTTGACCCTAAACTAAACCTAACCCATAGTCAATTTGACTAAATAGACTCAACCCAACCTTTTACCTATTTTACCCTTCACCCTCAACTACCGATGATCAGGTTGACTACCAACAGTCACCCTGACCATTGATGGTTAGGTTCAACCTCCTCAACCACCAAAATTCAAACTCACTTGCCTTAATTTTCTAAAAATAACTCATCTAAATCATGTTGTGAGTGATTGCATTGATGAATTATAATTAGATATCCTAGCTAAAACTTCACTTCCACCTCTTCCTTGTGCCTATAAGAAGAGGGGAACTAGGAGGTGAAACCCATCTAAAATTGTGATTAAGAGATTTTGAATCTATAATTCTCTTTTTTTAGGTCAATCATCATCAGTGATCTAGCAAACCAACTACTACATTAGAGAGCTGACTTGCCACCACCTCTCCACTAGGTTCTTACATACCATTACTCTATTGGAATCAATCTATATTCCACCAAATCAACTACCTCAACCATAAACCCAATCAACTTCTGGTATGACAAGTACTTGTTTCTCATTATTCATTTACTTTATTTCCATTTTACAATCCACCCAGGTCTTACCCATCTTTTAGAACCCATCCTTTAGATCCCATCAATTATCCAAATCACCAACCTAGATCTATATATAGTAATCATCAGTGGTTTTATAAACCACCAACATTCTATCAAACCATCAACAATCACCTCAACCACTGACAGTCACCTTAACCATTGACAATCAGCCCAACTACTAAAGATCACTATGGTAGTAAAAACTAGCAAGTTGTTTTCACCTATCCATCCCTAACCAAACCTAATATTCTATGTTCCTGCCTATTCATAGACCCCTTTATAATTTTTTGAATAATACCCCAACCATCTACCACTAGTATTAATTATATTAATATCTATTTTAATCATTTATAGTCTATATTTCTTAGCAAGCATTCTTGTGTTCAATTTTAGTACTTTTGATTATTCATGCAACCACTTTATTTTTTTGATAAACTTATTTATTTAAAACATATCGATTTATAGGAACTAAATAATCTATTTCTTCCACGATATAGCTATCATTATGAAATTCACTCAATTATCTATCTAACAAACAAGTTTGCTTTAGTGTTGTCTTATATGCAGGTCATCCTCCTAAGCCAAAGAGGAGTTATTTATAATATTCTGATTTAACATGTGCATAATTAAATATTATTTTCAACCATGCCCATACTTAGTTTATTATTTCCCATTTTTGAAATAATAAGCAACAAATTTACTAAAATATTCTAGCATGCCCAGTGGGACCTTAAGTTTTTATTTTGGGTTTCATTTCTTTGCACCTGTATGCTTTTCTCTCTATCCATGATCATTAATGAAATTGAAAACTCTTTGGGTTTAAAATTAAGTGCATCCATTTCTTGCTTAACTTTGGCTGACTTTGAATTAAGTCACAATAATCTTATTGTAGCATCACTTTTGTATCACACACTCAACCAAACCACTTTCATCAATTAAACATCAAATAAACTTGAGACAAGGCCTAACTAGCATTTCATCACCTAGTGGTAACCTTACCCTTTCTC
Source organism: Torreya grandis (assembly GCA_037957365.1). Taxonomy (NCBI): domain Eukaryota; kingdom Viridiplantae; phylum Streptophyta; class Pinopsida; order Cupressales; family Taxaceae; genus Torreya; species Torreya grandis. The sequence continues at coordinate 2,155,356 of JARHVA010000515.1, forward strand.
GATGATCCTACTTGGATGTCATTACCAAGGGGAAAACCAACTCAACTCTCTGGTTGAGTATAATCTCTGGATATCATTATACATTGGCTAAATACTTGATACCCTTATTATTGTAGTGTGTGAAGTGAAGGGGTAGGCTCAAATACCAAGCCACGTATTGATTCCAATATAAATTCTTTTTGAGTGCTTGAATACAACCTAGAACTAACCTTAAAATTACTCTCTAGTAATCGCTGTACAAACCAATTTTAGTCACATGATTTATTAAAGCATAAGCCAAAAATAAGACTAATTAAAAATTTTGGGCTTAACATATCTTTTAGAGTATGATTTCATTTCTTTGATCATTTATTTTCTTCTCTTTTTTGAGTAGTGAAGCTATTTGTGATTTCTATATCCCCTATCTCATATGGTTCTCACTTTCCAATAGTGAATAATCCTTGCAGAACAAAACCCATCAACAAGCCAACCTACCTCTTCATCCATGGACTACATCTCCAAACCAACAGACTCTCCTCACCCCTTGAGAAGTCCTACTTTCCCTTGGGAGGTTACTCAAGGAGATGTGGATTTTTCCACTTTCTTAGATATTAATCTTGTATCCTTACAACCATGTCTTATCACACCCTAGATTCAACCCCACCTATAGATCCACCTTATGGTATGCCTCCCCACCTAATGGGGAGTACCAATATTACCATGATTACTACCCAACCATTGACTACCCAAGCTTCTTCATCAACTAACAACCCTTTTTAGACTACCATAGAAAACCAACCAACTCAAACTACCACTACTCTTATACCTTCCACTCCTGCTAACCACTCATCCACAATATGAATTCCTAACCATAACACTACCAACCTTATTTTAGCTATCCCCAATCCATCAACCACTACTCCACTTCAAATCCTTGTGGTGTCCATACCCTCTACCTTACCATTGATCAATATAAATGTCACCACCCTTCCATTGGTCACCAACCTAATTACCATTCATGTCTAACAAACATTCTTTACACTAAACTTTGGCTACATCTCTAACCTACAAGGGCATGTACCCCAACCCACTACCAAACCGTATTAGTATGCATCCTTGGGGTACCCCAAGGATGCATACTACTACTATCAGTATGTCTCCAAACCACTGTAGTAGTATGCATCTTATAACCTTCTGGGTGCACAACCCCAAGTGGACATAATGAAGATGTTTATGGACAAGATGACCACATTAGAGTCATCCATTTTAGGTTTTCATAACATCTTTTCATATGACCAAATTTTTAATGATCCCATCCAGCCATCTATGCCTATCAATCCATATCCTCCCCAATGGGAACATCCCAAGTTCTCTAAATTTCAAAGTAAGGAATATCCCCAATAGCACCTTAGAGAGTTTAGGCATGCTTTTTATCTCATTTCCTATGATGATTTCCTTCTTCTCCACACCTTCCCCATGTATTTATCCAGTCTAATATTGGATTGTTATAGTGACATACCTAAGCACTCCCTTTTCTCCTTCGCTCAACTAGCTTAAACCTTATTGGACCACTTTTCGATCAATATCTCTAAGAAAGTTTCTATCACCAAAATATACTCCATCTGGTAGTTTGAAGACGAATCCATTACCAATTTTTTAGCTCATTTAAGGAGCCTAATCAACCAACTCTCCTTTTATTTACCTCAACCTAAAATCAAAAATCTCTTTGCTCAGGCATATGCCAAACATATCTCCTTTACACTGTTAGTCCAAATATTCCAAACCTTTGATGAATATTTTACCATGGCATGTAAGTTAGAGAATATATCCATTAATGAAAGAAATCTAAAACTCAAAAACAAGAACTCAACCTAAAAAACCAATGAGGCCACTTCCTCTAAGTCAAATAACCAACCTAATACTAATACCAATAGCAAAGGAACCATAAATGCAGTTGTCCTTAAAGTAAATCCACCTTCTATCAGCCAACCAAATTCCTCTATCTCCTCAAAGTAAAACATGAGAAACCAAAACCAAAACAACTAAAATCAATTCAATCCACTTGGATAATCCTATGCATCTATCTTGGATAAGTTATTGAAATTTAACATCATTCAAATTCTTCCTATCAAACCTCCTTAGTAGTTTGATGCCTCTCATCTTGAACCTAGTTTGTTCAACAACAATGATTTGTGTGCCTTCCATTGGGTAATAGGACATGATGTCAGTAGGCGCAATACTTTAAAGAGCCTATTCTAGTCCCTCATTGGCAAGGGGAGCTTACATTGGAAAACCCCAATGCACCATCAAACCAAGCCCTTGATATATTAAAACAATGTTTCCCAAACCATGATCCTACTAATAATTATAGCAAAAATGTCTATTTCTCTCATGATACCCATATAGTTAACATGGTCGTTGATGTGCTTATTACCAAACCACCTAGTACCTAGTCTTTCGGTTCTCTACCTCCTTTATCTATTGAGGTAGTATAATTACCTTCCCTTCCTTCAAAAACTCAAACCAAGGAAGTACCATCCTTTCCCCCTCCACTTATTAAGGTAGTGGAACCGCTAGTCTCCCTTTCAACTAATATATTAGAGTAACTAACCATCTCTACCTTACCTTCATCTTTGGATATCAAACAAACCATTACTTTTTGAGAGATTATTCTTGAAGAAAAAATCCCCATGTTTATTCTCCCCATGAAGGACCCACCTATCTCAACCTTACGTCATTTGATTAAGGAAGAGGATGAGGTTATCATCCATGTGTCTCTGTCTAGGGGCTTATTTTTTAGGTCCACTATTCATGGAATCAAACCAACCTACAAGTAATTCTCTAGGCTAGTACAAAAATTGGAATTTATCTCCAACCCTAACATAGACCGAGCCACCTTCTATAAGTAATTATGGATACCTTATATCACCAAGAAATAATCTTAAACCATAACTTTAGTAGACCAACCTACCACTTTTGATATCCTAACTCCTACCCTATCAACCAAACAAATTTTACCAATCCAACAATCTTTTAACCATCCAAGGCACCTAAACCCCAAACAACCAAATCATCTTCTCAAACCAAACTAACCAAACTAATCAATAATCTTAACACCTTCCCCACACCAAGTCTTAATAACCCCTTGATGAAGGTGAAACTTACCTCACTAGAATGAGCAACTAAATATTGACTCAATTAAATTAAAGAGGTAAAACCACACAAAGGCTATAAGGCTCAAATTTTACCTCCCTCAACCTTACCCTCCATTTTGGGGCCTCATCCCTCTACCTTGAGTAGGAAGCGAATTTCCTCTACCAAAACACCACCACCTCTTTTGGTCACACCTTCATAATTTTTTTTGATGTACCTCTCTTCACCATATCAACAATACGTAAACTACCTATCTTACAATCCTTAACCTCTAGCTCATCAACCTCTTTGCATAAAAAAAAATCAATCAACCAACCAATCCACCCTACCCAAAATACTTACCACCAAACCTATTTCTAAATGGTCTCCTACTTAAACCATCAATGCAAAAACCATTATGCCTCTACCACCTTTATCAGAGTCCTACTTAACCATTTTCCATAGGTTATTGGAAAATTCTTGTTTAGAAAACCTTACCTCTCATTAGACCCTTTGACCCTCTTACTTCCAAACTTGTCTAGTACAATGACCACCACGTATGTTTTTATCATAAGACACCCAACCATGACATGGAGAACTGCAAGGCTCTCCAAACCATTATCCATTGGCTCTTTGACAAGTATGATCTATTAATAAATAAACCTCCTATGGGACCCATACCAATTCAACCACTAACCATACCTACCCAATAATTACCTACTCCTCCACTCTCACCTAAGTGTGAAGATGAGTCTAACTAATCTACTACCTCAACTTTTCCTTCTACCCATACTATCAATATGGTCACAAGATCATATCAGAAGGATAAAGGGAAGGATAGGGTGTCAATTCTTTGGATGTATCCATATTTAACCTCCCAAAAAATCCATACCCAACCATCTCTATCTTCAACCAAACCTAAGGTATCGATTTTAGGTGCCTCTCACCCTAATCCCTTAAAATCCATCAAGAGAGTTATCCTCAAACAACTTCACCAAACCCCAGTGAAGATGAGCTTGTATGATTTTATCTTTACCTCTCCCCATCACTACCAATCACTAATATATTATTTTAAATCCATAAAGTTCCATCTTGAATATCCCCAACCTATAACGACCTTCATTGGCACCCTTCAAATTTCCAACCTTGTTACCTTCAAGGGTACATACTACCTTTTATTCATCCCGAGGACCTAGATCCCCCTCTCTTTATCACTACCTACATCAACCAAACCTACATCAAATAGGTCATGCTTGATGGGATAAATATCATTAACATCATCCCCTCTCATGCCTAAAATAAACTTAACTTACCATATAATGTCATGTCTAAATCTTTGGTTGTCCTTCATTCTTTTAATAATACCATGGCCACTACTTTGGAAACTATCATCATTCATATCCATTTAAGACCCCACACGAGCCCAAAATTTCCTATATTTTAGAAGTTAAATTCTATTACAATATCTTATTAGGAAGAACCTAGATCTAATCCATGGGTTGTGTCCCCTCCACCCTTCACTATTGCATTAAGTTTGAACATGAAGGCTAGGTCATCACCATCCAAGCTAGCCCAAGTCCTTTTTCAACATGAAACATGACCTATCACCCTAGTGATGTCCTCATACCCCAATCTATCACACCCTCAATAGCTAAAACCCAACCTTTAACCACCAAATTGGATATCATATCCCCTTCTACCAATGAGGCATCAACTAGTTCCTCTATCCTTTCAAACCAAATACCCACCATGGACCCTTTGGAATCAATGTATCATAATCTTCATTGGGGGAATATCTCCTTTCATCCCTTGATGTTATTCTTACTCTTGATTAGTATGGATAACTTACTAACTAGCTAGGATATGACCCCAATGTTAGCATTAATGTTCCTATCAGACCTCCTCATTGTCAAACCCATTTTGTCTTTGGGGGACTTGACAAATCCTCAGTACTTATACTACCTCTCTATCACCTTGACTATTTACCATTGATTTCTCTAACCTAGATAAATTGAGCTTTGCCAAAATATACCTCCATCGATGTGCTTGGAAAGGCTTTAGTCTTGGGCAGTATGATCATGGCCCACATAATTGGTCACCATCAAAACTAAGAAGCTGCATGAGAAGCATAGACTTAGTTTCATCTTACCTAATAAGAAAAAAGCCAAACAATCTAGCATTACCATTATTAAATAATATACCCCTTCCTTACTAGCCTCACCTCCACTTGCATGTGAGGATGATGACATCATCCCATCTAAATTTTTTTCATCAACATGATCAGCCTTGGACTCCTGAATTATCGAAAGGAAGGGATAACCATAATCATTCTTTTTACCCATTCTAAGATGATAGGAGAAGACTCTCCTACCATTAACATTGTCCAGTGCTAGGATGTTGATTCTATTCCAACCTACCTTGGTTCCCCATATTTTTTCATCCACATATCCCTTCCTCCATAGACCTTGACCATGTTAAACGAATACACCATAGATATCAACTTGGGTACTCTAGATAACCCCCATATTATCAAACTTGGCCAATCACTAAATGCTAAAGAACTTTAGGATTTTCCTTATTTCCTCCAAGACCACAACATACCCTTCACTTGGTCTTATATACATATGCCTAGAATCATCCCAACCATTTTTACCCATAACATAGTCACTAACCATGATGCCAAGCCTATTAAGTAGAAACTTTGATGCATGCACCCCTACATAGCCATTCTTGTCAAATGAGAGCTTCAACATCTCTTATCTATCAATTTAATTCAAGCCATTGACTACCCCCAATGGGTCTCAAATGTTGTACCTATCACTAAATCATAAGAAGACTATGAATTTATTTGGAATTTCAAGACCTCAACCTTGTTTGTCCTAAAGAAACCTTTCCTATACCAAGTATCAACCAACTTATTGATCTTACAGTCAATCATGAGATGTTATCTCTCATGGATAGATTCTCAATATATAATTAGATCTTGATTTCTCCTAACGATCATCACAAAACTACCTTTACCATCCCATGGGGAACCTTTTGCTCTAGAGTCATGTCTTCTGGGTTAAAGAATGCTGGTGAAACCTACCAACATATCATGACCTATATCTTTAGTGACCTCATCTATAATATTGTCGAGGACTATGTAGAAAAGCTACTCATAAAATTCAAGCTCAAAAAGAACCATTTAGTCATTCTCAAGATCATCATCGAATGATTTATCCATTACCATGTTTGCCTAAACCCCAAGAAGTACATTTTTGGGGTCTTGTCAGGAAAGCTCCTTCACTTTATTATCTGCCTTCATAGAATCAAATTTGATCCCATCAAAATCAAATCCATCCTCAACATTCTCCCTCCAACCAACCTTAATCAAATCTGTAGATTGCAATGGAAGTTTCAATTCATTCATCATTTTGTTTCTCAGTTTTAGGACTGATGCCAACCCTTCCACCACCTCCTAAAGAAGGATGCATCTTTAAAATGGAATAGTGACTACTAAAAGGCCTTTAATTCACTTAAAATTTACCTTTTGTCTCCACTTGTCCTCATCCCTTCCAAGAATGACCAACCCTTCTATCTTTATATCTCCACCATCGACCATTCCTTAGGGGCAATGCTTATTCATCAGGATGAGCAACATAGAGAACAAGTCATTTACTAAATTAGTTGCACCTTATAGAATATGAGACTCAATATACCCATACTGAGAAACTTTGTTTATATTTAGTCTTCATGGCCACCAAACTTTTCCACTACCTTCTTAACCATAAAACCTATGTCATAACCAATACTGACCCACTCAAGTATATGCACTCCAATCCATACCAAAACTAGCATATGGCCAAGTGGCTCATGAGCTTAGAAGAGTTTGACCTTGAGTTCTTTTAGCAACATTTAATTAAAGGTTAAGTCATTGTTGACCAATTGGCAAGGGCACCTTTAGCAGACAACCAACCTCCTCTTCTTGAGTTCCCTAATGAGTCTATCATGGCCCTCTCTCAAGTATATTTCACCTATCAAGTTACCATGTTCTTTGACGTATCAAAGTGTCAACATGGTGGGAGAGTGGGTATCATCCTTATCCCCTTTGATATTGAACCCTTATTTTGTCCTTCAAGCTACATTTTGAATGTACCAACAACATGGTTGAGTATGAAGCCCTAGTGATAGGCCTTCAAATTTCCTTAGCCTTTAGGAGTCAAACAAATTAACATCTTTAGTGACTCCCAACTTGTGTTCAATAAAATAAATGGCTCTTAAAATGTAATAATGATGTTTTACAATAGTACAAGCAACTAGTTGACAAACTCTTAGCATCATTTGAACACTATCATATCTAGTCAACTCTACAATCTACTAATAAGTTTATTGATACCATGGCTTCCCTTGACTCTTAGATACCATCTGTACCCATAGATTCTAATCTATTTATCATCATCTATAGGTTAACCTAGCCTTTCTATGTCAAACTATATTCTCCCACCATTTTTAATGTGGAGGAGACCCAAACTGACCTTTGGTATCAGTAAACCTTTGACTATCTCAACCTTGGCATAGTTCCTTCTAACCTCTCTAGGAATGCTCAAAGAGTGTTTATCTAGATTACCTCTCATTATACCATTATGGAAGGAATTATTTATAATAATATCTTGAATGGGATCCTCTTTCATTGCCTACATAGTTAAGAATCCTCTCATGCTATCAAGGAAATTCACGATGGTATTTGTGGGGAACACTTTAGTGGCCTCACTATAGCTAAGTGTATCTTTCACCTTAGATATTATTGGCCTAACCTTAACCAATACTACTATAATTATGTGAAAAAGTGTGTTAAGTTCCAAAAACATGCTAATTTGCATCATGCACCTAGCCATAGTCTTTGAGTTTCCACCAAATTTTGGCCCTTTTCATAATGGGGTCTAGACCTCATTGGTGAAATTAACCCTTATTCCTTGTAGTGACACCAATCTATCATCACCATGATCAAATATTTTACTAAGTGGGTAAAGGCTATTCCTTTAATCTTGACCAAAGTGGAAAAGATTGTTAACTTTATCAACCATCATATCATTTATCATTTTGGTGTTCCTCACAAGATTATCACCAATAATCATAAATATCTTTAAAAAAATAAAGTTTAAGGTCTATGTGATGCATTTATAATTCAGTTAAGATTATCCTCACCCTATCACCCTCAAGCAAATGGGTAGGTAGAAGCCTCTAATAAAATCCTTAATAACATGCTAACTAAAATGTTCAATGCATCTAGTTGGGATTGGTATTTGCATATCCCCTTTACCTTGTGGGCCTATCATACTAGCATTAAAACCCATATGGGTGCTACCCCTTTCTCTCTTGTGTTTGGATTGGAGGCATTATTGCCTCTTGAAATCCAAATCCCATCTCTTTTCATATCTTTACAAGAGCTTATTTTTTGGGAAGACTATCATCAACACCATTTATCACAACTTGAGATACTCGATGAGAGTCATTTAAAAACCCTTACCCATCTCCATATCTATCAAGAATGCATCAAGCACACCTAAAACAAGCACCTTAAAGTGTGACAATTTAATATTAGAGATCTCATCCTAAAGTAAAATCAACATGTCACTAATATGGAGAAAAGAAATCAGGGCAAGTTTTCTTTCAATTGGCTTGGACCTTATATTATAAACTAAAGTATGGATCAGGATCTTACCAGTTATCTTCTCTCGAAGGCCACTCAGAACCTGAGTCCTTCAATTCTTCACATCTACATCCATTCTTTTTTAAGAAAAATCAATCTCACCTTTTTTCCAACTTAATCTCATCCCTTGATATCTACCTATATTCCATCTCCCTATTTTAGGGTAAAATTGAATCATGTGATTATCTATCACACTCATAGCCTTATCTTAAATAGTGGGAATCATAGCTATACCCATGGCATGGTTCTCATGGTACTTCCTACCACTTTACAAGATGGATTCCCATTATCCGTATCACCTAAACCTATTCACACCTAATAAATCTTCTTGTGCTTATAGTTTTCCTTAATAAAAGTGAGCCCTTAAGCCTATATAAGTAATTATATGTCAATTAGAACCAAAGAAAAATAACAAAATTCATATCATTATCAATCATGGGTCATTCCTAATATTCACAAACTGCTCTCTTAAAGGATAGTTATTGAAAATTTATTTGAAATTTCCAATCATAAGGTGGACTAATCCCTTAAAGGAAAACTATCAAAACCACTAAATAAATCTAGTAAACTTGGACCACTCCCTCAAAGGATGGTTGAGTAAAACATTTTGTCAAAAGCATAGCAATTTCATGAAAGCTTCCTACATTGATCAACTTCCCATATACAACAATCATCAAAGGACCCATCATCAAAATCATAGCAAAAGAAAACTAATTTTAAAAGTCAAAATCAGCTCTCAAACAACATAATAAGGTGGAAGCTGTAATCATATTTCACAAGTAGACTTCCTACATCAATTAGTCTACACATTTTTATCATAGGCTTATTTATACTAGTTCTCTAAACACCTATAGAAGAGGCATCCCCCCTTTACACTATAAATAAGGAATTCTTGAGCTTAATTTACATTATGTGGTCAAGACACCTTTCAACCAAATAACAAATGCTTAGGCAAAGAATTCAAAGGGATTATGTTCATTAAGTCACTCCAATTTTGTCTTTGTTTTAATCCTTGTTAATGAAGAGGTATCATGCCCTCTTATTATTCTATCATGACTAGTTGATATTTTCATTATGGAATTTGTCTCTTGATTAGATTCTTTAGTCTCCCATTAAGTGTTTTTAATTAAACTACCTCATGTGTTTCTATCTTAAACATTAAAAACAAACATAACCATACCAAGCATAATAATATCACAACATCCATGAGCATTTAAACAATCAACTATTTTCCACCATAGGTCAAAGTCTAAAATAATGCAGTATATACTCATTAAAATTTAGCATGTCATAAACATAACCATAAATCAAAACCATCTCATGTCTAGCTAAGTCCTTATTAGTTTCTAACATCCACGTCATAAGAAACATCCATTACCAATATATACATCACATCATAAGCATTAAACATCAACATCAAACCATAAACCATGAACATGAGCATAAATAAAGATCATGTGTACAAACTCATGAGTCAAATAACATAATAATGTGTAAAAGTAGATAGACATGTCTCTCTCTCAAAATATACATCTCACCACATTAGTTCATAGGTTAAAATCAAAATGATATATAAAATGTCATAATCTACATATATCTATGCCCTAGGGGCACCACTACCTTCTAGAACACCAGTAGATCCTAGTGCTTACCCACCTGTTGTACTTGTTAATCCCCTAACTATCCCTAGATATCTAAATATAGATGTTTTCCATTACCTTGGTGTTGCTACACTAACACCACCTACCAAGCTAGCCTTATACTTTCCCCATCAAGGCTCATTTGGATAATATGTCAAAACCATCACCTCATAATACCATAACTCCTCTACTATAGCTAGGTATCATGCCATAGTGGTAAAACCTAGTGGCCCTATCCATGCTTCTACTAATCCTCTCCTCTCTACCTTAGAGAGTCCCTCTTCTAGGTCACCAAGCCTAGAGAGGTCTTGGCCTAATCCCTTTCACCAATCATGGTAGCAAGTTGAACATATAGTGTAATAATTTGGCCTTGCAATGTGGCCACCTACCCCTATAACACTGTAACCTATCCTTGTACAATAGCTAAAGCCACTCCTACATATCCATCATGGCTAGCTGGATCCACAACCATTGACCTCACACCTCCATCATCCCAACTAATATCTATTACTACATATATGGGTTGGTACCATGCCATGTACCCATCTATAAACCTAACATCATCTATCAATGCCCTAGCTAGAATCTCTTTGTACTCTAGTAAAGTAGGAACAAGATGTGACCCTGGTAATAGGATCTTTGAATCCTCTCTCTTATACTTAGGGAATAAACCTGGGATACCCTATACCAAGATAAACTATTAGTGCACCCTATCAAAAAAAATCAACTCCACCTCCCCATATTGCCTACCAAATATCCATCTATAATTCTATAGCAAGAGTACCTACCTAACATAGCCAAGCCATACTAAAAACTAGAGGTATGTCCTCCAAGTGATATCTCCCATAATTAGTGCACCTAATGCACCCTTGAACTACTCCACATCATGGGCTCTTCCTCATGTACCTGATAAATCAAAATCACCCTTCCATCATATAAAGCTGATGAGGAACTTTATCTATGTGAAACCTGCCCAGGATAACCCAAATGGCCTTAGTAATTGAATATGCTTGTAGGCCTAGTAATGTAGAACCAGGTTGATTTTAATACCATAACTCCTATAGGTCCTGAAACCCCATAGTTCCATATATATCTATACTACGATAATAGGCACCCAACCAAATATCATCTACCCAAGAAAAAGCTTGACTAGAAACCCTAGTAGCAAGTAAGGTAACCTTCTACTTTTTGACTTAAGAATCCCAAAGCATGTAATAATAATCATCAACATGGTCATGAGTCTACTTTCACATGGACACCTCTAGTACAAAGCACTATACCTAAACCCCCCAACATGCCATTTGACCTATCACTCTCATCTCCATATAATAGCTCGATGTGATCATCCCACTCCTCTTGCTCTATGTGGTATATTAGATCATCACAAAGTAGAAGTTGAGTGATCATATACACATCCTTAAGCAAGATAGTCATCTCACTAGTTGATAGTAGGGAGGTGTTTGTAGAGGTATCTCATCTCTCAATGAGCACTATGACCATGGACACATCTTGAGGCACATGCTAATAATGCCTCATCACTCCTAACCCCACTTCCTCTATGTAGGCTCAGTTGACTGGATTTATCCCCTACTAGATCTCTATGAAGATACATGGTCATACATCTATATCTATTCCCTAGCCTACACTAAGTTAGAACCATGACTTAGTCACCTACACTAATATCTTATACACTAACCTTTAAGCAATTGGCCTATTTTCTTATTTATCCTACCTATCTACCTATTACCCACTAGGTTTGCCTTCTAAAGAACAAGTATATACCTAGTAAGCATGCATGGACTTTTCCTTAGCATCTTTTTACCTTAACTTTTCAAACCTACCTTTTAAACCTTATTGACTATCAATGGTCATGGTGACCATTGATGGCTAGGCACCCATGTTTTCTAGGGTATCGACCATTGATGATCATTGTGGGTATTCTAAACCCAAAACACCCAAACCCTACCTATCTTAAAAACCACCCTAAATGTGTGAAAAAATAACCAAATTTACTACCCTAAACCCTTACCTAACCCAATTTACCTACACACTCCCATCAATTATTGATTTTACCCATAATTTCACCTAAAACCTACCTAAACCCTACCTAGGGCTTTCACAAGAAACCAATCCAAACAACTAACCCCTTAACTATTTGAAAAATCTAGCTAAAATATCAATTTTAAATAACACCCAATACCTCATTCTATGATCACCATCATGGAGTTTCCTATAGGCCTACCCATCCTCATCCATGCATATGTGCTCCCTACATCCTAATTAGTCCCCTTAGTCCACCCTCTACTTTAGCTCAATATCAACCTTCACCTTTACAAGTACACTTAGCAACCACCTTCATTAAAAAATGACAAAAACTAGAGCTTAAAGTTAAAATCAAGCCAAAGTCACAATGAGTAAGAATTGATTCTCTTTTCACTTTTAATCAATAGATTTTTAGTGTTTCCACCCTGAATGTTGATGGTTAGGGTGATTGTCAATAATCACCCTTGGGGACCATGACCATTAAGATTTAGGTGGTCCTCCTTTGTTAGTTTCACCTTAAGCAGCCTTCTTTTAGTAACACCATCCCATTTTACCCACCCTTAAAGACTACCTTTTCCACCCACCCTGAATACCTCACCACCTCATCATTGGTCCATTTTATCCTAACTAGCATGCATTTTATAACACTTTTTGCCTAGTATTTTAACCACAACAACATTACCATGTCAACCCTTTTTGAACTTATACCACCTCACACTTACCTAACCTACTTGTTTTTTTCTCAGAAGTAGTTCCTACCTCAGATACCTACAACACTTGACCAATTTGTGTTTTCACCAAGAGCACTTCCTACCTTGGATACCCACCAAAAAATTTACCTTGTCTAGGATACTAATAGGTTTACCTAGATTCCATGCCTAAATATAGTCACATGATACACTGGTCACTTTTTCCTTAGCATCGACCTTTATTTTTTCAACTATAGTAACCTTGTCTTTATGTGATCTTAACTATCACATTTTTTTTCCCACTTCACATACTTGTTTTCACATTAATACCCAACCTATCATCCACCTACATGATGTCTACCTTCATCATCACCTTTTCCCACCTTATCAACCCTATACCTAACTCCATTTTACCTCATCAACTATTGGTTTGAGGGGTAACACCTCATTCCATACTTGGGATAACCATACCTTTGACCAACATTAGTTTTTGTTTTATAGCTAGTTGAGTCTAGGCCACATAACAAAAATGGTAAAATGTAGACATCATAAATGTGCACACCATGATTCTGAGTGTTAAAATACCTCTTGACCACCTTGGGACACTCTTAGGACCAATCTGACCCTCTAACCCTAAATCAAACCTAACCCACATTCAATTTAACTAAATAGACTCAACCCAACCTTTCACCTATTTTACCCTTCACCTTCGATCATTGATAGTTAGGTTAACTACCAATAGTCACCCTAACTGTCAATAGTCAAGGTCCACCTCCTCAACCACCAACATAGAAACTCACCCACCTTGATTTTATAAAAATAACTCATCTAAATCCTATTATGAGCCATTACATGGATTGATTATAATTAGATAGCCTAGTTGAACCTTTACTTCTACCTCTTGCTTATGCCTATAAAAAGAGATGAGCTAGGAGGTGAAACCCATCTGTAATTATGATCGAGAGCTTGTGCATCTAGAATTCTCCTTTTGTAGGTCAATCATCATCAATAATCTAGTGAACCAACTACTACATCAAAGAGCTAAATTACCATCACCTCTCCACCAAGTTCTTAGGTACCATTACTCTATTGGAATCAAGATAGATTCCACCAATAGGTCAACTACCTCAACCATCTACCTAATCAACTTCTAGTAAGATAAGTACTTATTTATCAATATTCATTTACTTTATTTCTATTTCATAATCAACCCAAGTATTACCCATCTCTCAAAACCCATATTTTGGATTCCATCAATCAACCAAATCATCAACCCAAATCTACATATAGTAACCATCAATAATTGTCTCAAACATTGATGATCTATCTAACTGTTGATGATTACCTTGACTATCAATGGTCACCTTAACCATTGATGATCAGCCTAACTATCGATGGTCACGATGGTAGTAAAACCCAACAAGTTGTTTTCACTTATCCATCCCCAACCAAACTTGATCTTTTGTGTTCCTACCTATTCACAGACCCCTTTCTAATTTTTTGAAGCATACCCCAACCATCTAGCACTAGTATTAATTAGCTTAGTCACTATTTTAATCATTTCTAGTCTACATTTCTTAGCAATCATTCTTGTGTTCAATTATAGTACTTTTTATTATTTATGCAAGTACTTTATTTCTTTTTTTATAAACTTAATTGTTTAAAATGTGTGGATTGACAACCCATAAGGAGGCTCTTTCTTCTAGGATCTAACTATCACTAAGTAAACCACTCAACTATCTATCAAACAAATAAGTTTATTTTAGTGCTTTCTTATCTATAGGTCATCCTCCCAAGATAAAGAAGATTTCTTCACAATATTTTGATTCAACACACACACACACAATCAAACAAGTTTTTCAACCATACCCATACTTAGTTTCTTCTTTCCCCTTTCCAAAATAATAAACAATAAATTTTCTAAAATAATGGGTACAACCCATCCAAAGGGTCAGGCATATATAAAATTCTCTTAATCAATATCAATTGTGTGTGCATTATATTATGTTTAAAATGGTGAAAATGAAACCTAGGTAATGAACTAGGGTTTCAAGATTTTTAAGGGTTTTTGTGTTGATAGGTTATGCTTGTCAATTCTAAGAAATATAACATGGGTTTCAAACCCATAGTTGTTTTTTAAATATCACAAATGCTTGAATAGTTATATTTCACTAATTGTAAAAGTGAAAGTCGATGCTTCTTGTTGTTCATAACCTTTTTCTAGTGCTTAGTTGGAGGATTATTTATTTAAAATTTTATGTGGATTAAATTTATACTATTACCTTATTGATTATCTATGCATAAGAATATCTTAGCATTATTTTATGAAAAATAGGGGTAGGTGTTGTGTGTGTGTGTATGTGTGTGTGTGTGTGTGTGTGTGTGTGTGTGTGTGTGTGTGTGTGTGTGTGTGTGTGTGTGTGTGTGTGTGTGTGTGTGTGTGTGTGTGTGTGGATCATTCATATACAAACCTGAGGATGGGTTTGACCCATCCACAAAACTACATATGAATGCAACCAAATCTCAGCTATGTTAATAGATGAGTAAATTGAGTATGGGAATGATTATTTGTATGTTAATACAACTGTGTACATTTTTATTTCCTTGCTAGTAAAATATATAATGAGATAGGGTTATGTTTAAGGCTGATTCAAAGGAAATTTGGGGTTTTGGATAGTATAAACAACTATGTTTATTTAACATTCTCAATCAATATTTGGTTATATTGATTTGAACTATGATAATGTGAACCTAAACAATGAATTTAGTTTAATAGTTTGAATATTTTTAAATTAATTCACTGATTGTGTTTTATTAAAATAATGTGCTTTTATATAAATAATTTTATATTGTCTTGTACAGTTAAAGGATCAAATAGTATATAATAGTCAAACCTGTAACTATTATATGTTTAATGGAAATTTAGGATTTACATTTGTGGTTGGGAATTTATATTGAACCATTTATTTATAACAAAGAGCTCTAAGTTAAAATGGTTATTTTAAGGTAGTTGTTTGAATAAGATATTAAAGGGAATGTTGAAATCAAGATGAAGAAAATTTTATACATTATATGTAATGGGGGTGACTATTCATTATCTAATGTTTTCTCTAGTATGATATATATTACCATGTTATATATTGATCTTATCTAGAATTAAAATCTTGGATTTTATTTCTCTTGAATTATACATGAGACTTACTTGAAATTAAACTTTGTTTGATGATTTGGTAATTAATTTATGATTACTTAATATTATTTATTGTTCGGATTTTATAAAGGAATTCTGAGGGTCTAAGCATAGCATTATGGGAACAAATAATTTTGCATGTATAAGCTTAGCATTTAATGAAAATATAAACCTAAATAAAAGTTGGGTTGTAAGTAAATGATCATTAAGTTTTGATAGAGAATTGAATTATTATTATTAATGTTTATATGATAATTAAATAAGATGTTTTATTTGTACATATTTACATAATGATAGTTAGCTGGTTTATATTAGTTAGAAACATGAGATGAAGTGTTTGGTAAATAGTGATTTACTTGTATTATTCTATGTTGTAGCATTTTTATTGGAAGTTTATTATATGAATAGATTGATTTAAATATAGTGTAATTATGAATAAATATTGTATTAATGACTCTAAGTAAGTAGGGAGATGGACTTATCTACTTACTTAATTCTACTAATAGGCATAATGAAGTTATTTAAATGATTTGTGTGTGTGAATTTAACTAATCTTGAGATCTGAAAAACTATATTAAAAAATTGGCCAAAGTAATGTTGAACATTGTCATTTCACATGTTTATGATATGATGCATGTGATAGTTATCTTATAACACACATATTTCTGATTAACTTTCTCAATTTGTGTGCCATCATTATCTAGCCATCCATGAATAGAGGGTCATTCCATTATTGAGAGATTTTGTGGGGGATCAATGGTCTGTGATTGGTCTAGAAAAACAATCAGATGATTCTCTCCCTCCCCTTCCAACATTCAACTAATATAGGCTTTACTAGGGATTACTTAAATCTATTAATGAGTTCATTAAGACTCATATGATCTATGGAACATTAGATATTTGTAATTTGATATTCAAGTTATGTAATATTGTATAATTGTACTATTTGATGTTAATTATGTAGCAATAGTTGGATGTATATATTTATCCTTGTTATACTATTTAAATCAACAGTGGTCAAATTATTAACTTGGATAATTTTGTACTTTTCTATGTTGAAATTATGAAATCAAATTAGCATATGTTTATTAATTATCATTATCTAAATGAATAAAATACTTAACATGTTGGTTAGTAGTATAGTTACTTTAAATTATGCATTTAGTTAAGGATCATTAGTGCTGAAGTAATTTTTCTATTAAGTTAAAAAAAATAACCTCATTATAGTTAACTGTGAGGGGTTGTTACAATTGAAAATATGAAAATAATACTCATTATCAAATCCAACCTATGGATATGGTTCCAATTTGTGACTCCTTATTATAAATAGAAGAGACTATTTCATGTTCCTTGGACTAGTTCTTATGGAAATAGATGGCTTCCCCTTATAATAATAATAATAATAATAATAATAATAATAATAATAATAATAATAATAATAATAATAATAATAATGTGTAAGACTCACAAGGAGTGCAAATAAATATGTTAATCTAGGAGTGGACAAAAAGAGAGGAAGGTTAAATCTAAAATAAATCTAAACTAGAAAAACAACTAAAGATGTGGCTAATGTAGAGAGGATTACAAAGAAAATTAGTCAATCATTAGTCCATAAATAACTAAAAATGCATAAAGAACTAACTAACTAAGCTTATTTATTTCTAAGGGTATTACAAAGGATATCAAGAAACAAATGAAAGAAAGCAAACATCATATTACCTTCTCAAATGGATTCACCATACCCATGTGGCTCAAAAACATGTTCTCCCTTGATCAAGCATCCTTGTCTTTGTCAAAAATGGTTGAAAACTCCTCCAATGTCTCAAGAACACTCCATAAAACCTAGGCTCATGATTCCAAATCACTAAACTAGCCTATCAATGAAGCTTGAAAACAAAATCAATGATCAAATGCAAAGGATTATGGAAAAAAATTAACACTATAACTTTGCAATATTCAAGATTTTTATTCATGTATATGGCCTCACTATTTATATATTTTTGAGATTGGTCAAGATCAACTTCAATGTCCATCTCAAGATTGAGTTGTATGGCCATGGTTAATCCTAATATCTGGAATTAAATCCATAATTATATTCATTATGACCTTGGAATAAGGGGCATCAAAGAGGCATGTGAGGCATTAACTAGGCATGAGTGACTCATAATCTTGATATTTATGGCATTTATGACTTAGGGATGTCTTCCCAAGAAATGATGTCACCTGATGATGTAGTTAATAAGAATCAATTTTTAAAAATAAATATTAAACAACTCTCATGGAAAATCCACTTAAGATCTTGATTTGGATTGATTATCCTTAAACAAGGTTAATCAAAATTTGTGTAATTATTTGAATATTTGCCATCAATTAATCAAAATGGTCATAAAGTCATATTGCTGGGTCATAATTTGACTGAAGAGGAACTATGTTGGTTGAATATTTTGTCGATCAGTGTACTGATAAACAAAATAGGTCTAATCAGCCAAAGTAGGAAGATTAGTCATCCAAATGTGTAGGTTCACCACATTAGAAGGGGTCTGATCTCTCCTCTCATCAAGGGGAGGTTCCCTATAGATAAGTTATATATATATATATATATATATATATAAACAAAAAATAATACTCAGGGGTAGGACAAACCATCCATCTCTCTTTTTTTAGAGATGATGTGTGCAGATCAAAGGAAAAACTCAAAGGAAATGATAGACAACACTCCTCTTATTTTATAAGTACTATTCAACCAGCCACAAGAGTACTCCTGGTAGTAACAACAAACTGTAGCAAAGGATGTAATAACCAGCAAATTGAGATGCAGCACAAAGTCTCCACCTGAATTGTTCAAGAGTAAGATATGAAGGACAATGAGGGCACAAAGTCATCCCAAGGTCCTTTACACAAAAATGAAAAGAAAACACACTAAAGGCAATTATGGGGGCACAAAATCTCTCGACAATTGACTCTTCAAGACACCTTCCTGACTGTTGTCACTAATTTTGCTTGTTGAATTAAAGGAACATAAGATATATTAAGGAAAAAGACATAAGAACAGTTTCCCCAACAACAAATATATCACAGCACAAAGTTTGAAAAATCACTTGCTTTTTTATTCCAATAACAAAATATGATCAACAAACTGAGCTCAAAGTCTCAGAAATGCCTTTCAATTTGGGTAAAGTTTTGTTTTGATTTTCAAAAAAAATCCCCTTTACACTAACAAGAGATTCCTTTATATAGCCACTTCAAGAAGGACTCGAGAATAGTAACACATCATGTTGCATTGAATTCTGTTAAAAAGACATGCTAGGATTTAGGGGCATTTACCCATTTGCTTTTCTCAATGTAGAGAAATGGGTCACGCTATTGAATGTTTGCATCTTTTAATGTCTACCTGGTGATCTACTTCTTATAATCATATCCAATGCACAAATGTTTCTATTCCTTCTTCATCATTCCAAGGCAGGATGTGGTCTTTAAATTGGAAACCATAACTCCTTGCTTTCTTGGTGAAGGGTTCCTTTGCCTGATTTTGATTTGTATTAGCATGGTCTATTACCATAATTGGTTGTTCTTCTAGTTTAGTCCAGCATATGATTGGATTGTCCATATCAAACTCTTGACAAATTATTAGCATAATATCTCCTTTGATATGAAGGATTTTGATTTCTTCATCTTGAGCAATCTCCAATCTGAGCAACAGAGATTCACATCTAGTTTTTTTGTTGATGTTGCTAACTTGAAAATTGCATGAAGGAAGAATATCTCCTTGAGGAGATATCAACACAGTCCTAACTTCATCATTGGTGGAAGGATTGTTGTCATCATCAAAATCTGATTTCTTATCATATTTCTCTTCATTAGAGATGGAAAATCCTTCCTTGTACTGTGTCCTACCAATTCTCATGAAGTCTTGTTTGGATCAATTCTTGGATTGTTAGCTACAGGACTTTCATCTATATAAACATGAACATCCTATGTGGTAAAGAAATAATTACCCCTGCCTAAATACTCAAATAGAATTTGTGTTGTAGGGGCTGATGTTTGGATAACCACGTATTTTGCCTCCTTTTCAGAGAGTAATCTCTTCATCACACCTTGGATAGGGATCCTTACTTTAGATAGATCCATGCTTAGTTCTCCTCCCACATCCTTGTACAAATTTCATCTAAGAAAAATGCCATAGGATGTTGGGACATTAGCCACCAAGATAGTCATCTTGATTCTCTTGTCTGGAAAGGCTACAAATGCAAATTGGGCATCTTTGATTTGCCCAAGAAATGGTACTTGCTTGTTTTCCATGGAGAAACATCTCCCAAATGTCTTGGTTAATGTGAGATCTAGAGACTTAGCTACTTTAGTAGGAATGACATTGTCAGATGCCATAGAATTAATGATGCAATTGTTGAGCTGATAACCATTTATTAACGAGGAAATATAGAAAGGTTCTATTTTCCCAGGGGTAGTTGGAGGAGTAATAACAAGATTATTCAGAATGGGCATGTTCTTTGGAGAATCAAGAATTATCTTTTTAGATTTTTGCCTTGCAGGGATGGTTTGGTTCTTGATAATTGGACCAACTTATCCAATTGATCAAGATTGGACTGCAAGTATTCAAATTCAGATATTTGTATTTTGGTCTTTTTGACATGATCAATTATGTCAAATGGTTGAATTGGACTAGGAATAGAAGAAGGTATTTCAACCTTTTGGGTTTTAGGAGGGATGGGAGGAGAGCTGGTTTGTGAAATTAAAGTAGAAGGGGAAGGTGAAATTGATGTACTTACATTTTGGGTGATCACCAAATCCTTTAACTGAAAAGGCAAAGTGGTTCCATGCTTAGCAATCATGATTGCTGGTTGAGGTTTCTCCTCTATCTTCCCTTTATCAGCTTGCTATACTAATTAGTTCTTGGACCTAGTAAACACTACATATGATCCATCAATAGCTTCTCCTTTGCTTCTGGGTTTATCTTGGTAGTTTAGGAAACTAATGTGTGAGTCGCCAGCTGATTCTTCTTGATTGTCTTTAAGGAGATCAGAGTCATTTTATTGATTTAATTTACATTGGAAAGAGAACTCTAATTCTATTTCAAGATATCCCATTGTTGAATTGGTTGGAGGAGCTTCCAGGGCAAGTTTGCCTTGTGGGGGAGGAAGGCAATTCTATTGCCCTTAATTCCTGGAAGCATTGCCCTAATATGACTGATTTGGGAATGTCCTTCTTGGCATATCTCTGTATGAAGGAGAAGAAGACATTCCTTTCACCATTTGCTTTTTCAAGGCTAGAACTTCATTTTCTAGCTTTTGCACCATTGGATCAGTGGTGCCTGTAGATGGATATTCAGAAGATGACAAAGATATATTTCTATTTGGATCTCTTCTTATCTACCTCAGTGGCCAAAAGTTGAGTTGTAGCAAGATCTATTTGGCCAGCACGTCTCAAGAGAAAAATTACTTTAGGTAACTAAAAATTAACAAAAAAGCATTTGAGATTCTCAGTTGTAGGTCGAGCTATTACAAGAATTCTATTTCTCAGTTTGTCAAATTTGGCTATGAAGTCTCTCATATCCTCATAAGGCTCTTTCCTCATTTGTGTAAGTTGAGCCAAAAGTGCATGTGCATCTTCTATAAGTTTTAATCTGGCTTCAAACTTATCTTTGAGATTATTCCAATTGGTTACTGACCAAGCTTGTAGATGATAAAACCAATCTACAACAGCACCTTGTAGTGTCTCCACAAAAATCTTGACTCCTACATCTTCAAATTCTACTCTGATTACTCCACAAGCTATGCTAAAGGCTATAATGTGTTCATCAGGATTGACTTTCCCATCACCATAGAATTTGGGGAAATTTTTCCTTAAACTATGTGGAAGCTCATGTAGAGGTGGAGTAAGATTAAGAGGACCAAAAGCATTACCCCAAGGGCCTTTAATTTTGATTATAGGATTATGAAAAGGAGGGATAACAAATCTTAGAGGGGTAATTATTGGCAAAGCTTTATCAACAATAGAAGTAGATACTTCATCTAGTAATGGAGATGTGACTTTAGTAGGAGGAAAACTCTTGGTTCATTGGAGATGAGATGGTGAAGGAAATAGATCAAAATCACTTTTCTATACCAACTCGAATATAGGGTCATTGATACCTTTAGCCCTTTGGCTTCATTTATACCTTGAATCTACCAGATTGTGAAACAAAAATGGAAAAGAATTGACCTTGCTTCAGTTAAAGCTTGAGGCTTTAAACCATGTGTTCTTTCCTGATTAGTGTGGAGGTGAATGGATGGATTATAAATGGATAATAAATATTATATACCTAGCAGAGTCACCAAAAACTATTGGTTGAATACTTTGTCAATCAACGTACTGATAAACAAAATAGGTTTGATCAACCAAAGTAGGAAGATTAGTCATCCAAATGTGTAGGTTTACCACATCAGAAGGGGACTGATCTCTCCTCTCATCAAGGGGAGGTTCCTTAAATATATATATATATATATATATATATATATATATATATACATATATATATATAGAAAATAATACTCAAGGGTAGGGAAAACCATCCATCTCTCTTTCTTTAGAGATGATGCATGCGAATCAAAGGAGAAACTCAAGGAAAATGACAGAAAGCACTCCTCTTCTGTCAAAAGTACTATTCAGCAAACCACAAGAATACTCCTAGTAGTAAATACAAAATGTAACCAAGGACTTAGTAACTAGCAAATTGAGATGCAACACAAAGTCTCCACCTAAATTGCTCAAGAGTAAGATACAAAGGACAATAAGGGCACAAAGTCATCCCAAGGTCCTTTACACATAAATGAAAAGAAAACACACTAAAGGCAATTATTGGGGCACAAAGTCTCTCCACACTTGACTCTTCAAGACACCTTCCTGACTGTTGTCACTAATTTTGCTTGTTGAATTAAAGGAACATAAGATATATTAAGGAAAAAGACATAAGAACAGTTTCCCCAACATCAAATATATCATAGCACAAAGTCTAAAAAATCACTTTCTTTCTTATTCCAATAACAAAATATGATCAACAAACTAAGCTCAAAGTCTTAGAAGTGCCTTTCAATTTGGGTAGAGTTTCATTCTGATTGTCAAAAAGAGATCTTTTTACAATAGAAGAGAGTCCCTTATATAGCCTCTTCAAGAAGGACTCAGGAACAAGAACACATCATGTTGTATTGGAATCTATTAAGAAGATAGGCTAGAACTTAAGGGAATCTATCTATTTGATTTTATCAATGTAGAGAAACAAGTCATGCTATTGAAAGTTGGCAACTTTCAATGTCCACCTGGCAATCTGATCCTACCTTCATCATTCCTCCTTTTTTGGTTAATTGAATCAGGTCCTAGATTAAATTTGTTGTTTTGTTCCTTCCTCACTTTCTATTGGTCTTGGCCTTGAAGTCTATGAATTCATTTGGGTCTGTAGATTTAAAGGATCAATGGCTATTTTATGAGCTTTAAAATTGGCATTCGCATGCCCATCACTATGTTTTCAATGGCTAGTTCATTGTGATGAATTTGATGTCTTCAGGCACGTCACCCCTTGGTCCTTCTTTGGATTTTCTATTTGGCACTTTCCTAGAAAGAATTTTCCCTTTTGGGCCTTAATAAATGATCTTCTTTGGGTTGAGAAGAGCTCCCCACAAGGTATCTGCCCTTTGGGTGGTCTTTAAATGGCCTTCTGGCTTCTTGTTTTACATCTTCTTGAAGGGAAGGTGACCCTTCAACTTTAGGGAAGTGTCCTTCTATTCAGTATTTAGGATCCCCCCACAAGGGCACCTACCCTTTAGGGTCCTTCAATGGTCTTTCATGGGTTTCTTGCAGGCATTTTCCCTGGACAAATTCTCATGGACAAAAAGTCCGCAGAAATTTCCCACAGATAAAAAAGTCCATGGAAAATGTTCCTATCACTTTTGCCTTGGTTATTTCTTTGGGCTTTCTACCCATAACTTCTTTGAATTCTTTCAGGCTTTTTATTCGAAGGAATTCTTTTAGACAAAAATTTTGAAGGAATTTCTTCTTACCTTAGTCTTTTTCAAATGCCTTAAACAGAAATCTAAAAGAATTTACCTTTTGAGGATTCTTTGAAAATGACCCTTCTAAAGGGTAATTTTGTCATCCAAGTGCCCTCCACAAGGGCACTTTGTCCTTTAGGAGGCTCTTTGAACTTTTGCATTTAAACTGCTCCTTTGAACTGTCTGAGTGAACCGCTCTGTTGAACCACTACAATGAACCGCTTGGTTGAACCAAATGTCGAACCAAGCCGATGAACTAAGCCTTGAACCAAAATGGTTCAAGTTGATGGTTCAATTGAATGAACCAAGCCTTTGAACCAAGTGGATGAACTAAGTCATTGAACCATTTGTTTGAACCAACTATTGAACCAAGTTTTGGTTTAACAATTCAAACGAAGCCTTTGAACCATGTGTTTGAACCCACCTTTGAACCAAAAGACATTAAACCAACTATTGAAACAAAGCAGATGAACCAATTAAACTGAAAGCATTAAACTGATTGAACCTTTGAACCAAAGTGGTTCAATGGTTCAATAGTTCAATGGTTCAAGCCTCTTTTACTTAAATTCTTGCCAATAGACATTTTTGATTGAACCAAGGCACTGAACCAATCTTGAAAATGACCAAGTATTAGAAACTCATTCTTTTGGTTGAACTCACCTGCAGAAGACTTTGAACCTATAGAAATGAACCTGCATATAGAGTTCGTATAAATCAAGTCTATAGAAATCAACTTGTTTCTAACTATTTTTGCTTTTCCACATTCAAAAGAAATAAGAAACTAAAGTAATGGTCTACGGTTAGATGATACCTGGATGAGGTCTGCGCACCATATCTAGATGTTGTAGGGCCTCCTCTTTGGCTGTGGAGGATGACACCTATATGTGGCAATCTATCTTCCACAGTCGTTGACGTCGGTATTTCTACTGGTGTCGATTGGTTAAGGTCACCGGCGTCGGTTAGTCTGCCAACATCGGTAGGGGCAATGGGCCTAGTGGCTGGCATCAATCAGGGAAATAAGGCTTTGGATGAGTCTCAGGGTTGTTTGTGGTCAGCAAAGTAGTTTGGGGTGTCTGTGGGAGTCTTAGTGGCTTGTGCTAGGTTTGTAGGGCAGAGAGTGTGGCCTGAATGAGGGACCAGATGTAAGACAAGGGAAAAATAGGAGATAAGGGTGAGAGAAGGCTTTTCAGCCTCTTTGGGAAGAACAGACTGGGTTGTGTCAATAGTGCTTGGAAATGGGCAGTAGTCTGAGTGCTAATGTATTTAAAAAGATACTAAAATAAAACCAGTTTAAATACATAGCTGTGGATGGAGAGGTAGAAGTGCAGGAGGTCTGTTTCCATTGTGGCTGATGCTGGAGATGTCATGCAACCTTCAATCTGGTGTGGAATAACTGGTGCAGAACCTCTGAGCCTAGAGAGTGCTATTGAAATGTTGATGCCTACAAGAAGTTGAGGAGTGAGAGATCTTGAAGTCTAGAGCAAGAGAATTCATGTTCATGGGGGGCCGGTAATAGAAGTAGAAATGTAGTCTTAAAGGAACTGATGCTGGCAAAACCACCGATGTCAACCAAATAATGATCGACGTCAGTAGCTAAAGAATGGGAAAAGAGGCTATTTTTAGCCTTTTTTCCCATTCTTCCAACTGCCAGGTCTAACTGTCATTGGAAAATGGTCCAAGGCAAATTAAATGAGCGTGAGAGGTTAGTGGGAGGGATGAAATGGGGTGAGGGAGGCATGGGTGATGTGTCAAGGGGGTTATTAATTTAAAATAGTTAATTTATTTTAAATTAATAAGTGTGTGGGTTAGGAATGTTTAGGGGGTGGACCAAGGAGACCAAGGGGGAGGATGACCAAGGGATAGACATGATTTCAGTGTCTACACAACCTATAAAGCCCATTGAACTTGGCCTACAGAGTATGTAGATTTTCTCTTCCTACTGAGTCTGTAGATTTTCTCTTCCTATAGAGTCTGTAGATTTAAGCCTACAGAGTCCATAGATTTAAGCCTATAGAGTCTATATATTTAAGCCTATAGAGTCCATAGAATTTTTAAAATCTTGAAAAATGAGGAATTTGAATGCCTAGGACAAATTTTGAAAAGGGAAGAGACAATTTTGGTTTGTAGGACCAAAATAGTTCAAATGTTGTTCCAAAAATGAGTGATATTTTTGGGGGACAACAAACTAGAAGGTGATGTTAGATACATTGGATTTGTATTCCCATTTAGGATGTTTCCAACACCAAATAACAGAGCTATGTGACGTGTACCAATGAATTAGAAGAAAAGAGTGATCTAGAGCACTAAATGGCAAAATTGTCATTTTGAGTTGAAATGATCTGATCAAATTTAGCTAGCCCATAAAATGCATTACCCTATTTAGGGATACTTTGACTTAAACTATCACTTGTAAGTGATAATTTCAAACCATTTATGTCATTTTATGGATTTTGACCTAAAGTGTGCATTTGAGTGCAATTCAAGTAAGATTGACAATTTCAACACAAATGGTGTTTGGAATTAGATGTCTACATTTTGCCCCTATCTGAGAAGGCATAGCGAGACATTCAGGTGAAGCAACATCTTTTTAAAAATAAAAGATTTATTAAGAAGAAATTGTAAAAAACCCATGATGCTCCCTTGAGAAGACATACTAGGATGGAAGACAAAGATGGACTCTTGAAAAGAGAGAGAAAGTGAGAGATTAACCTATGGAATAGATCACATCTAGATGAGCTGATACTTGCACATGTGATTACCATCAATGATCAAAATATAATTAGAGGTATAATAGGCCCAAAAGATAGGGGGATTGGAAAATATATAATCCATAAATGTAAGGGACACACTTTAAACATATCTAATTTGAGAGTACAAGCTGCATGCTTATGACATTGATTAATCCTGAGACAAGTTTCACACTAAAAGATTGCCATCATGGGCTTTAATGTGGAGAACTTGGAATCAGAGGAAAAGAGATAACATTCTACATCAGGAAGGGAAGCACCACTAGAATAGGGTCTCCAAAGAGAACATAATAAGAAGTACTCTAGTAGAGCATATTTGATCGTGATAAAATAGTTTTACCCCAATAGAGCAAAATTTAATCATTGATAAAGAATAAATAATGATTTGACCTTATAGAGCTAATTTGATTCAAATGTTATTTATATGTTGTGCCCTAGCATGGGTAATTAGCAAGCAAAATAGCTCAAGGATATAACCCAAAAGACAGGTTAAAGTGAGTGGGCACAAACATACATGTGATGGTGTAATGGCTTAGAAAGCCATATAAAACCAAGCATATGAGAATGCACAAAGTGATGAGAGAGATGAAAAAAAGAATGGAGATAGCTAAGCTAACCTCAATATAAGTTGAGCACTACCTACATAGTTCCATGGACTCATATTTCAACATGAACTTTAGGCCAATGTAGTTCACCCAAGTTTGGGAGAGAATGGAATGAGAAATTATGAAAATGGACCAAAAATTGACTAGACTTACAATGTATACAAAGAGATGCACATCTGAGCATAGAGAAAGAAGCTTAAAATTCATGCTACCTAGAAGCCTAATTCCATATCATGAACCTAGGTGTTGCAAATTTTTCTTGGATATCGTTCATCAGAACTGATGTTGCCATTAAGATGTTGAGACCTGAGCACAAAGTTCTTGCTATAACAAAATAAATTAGGCATCATAAGTATGAATAACTTAGAATGATATAAGATTCCAATTTCACTGAGCCAGTTCAAATGTGAGTACCTATAACTAGGGATAATGGTGAAAAAATGACCAAAACTCGAGTTACAGTGATTTACATTTAAACAACAAAAAAGAAAGCACAGACAAAGAAAAAGATAAACATAAATGAACCTATCTTTGAATCAAGAAATGATCCTAATTAGGAACAAAAATGTTTAAAATTAAAAGTCAAGAACCTCTTAATGACATGACACTAAGATATGAATAATCAAGATCCATGTGAATCATCAAGATATTTTAAAACACAAAACAGATAAGCAAAAAACAATCAAGGAAACACACGACAAAGATGAGATAAGAAGTAATAAAAAGAGAGAAGGAGAAGAAATAAAATGAGAGGTGTGAAAGCACAACAAAACACCAAAAAAAACTCAAATAAATGTACACAAACAAAAACCAAGTTAGTGCAGTTTAAATACAAATGTTCATGTATGTGCAATAGAGGTGTTACTTTCCACCACATCATAACAAAGAATAAATACATGACAATTTTTCCCTAATAAAAGAGGAACAATGATAGAATAAATTGGTGAAAAGAAGAAAAGTAAGGGTTTGGCTGAGCTGAATCCATATGTATAAGACAAGTGGATGTTTCCTTCATAGTTCCATGGATGCATGTTCCAACATGAACTTCAAGCCAAATGTAGTTCTCCCCAAAAATGGGATAGATTAAAAATGATTATTAGAATATCATGATGAGTTTTATATAAGAAATGGAAGATATGACAAACAAATGAGAATGGTCTAGAAAATAAGAAGCTGATGAGATGAGAAAGAATGACCTTGAAAAATTGCAAGTGCATGAGACAAGATGAAATGAACTGGTGTTTTTGTGCTTGCAAAATGGCAAGAGCATAGCATGGTGGAATAGGAATGTAAAAATGTATAGAAGCATGAGATAATGTTTTTGTTATTTTATGAGTCATGTTATGATGTTTTTGGTATTTTCAAAGTAGTATTTCTAATGTTTTTGGTGTTCTTGGGATAAAATATGCACAAGGTGGGACCATCTAGTCAAGGAGATGCACATCTTGAGAGTAGAGGTTTAAATAAGATAGCTAAGCTAGATGCAATAGCCCATACTTGAAAATTAGTGAGAATGAGGGATCTTTGATGAATTAATAAAGAGAAGCAACTATGATCACCAAGATAATGTGTAACCTGAAGTAAAAAAAGAAGTATCAGCATTCACCTATTTGTAACAGTGTAGCAATGGTTTGGAATTGAGAAGATGTTTTTGTTCACTCATCTGAAGCTACATAATATTATCATAGTTGAATTGCTTTGTATAACTATTGCTGATGATATTCATAATTTTTATGAGACATAATCAAGATCATAATTGGTCAAGGGATAAAAAGTGTTCAAGCTTATAACATGCCTTAGACATATTAAAGAATATGTTTCTTAAAGAGATCAATCCAAAATGGGATGAAGAATATATTTAGAGTGCCAAGGATTCAAAGCCTTTACTGTTAGGAGTCATGAAAAGTGGACCAGGGTAGTATAAAATGTGTTTAAGGTAAGATAAAAGGGTGAGATAAAATTATGACAACACAAGTTGCCCCCAAGTTAGGGGTCTTATAGACAATGGTTCAAAGTTGATCATGCGTAGAATTTCTTAAGGTGTATAATGTTCATGGGCTTTGAAAGTTTTTCACCATTAGCTTTAGCCAATTGATATGCTCCTGATCCATAGTTTTTTGTGATAATATATGGTCCTAACTAATTAGGCTAAAATCTACCTTTCTTTTTGGGTTCAACATTCATATTCTTATGGTTCTCTTTTAAAACTAAGTCACCAATCTCAAATTCTTGAGGGAGAATTAATTTGTTTTAACTTCTCTACAATCTATTCTGATAGGGATATAAGTTTTCTAGGGTATCCAAATGATTACCATCAAGAAGTTCTAATTCATGCAATCATGAGGCTCTATAGTCTTCATTATCTTCAATGTGATCTAATGATATTCTTAATTATGGGATCTCAATATCGACAAGGATGATAGATTTAGTGCCAAAAACAAGGGAGTATGGAGTAGCTCCAATTGGGGTGTGATGATTGGTTTGATAATCCCAAAGGGAGGAAATAGTTGCAAGTGCCAATTATAGATAAAATCATTGACAAGCTTCTTTAAGATAGCTAGAATGGTTTTATTTGATGCCTTAGCTTATTCGTTGCCTTGTGGGTTATATGAAGTGGATTTCTTGTGCTTGATCTTGAATTTTGCACAAATATATTTCACATCTTATTTCACAAAGGATCCACCATTATCAGATATAATACGGGTTGGGATTCCATATCGATAGATGATATGGTAATGAATGAATTTAGCTATTTGTTTCTTGGTAACATAAGTGAGAAGAATGGCCTCAATCCACTTGGTAAAGTACTCAATTGAAATCAAAATGTGATTAT
This sequence comes from Torreya grandis, assembly GCA_037957365.1. Taxonomy (NCBI): domain Eukaryota; kingdom Viridiplantae; phylum Streptophyta; class Pinopsida; order Cupressales; family Taxaceae; genus Torreya; species Torreya grandis. The sequence goes on from JARHVA010000515.1 coordinate 2,185,945, forward strand.
GGCCATTTGAATATGTCAAGTTAATTTTCCTAATGAGATTAAGACCCCATGTTAAGAATGGTCACAGTGTTGTAATCAACTACAATGGTAAGGAAGGTACATGTATCAAGTTTCCATGTTGTTGATAAGGAACACACTTATTTACATAATTACAAGCATCTATCTCCATTTTAGGCCAATACTAGCCTATTATGAGGAGTTTCTTTTCTAGGAATACACCATTGGTATGGGCCCCACACATTCCTTCATGAACCTCCTTTAGTGCTAGCTTGGATTATCCTAAAGATAAACAACAACAAAACATTCCATCATAACCTTTATGATAAAGTGTGTTTCCTAGGAGGATATAACGTGCTAAGCGATGAAGGAAAAGTTTTTGTTTATTGTTGGAAAGGTTGGAAGGAAATATATGACTATGGAAATAGTTATAAAAATCTTGGTACCATGGTAGCTTAGGTGAGGGATTAGGATCAAAAATAGTGCATATCCTCTTTGAATTTGATAGAAAAGGTGTCAACTGAAGAAGATTTTCAATTAGGAACTAATACTCTTTAGCACTATCATTCATTTGAATCATGGAACCAAATGTTTCCATGACATTGATAGATCTATTTTTAACCTATAGAACTTGCTCAAACTATAGAGACTTAAAATGTGTTTTGAGGTTATTGTTAATTTTGTTGTAAGGAATAATATTATCATCCTTTGTTTTATACAGGTTAGTTGTCTAATTTATTATTAGCTATGAATCTCCATAGACATTTAAGCTTTGAATATCTTACTGCATGGCAAGACAAAGCCCTACAAATAATGCCTCATATTCAGCCATATTGTTTGTACACTAAAATTGTATATGAAATGATTTTGGGATCAAATCTTCATATGGCATGATCAATAATATGCCAACTCTAGACCCTTGAGATTTGAAGGATCCATCAAAATAGAGCATCCACTATTTAGGTTTTTGTGATGCTTATTTTATCATCATGATAAAATCATTAGGAATGTCAAAGTTGAGAGGTTGAGTGGTTGTAATAGGAGCTTCTACAAGTTGATCAATAAGAACTTGTCCTTTAATTGCCTTTTGAATCTGGTACACAATATAAAACTTACTAAGGAGCATAATAAATTTAGCCATGCATCTTTGAAGAGCTACTTTAGATAAGAGGAACTTGAGAGGATCTACCATGGTGATAATAATAGTTTTGTTATTTACCATATAATGTCACAATTTTTTAGCAACGAACAACATAGCTAAACATGCCTTCTCAATAGGCATGTAATTATGTTCATAGGCTACCAATGTGTAGATTAAATAATAAATTATGTGTTGCTTACCATGATCATCATGCTCAACCAAAAGTGCCCCCTGTGCATGTTCTATGGTTGATATATAAAGAAGCAGTGGCTTTCCTTGTGTTAGAGGTCATAAGACTGGTGGATTGGCCAAGTATATTTTCAACTTTGCAAATGCTATCTGACAATATTCATCCCACTAAAATTTTACCCCTTTCTTTAAGAGATGGGTAAATGGGTGGCACTTATCTACCAATTGAGAACTTAACCTACATATAGACTGGATCTTTCCTTGTAGACCTTACAACTATTTAAGATTATTTGGTGGAGACATTTCCATAATATCATTGACCTTTGCAAGGTTGACTTTGATCCCTCATTGTGATATAATTAACTCTATAAATTTTCTTGATGTGAATCTAAAAGACACATTTCTTAGGATTCAGGTAGACTTTATATGCATGAAGCCTCTCAAATATTTTTCATAGAATGTCAGGGTGTCTATCACTTGTTCTTGATTTTGCTAGTATATCATCAACATAGTCCTCAACAATGTCATGCATCATGTCATGGAAAATGATAGTCATTACATGTTGATATGTGGCTCTAGCATTCTTCAAACCAAATGTAATGACTTGGTATTATAATGTCCCCCATGGAGTGGTGAACGTGGTCTTATACTGATCTTCAGGGGCTATCTTGATCTGATTATAACCAAAAAATCTATCCATTAAGGATAGCATCTCATACCCAACAGTTGAGTTGATAATCATGTTGATGTTGGGTAGAGGAAAATCACCTTTGGAGCATGTTTTGTTGATATCATGAAAATCAGTACAAACATGTATGCATGGGGTCTTTTTACTCATTGGTACTATGTTAAAAATCCATTCAAAGTAGTCTAATGGTCTGATAAAACTAAATCCTAATTTTTTTTCCAACTCAGCCTTAGCCAAAAGGGTGATGCATGAATGCATCTTTCTCAACTTTTTCATGAGTGGTTTAACACTAAGGTGAAAAACAAGATGATGCAAAACTAAATCTAGGTCCAAGCCTGGCATGTTAGAGTAGGCCCATGCAAAGATTTCTATATAATCCTTAAGAATGGATATAATATGTTCACGTTCTACTTCAGTAAGGGAAGTTCCAAGATAAACTATTTTGGGATCCTCATGGGTTCGCAAATTCACTTTTGTTGTGCTCACCATAAGGAGTGTGGATCCATATTATAGAATTATAGGCAATGTATGGTCATGATAATTTTCCTCTACTATATCTTCTTGTTGTTCCTAATAAATATCTTAAAAATATGAAGAACTAGAATATGCCTTCTCAGGTAAACGCCAATTGGCAAAAACCTCTAAAAACTTAAGAACAAAACACTCAAATATTTGATGTCATTATGCAGGGATACTTGTATTAGCTAGGGAACTTGGGCTAGATGGGCTTTCTATGTCTTGAGGGGATGACCAAACTTTCCCATCTGGGAGTGCCTAAAATAGGTTTTCACTCAAAGGCTTATCTTTTTCTTTACTTTTTCCTTGATCAACAAGTGCCTCAAAGATGTTTTCACCTATATATCTTGATGTTCATTATTTATTATAACTAATAAAGTTTGCCTACTCTCCAAAGTAGGTAGAAGGATCTAATGAAAAATCAAAACCCTACTTATGATCACCAATGGGGAATGGATCTCATAGGCCCATATATTTTGCAATCGATTCTTCATTTTGAAACTCATCAAGGCATATGACCAAATTTTGTTGATCCTAATCTATGAGTTCAAGATGGCAAAGGTATAAGTTATAGTGAGGGTTTGATTTAGGATGGGAAGTGCCAATGGTAAGATATAATGTCTTGCTTTAGGAAGAGAATCACCACTAAGATGGGTTTTTACTTCAGGATGAGAAGCTCCAATAGGTGTTATGGTTGATATGGAATTTTAATCAAACAAATCCGAGTTAGCAAGCTCATTAAAAAGGCTATAATGGGACATTATGTCACTGCTATGAGTCTCGATACTAATCAATTTGGAAAATTCACTATCAAATGTCATGAGGTCATCCTTTGGTGGTTTAAATTTGAGACCATGATTCCAATTGACAACTCTAGCTAATAAGGGTTCTAAAATTCCTTGCACTTATGTGCCAAGGCCTTTCCCTGTATAGTCAAGATGATCCATTATCTAGTTAGGGATATAATACTTTAGATTCTTAAAATAATCAACAAGGCCTTCAGAACATAACCAATCTCCCTTGATAAAATCCTCTTGATCCTTCTTTGGTGTAATTGTAGGTATAAAAACTAGATGAGGTTTTGGTTGTTGCTTCTTTGGTTACCAAATCTAATCAAGTCTGTTATGAGTCTAAGAAGTTTTAGGCTTACCAAATGTTTTAGGGGATTTTGGTAATTTTTAAATATAGAGGATGTTCTTCATATGGTACATGGAAATGCATGTCTTTAGTAATAACCTTCTTGGCTAGAGCTGTAAGAAATGGATCAGCCAAAGTGGAGGCTAGATCACCAGGGTCTATATAATTAGATGGAGATGGATGAAAAATGATGGATTTGTTCTTCTTTGTAATGAATTTAGAACCTAGGAAATAGTTATAATTATGAAACTCTACTTCAAGATGTCTGTAGTATTGATATGGCTACTTATCAGTGGGAATAGAAACCTTGATCCCATCATGGGGAAACTTAAGGCATTGGTGAAGAGTAGATGGAACTACCTGTAATTCATGGTTCTAAGGATGACCAAGAAGTATGTTATAATGAAGCTCAATATCTATAATATGGAATAATGTGTGATGAGAAATAGGCCCAACCATGATTGGTAACCAAATTGTACCAAATGACTCCCTCTCAGTGTTGTCATAAGCTTTGATTGTAATAGTTTTTGGTTGAATGTCTTTATCTATGTAGCCCAATCATCATACCAATTTAAGAGATATGATGTTCAGCCCTGAACCATTATCTATAATAACCCACTTGATCTTGTGATCCAAAATGATTATCTCAATGTATAGTGGTTTATTATGGTTTAGGCCAAGGGTAGACATGTCTTTTTGATCAAATGTGATTTTATGAAATGAAGATAAGTGTCTAACTAGGTTCTAGAACTGATCAAGGTTTATATTATTAGGCACAATAGACTCTTGAAAAAGTTTGTTGAAGATGGTTTTATGAACATCAGATGTCCACAAGAGTTCTAATATGGAAATTTATGCAGGGGTTTTATCTAATTAATCCATTAGACTATAAGGCCATTGAATTATGGATTAAACTAGTTTAGTCTTTATTGGGATAGTATTTGGCTTTGGAACCATTGGCATAATTTTTTCATTAGGTTTTATGGATGAAGTGGGTGAAGGGCCTTGGATGGTAACTTTTGGGTGTCTAGTGATAACTGCACAACCTAGAGGTGGCAAGGAGTTATTATAATTATAAGAGAGGTATTTTTATTTAGGATTAGTAACCCATGCAAATAGAATAGCAATATTATGATGTAAACCCAACATGGTATTACTAGGGGGAGAGGGTATTGACCCTATAATGATGGGTCCCATGTTGCAAGGAACATGATATTAGTGACATATTTTTATAGTAACAGTGGTAATGTGGGTTGTATAAATGCATCCCATAGTGTTATTATAGTTGTAAGGTATATTTTTATAAGCCACATTATTAGTATGGGCATTATGATCTTGATTATGCTCATTATGATTCTGACCTTGTTATTGGTTTTGATTCTACCTCTATCCTTGATTGTGATCATTTTGATTATTTTTTAGTGGTGGTGGATCATGTCAAGGAAATGGGTCTTTGTAGATCCCGATATCCTAATTTGTGTCCTGATTTGGGGCTAAATTAATTTCTAGTTCACCACTTTCAATAATATGTCGTAATTAAATGCAATGATATGCACTATGACCAACAACATGATGAAAGTTACACCATTCATTCTCTTTATACCAATCTCGTTTTGGTTGATCTTGAGGAAATGGCCTTGATACTGGCCATATAATTAAATTAGCTACAATGATCTTTTGTAACACTATTTCAACCGATTCTCCTAACTTGCTAAAGACTCTAAAATTTCTAAGAAATGTCCTTCATGGAGGTTGTCTCTACAAAGTAGGTAGTGGATTTTGAGGACTTAATTGTATATTTGAAGGATTCATACCCTGTACCATTTGTACATGTCTTGTTTTAGTCATCCCATTTCCAACCATATTTTTATTTTTGCTAAGGCCTTTATGTTTATCCTAAATAACTATTTGAGCTGGTGTTTTAGTTTGATTAGATGCTTGACCTTGTGAAAATTTATTAACAAGGCCCTTATCAATAATATCCTTCTCAATCTACACTCCTTTTTCAATAATTTATTCAAATGAGTTATCACAAGCTAACCATAGGTTATGCATAACTTCAAGATGAAAATTTTGTGGAAAGATATCAGCTAACTATTTGTCTGGAAACTTATGTTAAAATTAGCTTGCCAATGCTCTCCACTTTTGTAGATATGCAACAAAACTTTCACCATCATGTTTCTTAGCTTTGCATAAGTCAACAATGATTAATTCATGTTATATGTTATATGAGAAATGGTTAACAAACTTTTTTGATAAGTCGTTCCAATCCGTAACTGATCCCTTGGGTAGTTTAAGTAGCCAATCAAGATCTTGTCTCGCTAAACTTCACAAAAATAATTATATTAAGTACTTGCTAATATAAGAAACCTCTTGACATAAAATGAAAAATGCATGTATGTGTTCACATGGATCTTTTTTTCCTTTGTACTTGTCAAATTTGGGTGCCTCAAAATGAGGTGGAAAGGGGTTTTGTAGAATAGATAAATCAAATGGATATGGGCATATCTCATCAAATTTGTACTTTTTGACTCTATTATTCATTTCTAATCTTTAAAAAATTTCCTTCATAAAATTCCATTCTTACATGTTTGGTGCATTTTTGGATTGAATAAGATGTTGTTGGGGTGGAATGCGCCCCTAGTTTTGTTTTTTTCGGGGTGGAATGTGCCCTTAGTTTTATTATTGGGGTGGAATGTGCCCTTCATTTTTTTTCCATTGGGGTGGAATGTGCCCCTAGTTTTGTGTGGATCTATAGGGAGTGTATACTTTTTGATCCATGGCTTGGTTCTGATTTGCTCTTTGAGTTGAGAATATAGGCCATTGATATTTAGATTGTAAATCATTCCCTAAATTTGGTTGTTTTGTACTTTGTTGATTTTGGAAATTTATATGTTTATTTACCAATTTTTGGGTTGGTTGAAAAGAACTATTAAAATTGTCTTGAGGGATTTCCTCAATTTGAACTGAATGTTTGGGTTTTTGAGTTTGTAAAGTAACAACAGGTTCTTGATGATTGAAGAATGTATGTTTTGTATCAAATGGAACACTTTGTAAAGTCTCTTGTGACTTTAACTATTCATTTAGATTACCTTGATCCACTATGGTAATGTCCTCATATAATATTTATTTCATAATTTCAATCACATTTCCTTATTTTTTTGAAGCATCATTGTGAATTGAAGTGGCAACTAGGGAGTCAGTCAAGTCTATGACAAGTTGATCTACATATCATTGACTTATTATCTTGATCTTAGCTAGAAGATTCAAATTAATGGGTTTTGACTCTGTTTGTATTTCATTTCCTTTGTTAGAGGAAGAAGGTATGTTTTTTTGTGAAAAATATTGCTCTTGTCATCGTTATTCTCCTTCTCTAACTAAGGTATGTAATTGTTCTGTAAGAAAGTCAAAAGGTAGTCCAGCACCTGATTCTATCAATCTAAGAAGGGCTTCATCTTAATCTTATTAGGGTTTATATTCATTGTAATCATCTTTAGATCCTACTATTGTAGGGATATCATAAAAAATAATGAGATTTTCTTGGCCATCATAAAATTGTTCATCTTCATAACTAAGGCCATAAGAGGCCCCACTATGAGTGAACATTTGAGTCATGTCTAAAGAGATATTTTGTGTGTTTGGTAAACTTTGGACCAATGCTTGGCAACCAAACAAAGTATGATTTGGTTCTCTTTTAAACAAATAACCAAGATACCAATGAGACTATAAGGGAGGGTGTTTGAAACCATGCACGATTTAGAATATTTGGTTCATGAGTTTACTCAACCTTTGCTAAGGTTGAAATCATATAAATCGGAAGAGGGTAAGGTAACTCAAATACCCAAGGTGAAAACTAGTACACCAAAGCCTAGATCTTTGTGATACACTTGTAATGTAAAATCTAGTTTCAACTTTGACAAGTTGACCCTATAAGTTGAGAGGAAAGCTATCTGTATTATGAAGAAGAAAAAATAAACTAAGCAACTCAAGATGTAAAAACATATGTGAATTACTAAGTATAAATCTAGGACCAAATAGGCAGCACATCGCCACATGATTCCAATAGGATAAAATATGTTCTAGGGATTAAAGCATGAGAGATATGCAAGATGACTTGAGTACACCAAGATGATAATGTGATTTTGAGTCTTAATAAACGACCTTCAATCCAAATGGAAAAGTAAACCCAAGTTAGAATAAGCTTAGTGCACAAATGGTGAACCCACTTTGACACACCAACCCTTATAACTTAGAAAGGTTCAATTTTGAATGTGGATTATAAATGAAGGATTTAAACAAGTTGGGTAAAATATCTAGACTCAATTGGGCAGCATGACTCTGTCAAAGTGGATGACATGACAAAGTTATTTATAACAATTTGAATAAGGAAAAGGTTAATTTTCCAATTGGATAGAGTAATGCCTCCCTTGCTCAATAAAATTGAGGATAATGTATTTTGGTTAATTTCATTGGGTTAACAAGAAGTTCTAGACACAAATCAAGACCAAGTAAGCTAATGAAAAAATATAAACATTTTAAGTCTAAACTAATAAGGTATGGAAAAGTGGGGTCTATTAAACTAGCAAGGTTTTGATTGTTCTAAGATAATCAATTACATAATTCATTTCATGTAAAATGATGAAAAAGACAAGCATATAAATTAGGTGATCATGACATTGGCTAGTTGTAAAAAGGTCTAGTCTTTTTTATAACCACTACATCTTGATGTTCACTCAGTGTAGTGAGATGTATAAATACAAATACATACTATGTGCAAATCTAAAGGATTAAGTGAATTCAATGCAAGGAGATGAAACCCCAGGTCAAAGCTTCCCTAAATAACTCATGGGAGGTAATGACATCCCCCTTGCAAGCTAAGTTTACATAAAATAAAGAAAACATGAAATAGAAAGACTTTAGGGTCATTTTCAAGGTCACCCAAACTTTGACGAGTTTTTAGGGAGTGATTTATATGACATTATTTATAATCCTTAGACTAGGATATTTACAATAGGAATGGCACTTTTGATTCCAAGGGTTCCCTAAAGGGGATAAATGGAAGAGAATACATGCAACATTCCTCATTTTTCCAAACAAAATATTAATCTAAAAAACCAAATAAATACAAAAATATTTGAAAAGGTGAGTTAATTTTTAAGCCCGAAGGGAAAGTGAGGTGGTGTTCATTTGACCCTTTGGTCTTAGTTGTAACTTTGAAAAACATTCACCATAAACATCTAAATTCTTTTGTTAAACACCAAAACAAGGTTCCTAATTGATTTTTAAGCATGTAAAAGGTTATCTAAACATGTTTTTAACAAATGTCAAGCTTGGTCCTATAATAAAAATGTTAGCATGTCCTTTAGCCTTGAAGATCTTTTGGGTTTGAAACAATAAACTTTAGAAAAAGAGCTCTCGGGTCTATGTTTTAAGAAAAACATAGTGACCAACGTTGATTTATATAACCAACAATGGTTACATTTTCTAAACGATGTTAGTTATCCAATTGACATCAGTTATACTAATGTGACTGATGACAGGTATATAACTGATGTCGGTTAAGATATGCAACTAATATCGGTCTTACTTGTTGATGTCAGTTACTGTGTAAAATTGTGGCAAACAAAAATGACAGAATAAAGTTATAAATTTAATTTTCAAGAGTTTTAAGGGTCCACATGAATATTTTAAAGTTACAAAATGATCTTATTCAAGTGTGAGATGCATTGTCCCACTAGGAATTCCAAGATGTAGAGAGGATTACAAAGCAAGTTAATCAAGCATTAGTCCATAAATAACAAAAAAAATGCATAAAGAACTAACTAACTAAGCCTATTTATTCCTATGGGAATTAAAAAGGATATAAATAAATAAATGAAAGAAAGAAAACATCATATTACCTTCCCAAATGGATTCACCATACCCATGTGGCTCAAAAACATGTTCTCCCTTGATGAAACATCCTTGTCTTTATCAACAATGGTGGAAAACTCCTCCAATGTCTCAAGAACACTCCATAAAACCTAGGCTCATGATTCTAAATCACTAAACTAGTCTATCAATGAAGCTTGTAAACAAAATCAATGATCAAAAGCAAAAGATTGTTGAAACAATTTAACATTATAACTTTGAAATATTCAAGCTTTTTATTCATGTCCATGGCCTCTCTATTTATAGATTTTTGAGATTAGTCAAGATCAACCATGACCATCCATCTCAAGATTGAGATGTGTGGCCATGGATAATCCTAATATTTTGAATTAAATCCATAATTATCTTCATCATGACCTTATAATAAGGGGCATTGAAGAAGCATAGGAGGCATTAACTAGGCATGAGTGACCCATAATCTTGATATTTATGACATTTATGGCCTAGGGATGTCTTCCCAAGAAATGATGTCACCTAATGATGCAGTTAATAGGAATCAATTTTCAAAAATAAATATTCAACAACTCTCATGGAAAATCCACTTAAGCTCTTGATTTGGACTGATTAGCCTTAAACAAGGTTAATCAACATTTGTGTAATTATTTGAAAATTGGCCCTCAATTAATCAAAATGGTCAAAAATTCATATTACTGGGTCCTAATTTGATTAGAGAAGAAATGGAAGGTGATGTTAGATGCATTGGAGTTGTATTCCCATTTAGGATGTTTCCAACACCAAATAACAAAGGTACGTGATGTGTACCAATGAATTAGAAGAAAAGAGTGACCCAGAGCACTAAATGGTGAAATTGTCACTTTGACTCAAATGATCTGATCAAAGTTAGCTATCCCATAAAATACATTACCCTATTCAGGGATACATGGACCTAAACTAGCACTTGTAAGTTTCAATTTCGAACCATTTAAGGCATTTTATGGGTTTTGACCTAAAATGTGCATTTGAGTGCAATTCGAGTAAGATTGACAATTTCAACATAAATAGTGTTAGGAATTGGATGTCTATAGCTAATAGGAGTTAAGGTGCTTTAAGCTAAGTGGATCCAAATACACAACTATAAAAACTAAGTAAATGTTACATCATAACTCCTAAGAGGGTTGAATGTCCCACTTTTCTTAAAACTATAAGGAACATGGGTAAATATATTAGTCCTTAGTTTGTTGTACGGTTATTTTTTGGCTGTTAAGGGCCATTTAAAAAATTTAGAACTCATAAAAGTTTGCAAAAAATCAAATTTTATTTCATAAGAATAGAACTCATTACCAAAAAAAATATACTTATTACAAATAAATAGTACTTATAAAATAAAGGGGACTAATAACAAATAAATATGACATGATATTTTAAAAGGAAATGACATTATTTTCTTGAAATTTAATATTTACTTAATTAAACTAATGATTAGCGATTAATATATAATAATAAACTAACATTAATTATTTACTAAAAATAATATAAAATAATTATTAGTAATTAAAAATTAAATAATATTAACTATTAAAACCAATAATAAAATAATATTAAATAATTATTATTATAATCATTAAACAATATTGAATTAATTATTTAACATAATATAAAAATTTTATTATTATAGTTAATCATTAAATAATTATTAATTATTGAAAATAAAATAAAATAAATAAATTATTAAAAATAATAATAAAGTTAAATCAAATCAAATTTTCTTTTAAAATAATGGACTCAGTAAAAAAATGAATTATTATAAATAAATGAGATAAAAATAATGACTAATGACAAATAAATGGAACTTATGATATTTTAATAAGAAATGACAACACAATTTTTTTAAATTTATTAATTACTTAATTAAACTAATTATATATATATATATATATATATATATATATAAAGCCCCCATGGTTATACCTCAATGGTATGCCATTGTAATGGTGACCACTAGGGCATGGGTTCAAACTTTGATTGAACCATGAGCATCAGGTGGGCCTTGGCATAAGCCCAAGTGATTGGTCTGTTGGACTCACCCTGTGATAGCGTGCCTAAGTGTGTACCAGGTCACTAGTTCTAACACGATGACAATACCATGCCAAAAAAAGCTATGGAACCCCTTGGTTACCTATATATATATATATATATATATATATATATATATATAGGTAACCAAGGGGTTCCATAGCTTTTTTTGGCATGGTATTGTCATCGTGTTAGAACTAGTGACCTGGTACACACTTAGGCACGATATCACAGGGTGAGTCCAACAGACCAATCAATATATATATATATATATATATATATATATATATATATATATATATATTAATATTAGTTAGTTATTAATTATTAAAATCAATCTAGTTAAAATTTTGGAAAAACATTATGGAAGTGAACATTACGAAAGACCTTTAGCAGTTTAAATTTTCATTTAGGTGGGAATCTCAGATAGGCTAGATCCATAGTGCCTAACCATAGGATGGATTTGTTAGTGAAACACCCATGTTCAAGGCTATTACAAAAGCATGTGACTATGCTCACGAGGTATTACATCCTTTGGGACCTCAAGATAAATGCCCAAATTTGTCAAATTCAAACCCAAACTTTACAAACATCTCTTCTCCTTCTTGAAAATCACTGGACCCCAATATTTCAAAACCCTCATGGGATGACATGGTTAAGGATTTTATTTTGGTGGGCTAGGTCCCTTCAAGAAACCATATTTTCCTAGTTGTTGCAGATAATGAAACTTTTGTCTTGGTCCCAGACACTTTTGTGGAACAAGCTAACATGGAACTTGCTAAATCTATTCTCTCTAGATTCAATGGGTTTCATCCAAACATAGATGCCTTCATAAAATGGGCCAAAGAAAGATGGAAACCAAAGGGCCATTTAGAGGTCATTTCATTGGCCATGGGTTTTTTCCTTAATAACATCTCTCTTCAAGAAGACTACATCAAGGCCCTCTCAGAAGGCCCCTGGTTCATGGGGAAGCTAGAATTTTAGTCAGAAGATCGAAGGCTAGCTCAAGTCTTAACTTCACTACTATGGATGACATTCCCATGTGGGTCCTTCTACCTGAGCTCCCACTAAAATATTAGCAAACAAAAATTATCCTTGGAATCACTAGGGCTCTAGATCAACCCATCAAAATTAACCCAGTCACTCTCTCTCATCAGATAATGGTCATCACCCATGTCAACATTTTTTTTCTATCCAATAAGATCCTTTTCCATGATATCAAGATCAAATCAAAGTATGGTGTTTAGACTCAAAAAATTATTATTGAAAACAACATGATTATCCACCCCAGATGTAATGTTCCTAGTACCACACTGTGTGACTACCCAAAAAAGGACATGCTTCTAAGGATTCCTCTCTACTATGAGACAAAGTTGACACCTTAATGAAGGATTCTCACTAAGAGTGATCATTAAGGATTGGCTCTCCCTATCCACCCCCAAGGACTCCCACAATTGGCAATCTCAAGGTTGCTCCTTCGATCCTTCTAAAAATGACCATTGGTTCTAAATCTACTGCTCCTCTACAAGCCTTTGACTCAGTCAACCCTATTTTGTGAGCATATTTTTGATCTCCCATGTTATCTCTCTTTTCAAAGGATCTCATTGGTATGGAAATCTCTAAATCTTTCTCTCCTCTTTTTTCTTGCCTATTTTTAAGCCCTTGTCTACTCTTGATGTTTTGGGCATGCCCCTTTTGACCCCCTACCCCTCTCCTCAACCCCATTCCCCCTCCCTCCCCCCTCTTCCCCCTGGTGCCCCTCTTCCATTTGTGTCCTCTCTTTCTCTTCCTCCCCACTCTAATCCCCCTCTAGTTTTGTCCCCCTACCTCACAGGCTTTCCCCTCCTTTCTCCCCTATCCCCCTTAGTCAACTTGACCCCCTCTCCCCTACCTTTGATCTCCCTCCTCCCCAGTTCTCCCCCTTTGGTACCTCTCTCCCCTCCTTCTCCCCCCCTAATCACCCTTCCCTTATCCCTTGGATTGCCCCCCCCTCTACCTCCTCCTCCCCCCTGGTGTCTCTTCAAGACCTTACTCATAAAATCCACCTCTTTGATAGCTTTGGTTTATCCCCTCCATGACCCCCCATCCCCTCTCTCTCTCTCTCTCTCTCTCTCTCTCTCTCTCTCTCTCTCTCTCTCTCTCTCTCTCTCTCTCTCTCTCTCTCTCTCTCTCTCTCTCTCTCTCTCTCTCTCTCTCTCTCCCCTTTGGTTGATATGGAAGCAAGACAATGCTTTGACCCTCTATCTCCTTCTTGGGACCCCAACTAGGATGAAGGGCTTGATGTCTGTCCTAAATCCAAAAAAGGTAAGAAGAAATCTAACCTCAATGTTTCTCCTAAACCAATGGGTAGATCTCCTAGAATCTTAACTAGAAATCTAGAAACTACAAAAGAGATTGTTAATGGCTCTCAGTAAACTCGTAAGGTCTAACAAGATAAAAAAATGAAAGTGCTCTCTTTGAATGTTAGGGGCTTAAATAACCCTAATAAAAAAAGGACACTCTATAATATCATAAAAAGGGTAAACTCCTCTATCTTGATTATTCATGAAACCAAAATGCCTGAATCTACTCTTAAAATTAGTGTAGCTCAAATTTATAAAAATGCCCATATTCTCACCTTAGAATCCATAGGTACATCAATAAGACTGGTTGTCTTTTATAATCTTGATGCACTTGAAGGGGACCTGATTTGGAAACCCTCAAATCAAATATCCATCTTATTCACTAATATTACAAGCAAGGACAAATGGATTCTCACTAATGTTTATGCTCCTAACTTCAAATTTACTAAAAAATCCCGTGGAAGGCTCTAGAGGACTTTCTAAAAAACTATCCCAATTAGAATTAGATTATGGTGGGTGATTTCAACACTCCAATCACACTAAGAGATAAAAAGGGTGGCCATATCAACCATACTGATAGCATGCTAGAATTGAATGACTTCATTACAAACGTGGGCTTAGTTGACATAGATCTCAATGGAATTCCTTATACCTAGTCCAACAAAATGTTGGGAGAAAAACTGATCTAGGTCTACCTTGATAGATTTTTGATCTTATTAAATTGGGACATTCTTTACTCTAGTAGGCTCTCTTCTCTACCCAGAATTGGGTCTGACCATAATCCCATGATCTTTGAAGTGGATAAATTCTCCAAGCCCAAATGTTTCCCTTTCAGATCTGAAAGTATGTGGATTCACCACCCTAGATTTATAGATTCTTTGAAATAATGTTGGAATGAACCTTTTTTGATATCATCCTTGTTCATCCTCACAGAAAATCTTAACTTTTTGAAAAACAAGATGAAAATATAGAACAAAGAAGTCTTTGGTGGCATTTTTATATAGAAAAAGGATCTTAAAGTGAAAATCTCTACTATTTAATAGATTATTACTCTAGGGGATTATAATGAGTTTGTGGTGGCTAAGGAAAAATATCTCTTATGGCACTTTCACAATCTAGAAGCAAAAGAAGAGGCTTACTAGAAACAAAAATCTAGATGTTTATGGCTAAAGGAAAGGGATAGGAATATAAAATTCTTCCACCATTTAGCTTCTAAACATAAGCGTACTAAAAAAACCTCATAGCTACATTTGAAAGATGGAATCATTGGCAAGGACTAGGAGGAAATATCCCAACATATCATCAGCTTCTTCAAGAATATTCTCTCAAAGGATGTTGAGATAGATAATTCACTGGTCTCCTCTACTCTATCTATTTTGATAAGGTCTTCACAACTGCAGATAATTCTTCCCTCATCCAAATCCCTTTAGATGAGGAAATCAAAATCATTGTCTTCCTTATGGATGGCTTCAAGGATTTTCAACTAGATGGCTTCCCCCGTTTCTTTTTTCAAAAAATTTGGGACATCATTCACTTGGAATTCAAAGAAGCTATCAAATAATTCTTTCACTCCAAATCCATCCTAAAAGAAATCAACACTACTTTCTTGATCCTAATCCCAAAAAAATAAGGGGCTAACAACATCTAAGATTTTAGGCCCATTAGCCTATATAACACCACTTATAATATTTGTTCCTCCATCATTGTTAAGTGTATGCAACCCCTTCTTGACTCAATCATAGAGGAACAATAGGGGGCAGTTGTTGTTGGTACAAAAATTTCTAACAACATTATCATATCACATGAAGTGGTTCACTCCATTACCAAATTTTTAGATAGGGAATGCTACTCAAATTGGATATGTCAAAAGCCTATGATTGAGTAGCCTAGCAGTTCTTGATGCAAATTCTAGAAATGATCAGGCTAAATCATGACACTTAAAAAATCATATGGAATCATATAACCACTCCCATGTTCTCCATTATTATAAATTGGGTACCAAAAGTTTTATTCCATGCATAAAGAGGATTAATATAGGGAGACCCCTCTCTCAATACCTCTTCATCATCCTTGCTGAAACCTTGGGGAGAAGTTTGAGATGTGTATACTATTAGGGTTTGATAAAGGGGATTTTGACGGCCCAAAATACAAATCCTATCACCCACCAATAGTTTTCCAATGGCACTATTATTTTAGGATATGCTTCAATTAGGGAAGCCAAGAGACTCAAATGTATCCTTTATAATAATGAAAAAGTGTCCAATCAATGCATCAACTTTTAAAAAATCTTTCTCTTCTTTATTAACACACCCCTATCAATAGAGAAGAATTATTAAAATTTTGAACTACCAAGTGGATAACTTACTAGCTAATCATTTAGGCATCCCTCTCTTTGGTGGGAGAATAGAATCCTAATTCTAGAATCCCCTAATTGATCATATTTAAATGAAATTAATAGGCTAGAAGGGTCACCTCCTTACCCAAGTGGGGAAATATCAGCTACTCAAGGCCTCTATTTAGATTATTTCACTCTATCTCATGTTAATCTTTAAAATGCCTTCTAATGTGACCTCTAAAATTGAAAAAATTAAAAAAAATATGGAGAGGCATTGAAGAAAGATTCATATTCAATATGGTCACCTAGGAAAAAGTTTTCCTTCCCAAATCTAATGGAGGTGTTAGGTTGAGAAGCATAAATACTATGAACAAAGTTTTACTAGAAAAAATGGGATGGCATCTAATGAAGGAGAATGATGAATGGTCAAGAATTATTAAGGATAAATACCTATAAGGGGAGGATGAGGATGCATTTTTGTGGGAAGAGGGCCCCACTGATGATTCCACCTTTTGGAAGGTTGTCTATTCATAAAGACCTTATGAAAAGGGGCATCTTGGGAAAAATCAGAAATGGTGAGAAAATTGATTTTTGGGAAGATGCATGGATATCCCCCACTCCTTCTTAGTTAGGAGACATGGGCTAGATGGTATGGTTAGCTCAAATAGATATAGGGCTCCAAGATCAAGTAATATTTTGAAACCAAGGAGGGAACCAAGTGTTAGAAGGTCTTACCTAGTGAATATCTTCCCTGAGAATAATCATGAGCTATTCAGAACCTCAACTAGGCATTAAACCATATACATATTTTTTATATTAAAAAAAATACCATTTTGTCTATAGAGAAGAAGATAGTGGTGTATATTTGATGTCCTCAAGTCATGCCATTGAAATTAATTTGGATAACAATTGGGATCATTGGAAAAAATTATGGGTAAAGCACCTAATCCCTAAGATCAACTTCTTCTACTAACTAGTATCACAAAATAGATTTATGACTATTGAGAACTTAACCAAAAAGGGATTGATTATCCCAAATAGATGCTTGATTTGCCTAAGTGTAGAATATTCCACTCATCACCTATTTATGGAATGCCCTTTCATCTTGTCCTTATTTAACAAGCTCTTCAATCACCTTAACATGAATTGGGTTAAACCCAATAGAATCTTGGACCTCATTTTTAATGGAACCCCCAATAGAACATTCCTTTGACTTTCCTTTGGTGTGTCACCCTTTCTTACTAGTTTTGGTGTATTTGGAAACTTTTCAATAATAGCTTATTTCAAAATAAAAGTTTCTAGATGAAAAGTGTCTTCCCCTAGCTTTACCAAGCCATTTCAAAAAATTGTAAGGCCTTCCCTCCCAAAGATAAGGAGCCTACCCCCCTTCCAACCTAACTCATTCTTAAAAACTAGGACTTGCAACAAGTCATTATCTCTTTCACAAAATACCTAATTTACAAACAAACCAAATGGAAAGCCCCCCCATAAAGGGTGGGTAAAACTAAATTTTTATGGGGCCTGTAAAGGCAACTTGAGTCCTATAGGTAGAAGAGGCATTATAAGAAATAATAAATGTGAAATGCTATTGGCGTACATGGGTACCATGGGAAATCAAATAAACCATATAGTTGAAACCAAAGTAACCCTCTAGGGTATTCAACTAATGTAGATTCTCAACTAGAATAAGATAATTATAAAGGGAGATTTTCTCAATATTCTAAATTATGTAGAAGGAAAAACAATTCCTTCACAAAATAATAATGACTTCATTGATGATGCAAATCATATTATATGAGCCATGACACAAGTATAACTCACTCACACCTATAGGGATGGAAATGGGGTGTCCAACTTCCTCACCAACACTGGAGTAAATCTCCAACTTTTAACTAACTATTATGATGAAGGTAACATCCCCCCTAAGGTGTATTATGTCATCCATGCAGAAGGTACATATACAACTTAAATCATTATCTCCTTGTACATGTATCCCCTTAACTTAATAGGTTTAATCATAGTCTTGAATATTTGTATTCATTTCAAGGTAAAGGGATGTAATTATGTCAATGTTTCCTTGGTGAGCATTCCACTTTATTCAAGCCCTAGATGTTTAGACTGCATCTAAAACTCTCAACTCGCTCCCTCCATTCCTACACCTACAGCTACCATGGGTAGTGATGAAGAGTAGTTAGATCCAATGTATTGTAAAGAGATTCACGAATAAAATAAGGTGTAGAAAAATATTAAGGGGGGATTACAGAGTTTATGGAGCGTATTATTGAGCACAATTGTATGGTGGTCCAAGATTTTATCACTACATGAATAAAAAGGAGGGTCACTATGAGGGGTATTTCTATAAACATCTCTAAAGATTTTATTGGTGATTCCATGGGCATGTCTTGAAATTATGCTAAATAATTCAAAGACCAATCTAAGAAACAAGAATACCTACAACACTTCTTTCAAACTAATGACTTTGTGAATACTGAGAAGGGATTTCCTTATGCCAACCTACCATGATATTAGCCTAATGTACATGACCCTAGAAGGTAATTATACCCTAATTTTCTCACACCATTTCCTTTTTCTTAATCATTTAATTAGTTTTAAAATTATCCTCCCTTATTTCCTTCTCAAGTCTTTTGAAATCACTATCTTTCTCCACTAGGTTAATGAAACTAACCCCATTCTCCATCAAGTCCTTATCCTTATACTTGTAAAACATGGATAGACCTTTCTTGGTCAGAAGGTTCCCTTAAGAGGATCTTCCTCCAAGTAGGACTCTATGGAGGAATCCCCAAAGGAGGATCCTCCTAAATTATCCCACCCACCTCTTGAACACTCTCCATAAAATAGATTATCCAAATCCCCACTTGATGACCTCTTATTTAATATAATGTTTATCCCCAAGCCCAAACCCATCAAAATTAAGTCTCCTACCACTTATGACCATAATGAAAAAGATATTATAATAGAATAACTTGATAAAAACAAAAAAATGCTAGAAAGTGTCAACGTAAAGGTTTAACAGGTGGGATTTATCTTTGAAAAGTTAATTCAAGACTAAAATGAGCTTCACCAAGTGGTGGAGGACACTATCTATTATTTCATGCATTCTACCCATCCCCCTCCCTCATCCCCTATTTTAAAATCCATTAAGGTTCTGAAATCCCCCTTCTAGGTTCCCCTAGGGGGGTCCCCCCAAGCAAACCTCCTTACATGCGAAAGGCAGGAAGCATCCTAAGATGATCTTTCTCAGGGAAGCCACTAAAGGCCCCAAGAATCACACCAAAGCAAATGTTTTAAAAGGCAAACCCATCATTCCAATAAAGGATAACTCTACTACTAAGGATACCCAGGAAGGTCCCTCCAATTAGTATGGTTTTACTTTTTATTTTTAGTCTTGTCTTGTTCTAGAATTTAGTTTTTACTTATTTGTCCATGAAAGCCCTGTTTAAACTCTTGTATCTCACTTTCATGGTTCTAGGTCCCTGCAAAACTTGGGTTTACCTTATCAAATAAAAAAATTATTAAAAAATAAAAATAATATTAAATAATTTTTAAAATAATAATAATTAAATAATATTAATTATTAAAAATTATAATAAAATAATATATAAGATTACATGGATACATGAATTATGAAAAAAATATCAATAACTTAAGAGAACATATAAAGGAAGAGAGATGTTCAATAAAGATTAAGTAAAAGAAAGTTTATAATTATGAATATCTATTTAGGCAAATAGATGAAAGGATCATTGATTTAAAATATGAGATTAACATTGTAAAGCTAGTTGAGAAAGAATCTTCCACCAAAAATGTTAAAGTCCTTTCAAAGGATAATTATAGATCTTGATGGAAGAAATTGTATTTTTAGATTTAAACCTAAATTATATCTATATGTAAATATATGGATAATTTGGAAGTAAAAATAGTATATACTAATGTTAAATGTCAATCAATGGCTCCTATCATTGAATCCAAGCTATCTAAATCATCAAATTTTCTGCAATTGTTTACACTATGATCCCATAAGAATTAAATGGATGTAATATCATTGATGGGATTTTAATTTCATATTAATTAAAATATTATCAAATAAAAGATGTTTATTTTCATAAAAACATTAAGAAAAGAAGGAAAATGATTAAAATTTTCATGAACTTGGAAGAGAACCCTATAACTCCAAATGTTTTATGTTTTTGGAATATAATTTGAAGGTACTAATATAAATGTAAAATAAATTGAATTAATAAAATATTTTATTCACTAATGAATATTTATTTACTTATAAAAACATTATAATTCAATTCATTTATAAAACAAGCACACTTGGAATGAGATACTAGCTCATTTTCCCTCATTTGATATGGCTTTTATGCCTTGTGAAACTATAATGCTTACAAATGTTGAAGATAAAGTTCAATCATACTGATATATTTTTATAGAATATTTCATTTAGTTTTGTATTTTAATATATATTAAACTACATTCTATCACTGGTAAATTACAATAATAATTTGTAACACATTGGAAGAACTTTATTTTTCTTAATAGAATATTTACTATTCTATCTGAAGTTGAAAGCTAAGTGTAGAGTTTCTTGTATATTGATAACTTTAATAGTAGTTTTAAAATTTAATTTATATTATATTTTTTATAATATTAAATATGAAAGATATACATAAATCTCTAATGTTATATATATCTTATCATGCAAATGATATACATTGCATTCAATATTACTTACCAATCATAACTGATGTACATTGTTTCCTTCAATCAGTAAATATTTAAAATAATATGATGTCATGATATATACTTGTATCATTAGAATTATAAATAACATTGTGTAAATCAACATAACACAAGGGATATTGGTGGGCCAAGATGCCCAAATACTCATTATATTTATAAATATAATAACATCATTACTATAAGGAAATACTATACAATACTTTGTTAGAAAATAATAATTCCAAAATTACACTTTGAGGGGAAGACATCTAATATATTTATAAAAAAATATAATACTCAAATTTTACTTGATATATTTTAGAATGTTTTTCTTCCCTTTTATATTGAACTCTATAAAAATGATGGATATATAACCCAATGGAAGTACTTATTTTACAAGTTACTCATTTGACCAAATATAATGAACACATTCAACTAATTAAGAGGGATGTGTACCACATGTTAGAATATCAATCAACCCATATATAATATATCATCATATACCTAGGTATATAACATGTCATCCCTCCTTGACATGTTTTCCCCCAAAAAATGAGAAGAAACCAAATAATTAATACGCTTCAAATCAATGCACAATTGTCTATATGCTCAATCATCTAACCACTCATATGTTATATTAGTATGTGATATCTCTCCAAAATTTATTCAAAATTTAAATGTGCTACTATGATTCCATTCACAATCACATTTGTACCTCCTTCATGTACATGTAGAATGATTCTTATTTAGATCCCATGTTTCATAATCCACTACGTTGTTTGGATTTCATGCATGATCATACTAATTATTATTTGCATTGAATTCATAGCCATAGTGATATAGAATCTCAAGATAACCACTAATCTAAAATTATGGTATGACTGGTTTGGAGTGCTCCCAATCATGGTGAGGGATACATTTTTAACATACTTGAAGAATAAAAAATATTAAACATTAAAATTCATAGGTCACTCTCCTCATAAATGTTTAACAAAACATGTAAAAAAAACTATAAAATCCTAACCTTATATTAATTTAAATGGTTGAGGTCAATGGTATGCATCTAGTGTCTTCATTTGGAAAGGTTTAGTGTTGGGTTTTATACATTGGTTGGAAGACTACTTTAAAAAACACTTATTGAGATTGAATAAGACCCTTTTTATCACTTTATTTTTTTTCACTTACAAGAACCACTTGTTGATATTAAATAAGACCCATTTTATAATTTTATTTTGGCCACCTTCCAATCCCATCATATAATTAATAGCCTTTGTGATTTTCACATATCAAATGATATTTAAGGATAGGTGGTTCTATGGAACTAGTTGTGTTATAAAATCTAGAGAAATTTTTATTATAAGGGAAATTTAATTTGGTCAAGAAAGTTAGAGACAAGAGTTTTGCATCAACCAAAGGCACACACAACAACATAATTTATATCATTGGTAAAACATCTTAGTAGTTTAGGATCTATGATATTTTGAATGGTAAAATAACTCCTTTTGGGTATTTTACCTGGTAATAATTAAGTAAGATATACTAATAGACTTGATAAATTTTATGTCAAATCTAACCCTCTAGTTCAAGAGAATTAAAAACTTCTTCTACTAATCTTGTATACCTCCCTAGTTTTATAAAGAAAAATTATTAGATATGTTTCTATAAAAAGATTGAATTTCATGACCAATTATTCCATTATAAAAACTGACATGTTCACAAAGGGAATGAGATATAATGTTATAAAAAAAAATCATAAGGAAAGTAACCCCAATAAGAAAATACTATAAGGTATATGGTAAATCCTATAAAAACTAATTTTTTAAGGAGGCCAAACTAAAGAGGTTAGAATCTTGTCTATGAAGAAACCCAAGGGAAATGCTTCACTAGATCAATGATGGGGACTAAGGAACTAAATTATTTGCCAATACACTCAAATAATAAATAGGAAAAGATATTTATCATACCTTTAATGGAAATTTATAAGTTCATATACCCATCACAAGGGATCAAGTATTTATTCTTTTCCATTTGAAAAATCTCTTCAAGGATAAGCAAGTGGGAGTGTGTGAAGAGGGAATCATATAAAACATATGATAAACTACATCAATGACATGTTTGAGGATTTTTAAGGTAACCTAGATTATTTATTGACAATGGAGGGGTTATAAAATGTTCCCAATAGAAAATCAAAAGCCCCTGGCTATGATGATCTCCATCTATAGTAATTCAAAGTGATATGGGATAAAAATATTTTTTTCATTATATACATGAAGATAGAGGTAAAACACCATTTGGTAAAGTGAATCAATGACTCATTATTAGATTGACTAGAATAGGTAAGAAAACTCATAAAATACAAATTTGAACACTTAAATCTAGAAGAAGTCTTTCATATAATATTATAGATAAGGTTATTAAATGTTTCATACCATATTATAGATAAGGTGTAACTATTGAAAATTAAGTATGTTACTAAATATATGGCACATCCAAAATATTAAATATTCCTTGAGGGTTAATATAATCAATAATTTTATCACACCTTTGAATACTAACAAGTACTCTAATCACAATTGACTTTGATATGGCATACAACTAGATCAAATGCCCATTTTCCCTTAATTTGCTACATTGAAAAGTAAAAATGCCCTTAAATGATGCTTTAGAAAGAGTAGTGGTCTAAGGGTCTTTAATAATCTGTACTATAACCAAAACTATATATCTAGAAACTAATTAACCTTTTCATTCCATGTCATAGAGTAAATCAATACAAATGGAGACCTCATTCTAAATAAAATATGTTTTTATGATCTTTGTGGACCATAAAAAACCCCTCTTGGTTCAATAAAATTATTCAATGCAATTGATTGACTAGATTTTTAAAAATGATATAATTCAATCATAGTTGAGCACATCCCACTTGAGTATTGATTTATCAAACATGTAAATTATACTAAAAATGACAACAAAGTGTTTTATTATTTTAGGAAAATTAGATGTTTAACTCCTAAAAAATAAAGGTCTAGAATATGGGAATAATTTTGATTAAATATAGTAAGGCATATGTTTATATCAATTTGATCAAATTAACTTTCATAAGGGAGAAAAAAACTTATCTATAAAAATAAGGTGATTCAAATGAGTTAGGGTTTGAGAACTTATACACATGACTAAGATAATGTCTAGAACATGGATCTATCTTTCATTTTCTGATTGGACAAGAGCATTAGAAATAGGATACCCTAGTGTTTGGTGTTATATTCATCCCTAATGCTATTGTATTGAGGATAAAAGTTTTTTGGGTTTTGTTTGTTTGTTGAATATGACCTTGTATACCAAATTTTAGGTCTTGGGAGTCACCAAAGCTCACTGTAGGTCTATTTCAATCTTTAATACCTATATTAGTCTACACAAATGGAAAAAAATAGAATCAAAGCAAAAGGGGGTAAATTGGGTTATGGGAAGAATGATCACAAAATTAAGAGCCATTGGTATTCTAACTGCTACCCACATTAACCCTCAAGCTAGGGTCTCAGATCTGATATAGTTCTCCTTTAGGAAATGTGCATAATCAATGCACATGATTGATGAAAGAATAAATTTTGCCTAGGAACTTCCTTGATCAATCATGCAAACCAATGTGTGATGTAGAGAAGCTGAGCTATACTACTGATTGATTTTATTATGTCTAATGTGTTAAAATATTAAGTGCTAGGTATAAAATGCATTATGTAGCCCTTTATATACGAGACTCATTATTTCAAATTTGGGAGCTTTATTTACATTTGGTCAACATTTGGAAATTTAGGAAAAAACCAAAGAAAAGGGGTAAGACTCATCCTACAAAATAAACTAATCACTAGGACCAAATTTACACCTCGACAATAGCATCAAAAACTAGACACCCTAGGTTTTAGCACTATATTCCTATTTAGGAGCTATTTTTTAGGAGGTATGGGACCTACGGGGATGGTTTTAGACCTAAAATATGTACTTAGGTCTAAAGGGGTTAAGTTTGGAAATCTACGGATGACCAAGGATAAGCAAAACGATGTCTAGGGAATGTAGTAAGACCAAGACAAGTCAAATAAAAAGACATGGCTAAATGTGAATAAAATCTCATATTCTCTAGTTAGAGTCTCCCATAAAATGAATATGAAAAGACATAATATGTGTGTTTTCTTGACCAATTTAGGGTGTATACATTTTAAATTTTTTATTATTTTAGGAAAATTAGACATTTAACTCTTAAAAAATAAGGGTCTAGAATATGGGAATAATTCTAATTAAATATAGTAAGGCATATGTTTATATAAATTTGACAAAATTAACTTGCATAAGGGAGAAGAACACTTATCTAGAAAAATAGGGTGATTCAGATGAGTTGGTGTCTGAGAACTTACACATAGGACTGAGACACTATCTAAAACTTGGATCTATCTTTCATTTTTTTATTGGACAAGAGTGTTGAAAATAGGACACCCTAGTTTCTGGCACTATGGTCCTCCCTAACACTCTTGTTCTGAGGGTAAAATCTTATTAGGTTTTTTTCATCATCTCAATATGACCTTGTGTACCAAAATTCAGGTCTTAGGAGTCACCAGAGCTCATTGTACATCTATTTCAATCTTCAGTACTTGTATTAGTCTGCACAAATGGAAACAACAAATAAAATCAAAGAAAAAGAGGGAAAATTGGGTTATTAGAAGAATGATCACATAATCAAGAACCTCTTCTATTCTGACTACTACCTACATTAACCCTCAAACTAGGGTCTCTAATCTGATTTAGTTATCCCTTATGGAACATGCATAATCAATGCACATGATTGATGCAAGATTAAATTTTGCCTAGTCCCTTCCTTGATCAAGCATGAAAATCTATGTGTGATGCAGAGAAGCTGAGATATACTATTGATTGATTTTATTATGTCTAATGTGCCAAAATAGTAAGTGTTAGATATAAATTGCCTTGTGTAGTCCTTTATATAGTAGACTCATTATTTCAAATTTGGGATCTTTATTTACATTTGGCCAACATTTGGAAACTTAGGAATGGAGCAAAGAAAAGGGTTAAGACATATCCTACAAAAGAAACTGACCAAGACCAAATTTTCACTTGAACAACACCAAAAACTAGACACCCTAGGTTTCAGTGTTATAGTCTTATTTATGCATTGTTGTTTAAGGGATATAGGGCATGAGGGAATGGGTTTATGCCTAAAATATGTACTTGGGTCTAAAAGGGTTAAGTCTGGAAAGCTACAAATGACCAGAGATAATCAAAATGATGTCTAGGGAGTGTAGAAAGACCAAGACAAATTAGATAAAAGGACATGGCTAAATGTGAATAAAAGCTCATATTCCCTAGTCGGAGTCTCCTATAAAAAGACTATGAAAAGACATAATATGTGTGTTTGCTTGACCAATTTAGGGTGTATACATTTTAAATGTTTTATTATTTTAGGAAAATTAGATGTTTAAATACTAAAAAATAAGGGTTTGGAATATGGGAATAATTTTGA
>JARHVA010000515.1:2217500-2395000 GCA_037957365.1 Torreya grandis
CATATACTACCCAAGATGTAGAGATAACCACCCTATTCATTATTATCCTCTTGTTAAAAAAATATATATGTGGAATTTATAAAAACAATCACACTACTAAAATTTTTGATATGCTTCCTACCATTAAGGATCATCTTCAAAATAATACACAACTTGAGGAAGATCTTAATTACATCTCAAAAAGATGAAGGAAAACATTTTCTACAATAATTATCTAAATAAATTTGTTCTAAGGGCTCCTATAAATCTATGAGCTATGTCATCAGTTGTTCCACCACCTCCAAAACAATGGGTACAATAATATTGGTCTCTAAAAGATTTAATTCCTCAATAATCATTGATACCTTATAAATATAAAACATCAATGGATGCTTCAAAAAAATGAACAATAGGTGCCTCAACCAATATTTTAATCAATAAAAATGATTCCCAAATCAAAAATAAGACTTGCTACTTGTTCCTTTGAACATGCCCCCAAAAAATGAAAAATTAAATTATCTTAAGTTACCTACTTAGCCTATGTAAACCCTAAAAATAATTAGGCAACCCCGATATACAATGAGGAACAAGAAAGGACCATGGGTCTAAATGTTATAGATTGTAATAATATTCAATTATGTTTAGAGAAAACACTATCCAATCCTTCCCCATCAACCATTACTGAAATAACCAATGGGAAGGAATAATTGGTTATTCCTAACAAAAAACCAAATTATAATGAAAAACCTTAAGATAACATTCCTCCCATTATCCCATCACTAACACCATTACCAAAAAGATGAAAATAAACATAACACGGGGTTGAGTCTAAATTAATAAAAGAACTAAAATGGTTAATAATTGATATTCATTTAATAAATGTCGTAAAATATGTTACTAATCTCAACATAATTATTAATGAACTATGTTTAAAAATTTTAGGGTGAAAAAAACAATATCCCATCACCATACAAGTAAACAGTAAGCTAGTTGACCTTCTAGTGGGAAAACATCTCTTACCAAAAGATGGAGACCCTTGAATTCCACTCATTATAGTATCAATTATAAAAAAATTATATCCATGTGTTGGTATATCTAGGTGCTAATATCAATGTTATGAATTATAACACATTGAAAGTGTTATCTCTATTTTGGGTAAAACTAACATCCACAGTATTTTAGATAGTTGATCATTTAATTTACAAACTGTAAAGGGTCATAGAAGATGTTTTAGTTATAATAGAGTCATGGGAATATATTTTATAATTTATGATACTCGAAAAAAAAAAAAACTAGTATATGCATTAATTTTGGGAAGACCATGGGTTTATACATAAGTTAATTTGATACATTGTAGGTTACAGGACATGATAATCTTAAATGGATTAAAAGATAATAAAATTTCCCTATATTGACTTTAAAAAAAATTCTTGGAATCCCTTTATCACTTATGGATAGATGAACCAGAAAAAAATATTAATAATATTTATTTTTTAGTGATAGTTTCAATTATAAATCATGAAAATTAGTTAGAATATTATTTCAAAGAATTTAATTAAGTACACCAGCTTTAGAGGTCAACGGCCTAGATTTTATGCCACTAATCTAGCTCCATTGGTCACCAATTTGTCTTTGGAGGATAACAAACTAAATTTAAAGACTATAAAAAAATATTTGCAGGATTAAAAAACCAACTCTAGACATGCCCACACTGAAAATTAATGTCACACATATATACAATAGAGTGTCATCAATTAGGCACAAAGTAGCCAAAGATATTTTCTTATAGCCTTTTATTTCTATTTGTTAGGAGTTGTTTTGGAAGGATAATATTTATCTAATGAAATTAAAACCTTACACATGTTACAACCTCACCCTTACCCCTTGAACTCTTTTATGAGTTAATTTAGGAAAGTTAATTAAGTCCATCCAAGTACAAAATATATTGTAACACAACCAGGGAAATTATTGAATATAAATAATTAGTTGACTAATGAACAAAAAACAAAATTATTTGATATATTAAAAACATATAAAAAATAATTTTATTAGGAGTATAGTGATATGAAAGGTATTCATCATATTATTTTCACTCACAATATGTATTAAGAAAATTTAAAAATAGTTAGACAACCCCAACTAATGATAAATCATACATTGAGATATACGATGAAAACTAAAATCAAGAAATTATTAGAAATAGGATTCATATATCCAATTTTAGATAGTAAATGGGTTTCTCCCTAGTAATAGTACCCAAAATTAATGGTAAATGGAGGATCTATGTACAATAAAGGGAACTCAAAAAATTAATAATGAAATATTATTTTCCCTTACCCTTTAATGATCAAGTTTTAGATAATCTAGTTGAGAATAAATAATTTTATTTATTATATGAATTTAGTGGGTAAAATCAAATAAGAGTGGTTAATAAAGATATAAATGAAACCACCTTGACATGTCCTTGGGGAATATTTTCATATAAAGTTCTATCTTTTGGGTTATATGATGTACCAACTAATTTTTGAAGGATAGTACTTGAATTATTTGCTAATCTAACCAATGAATGTTGAGGTTTATATGGATGGATTTATAGTGTATAGAAATTAATTTTATGAGGATTTATAAAATTTAGATAGTGTGTTGACTAGGTGTGAACAAAATAAACTAATTGGAGTTATGAAGATGTCTAATGATTTTGGATCAAAGTATTATCTTAGGCCTCTACATCATAATTGAAGGGATACAAATAGATCCTAAAAATATTAAAGTTATCACCAAACATATATTAAAATATTATTAGGACATTCAAGGTATTATAGGCATTTTATTTAATATTTTCTAAATCTTTCAAAACCCATGGTATCTTCTCTCAACAATTATAGTGATTTTGTATGGTTTGAAAAATGTCAACAATCATCTAAAACAATAAAATAAGAATTTATCTCTGCTCCAATACTTAGGGGACCTAATTGGGAACAACCTTTCCACATCCATGTAGATGCTTATAACATTGTGATGTGAATAGTTTTAGGACATAAAGATGAAATAAGTAAGATGTACATTATTTATTACATAAAAAGAAACTTAAGACCTATTGAAAGGAACTATACAAAAGTGAAAAATAATTCCTTGTTATATATGCTATAAATAACTTTCATCATTACATTACTAAATATAATTTTATTTTTTATATACAAACCATTCAAATATAAAATACATAATGAATAAACTAGTATTATGTGGGTGAATCATCAGATGGTTACTTATTTTATTGGAATTTAACATAACAATTATTGATAAGATAGGGATTGCTAATGTGGTTGTATACTTCCTATCAAGGTTGATTATTTTAGGAGAATATGAACTAGGGGAGGATGATTTTTAAATGAATAGATGTTCACATTTTCAACACACACACACCATGGTTTGTTGATATGGCCAATTTTCTAGTTACAAGTAAGTTTCCTCATGATTTTACTCATAAATAAAATAAATTTTTAATCAAGAATATTTTTAGTTATAAATGTTTTAATGGAATATTGTTCAAATATGGACCTAAATTTGTGATTCATAGATGTGTTTATAAGTATGAGTTATATGACATCCCAGGAGTCTATCATGATAAACCAAGAGGAGGGCATTGCTCATACAAAAGGATTATTTATGTTTTAACCTTTTAGGACTTAGAAAGTATAAAAATTATGTTTTTTTAAGAGTTGAGTATGTTAAATCAAGGTAATACTATGCAATAAATATAACAACTAATTATTTATATAATTATCTAACTTTGAAATTTTAAAAAATAGTAATAATTAGTTCAAGTAAGAATCTATATACAAAATAATTGACATGGATGATATAGAGGCTAAAAATTGAGTTAGAATTTGGTCTAAATGCCATAAATAGGATCCCAATTTCATAACCCCTCCTGGATAGTAGTTCCATAATTATATAGTATAACCATTACTATAAATGTGGTAGTAGTGTCCTTGTATTATTAGTAGTGTCCTCTATACAATACAATCCTGAGTTTTTGTGTGTACTTGTGTTTGGATCTATGAGGTATTTTCCTATGTACATGAGTTATGAAACCTTGTATATTATCTATTTTGACTGAATTTATGAGAAAATCCTAATCCTCTATGTTTTTAGGGCATCTGGTTGATAAAAGTTGAAAAGTGTGTTTTCCAATGTGGTAGGCTAGACATCCTTATCACCTTACCATGATGAGAGTTTCCTACATACCTATAATTTAGGAAGGATCAAGCTTGATTTAGTTATCCCCATCCAAGTGCTAGTATAAGTACAAGTGAAGCTAGTATGATAGTGGACTTAAATGCTTTAAATGTGTTTAAGACTAGAAATATGGGTAATCTAAGCTTTAAAGCATTGTAGATAGTAGTATGTAGAAGTAGGACATAACAAGGATTGATAACATTAATTGTGCAAAACATTTTCTAAGTTTGAATGTGTATTTTGTATATGGTTTCCATCTAGTGGTTATATTTTTAAAATTTATGTATATATTGTTTTGTTGCTTGTGTAGATGATTAAAGAGGTCTAGGCCAACCCTATGAGGTTTTTGATTTGAAAAGATATCCAATTATAAAAAAGAGAGGGAAAGGAAATTACTTTCATTATTATTCCACTAGCACCATGTGGTGCTACTACCCTTATTATAGAGCTAGTGTCCAAGTGGTAGAACACTAGGGCCAAGATGCAAGAATGAGGGTTTAGGACTACTTTAGGGATGACAAGGGATACTTATGGCCCACATCAAGGCTAGATAAATGTGATAATATGATATAGGATAGGTTTATGGATAGGTTAGGGATATGTAGTCTCAAGTAGAACTCTTATCATTGAAATACAAATTTTAGGTGATTACATTTGCCCCCCTTTATTCTATAAATGTAACAAAGTGAAATGACTAGGATAAAGGAAAAAGAAGCATACCTAAACTTACCTAAGAGGTGAATCCCATGAGTCTAGGTTTGAGTATTTAAAGCATACTCCAATGCATGTATTACAAGTGAAACATGCATAAAAAATTCCTTACTAAGATATGTCAAAATCAAAGACTAAATTAAGTAAATAAGTAAAATTGGGTAAAGATATAGGAGAGAGGAAAGGAAATAACACACCTCATTGGGTACATAAACCAATGCATAAAATTGGTGAAAAATTATGTGTGTGTATGAATATAGTTATCAATCATTGAATATATTAGATGAAGATGATGTCTTTCTCAATCCTCATATATGGGTGGCTCAAGAACTTAATCCAGTTTTGAATCCATCATTTCTCATCCATACTTGGTGGATAATGACCTATCAATAGATTAGATTGGATTAATGGTGTGTCCAACCATCTCATGTAGGTGGATCATGAAATCATGTAGGTATGAATCCATAATTTACCACACATTTGTATTAGATTCATTTTAAATTGAAACTATGTGATGTAACTAGAAATGTCTAACTTGTTATGTCAACTCTATAACCATTCAGGTATATCAAGTAGCTCTCAGTCACTCAAGAATGAAAACCATTTTAGATATAATAAGGGATGAAAATAGTGTGTAAATTGGAATATTATGTTATATATACACATCATAGATAATGACATGGAATATATCATTCCATCTGATCAACCAATGTGTAAGTGAGCATACAAAAATAATGTGTTGTGCACATACCCCCAAATTGAATATCTAAACATATGGATTCTAGATTGAGTTGTAATAATATGTATATGAGTATCTATACTAAATATGGTAATGGAAATGCTATACATTATGCTCCCAATCTAAGAAAAATAGTATGAATCTAATCAAAACTAGGTAAAATTAAGAAATATGTAACTAAACTTATGTAAACTTGTATTGTACCTATTATATTTTTCTAACCAATATGGGTTTTTTTTAAATTGAGGATACTGGATAGTATCATCATATCTTGTATAAATAACACCATTATTATATATGTGGCTTTAGTGACCCAATTTGGGTGTTAGTGTCCTTATACTTTGATTTTTGTGTAACTTTATTGATCTCTACATCACTATTTTCCCACTATGTTTACATGAGTCTAATTTCTATAAAATGAGCTTGTGTACTGAAAATTTAGTATGAGTACATTATAGGATCCTGATATATATGAAAAATTCCTATGCATTCCCCTTCTTTTGAGAGGATTTGTTTGACCTATGCAATAATTGTCCTCAAAATAAAAATCTATGCAAAATGTGTGTTAACTGGATCATATATAATAATTGTGTAATAATCTAATATAATGTGAATGCATAACATTGGAATGTAAGATAATCTATGAATAATTTTTTAATTTGTAATTATATCACTTATATCATTCACAAGGGTTTTAAAATAGATACAATAATGTATGCAATAATAAATATGAGTAAAACTAAGTAGCTACCTATGGGAATGAGTCATGATGTCCATCACGACAACCAACTAGGAAGGGAAGATGCATGAGGTCCCTCATGGAATATTGTGTAATAAGAAAGATACAAGTTTCATGGCCATGATGCATACAATAAATCATGCATACAAAACACATGAGTCATGTAAACCAGGCCAAGGGGCCATAATACAAGGGACATGAATACTTGCCACTAAATATGATAAAACAAGACATACAAGGACATGTTCAAATTTACAAATACACAAGCAAAAAGTAATTTGGCTTAGAGACACATAGGAATTTTTCAAATATCCACATACACAATTGAGAAGGCACACACAAGGACATGATCACATGTACAAATCATACAAACTATGAAAATAGGTGGTGTAGAGCCAAAGAGTAATGGCATATTCAAATTCCATTGAATAGAAGAAGCACATAGATAAAACAAGTCTAAACTAGGAAAGATATAAGTGAAAATATACATGAACATGTAATAAAAATATGTGTAAGAGATAAGATGTACATATACTAATTTTAAAGTAGTAATAGATGATGGAAAATCTAAGTGTAGCCTAATCAATATCGAGATATAATAATGTTAAATTTGTGATGTAAAGGTTAGAAAGATGTAAAATGGTAATCAAAACTATGTATAGGGTACCCCAAATAGGTGAATGTGTCAAATGAAGAAATTGTGTACCAGTGTATATGTCCTTAATGGGTAGATAATAGTGAATCTATATTGGTGTAGTAGACCTAATACCTATAGGCAATCTACAAGCACTTGACAAGAATAAGTGAAGTATGTATGTATGATAAAACTAACTATACTAAGACAACTAACATATGTAGTGTATGGAAAATTTAAGAGATATAAGCATGGTAATTCATACAATCTATAATTTTGTTTTTTTTGAGTAAATATTTGAATGTTTTTGTGTTTTTGAAATATTATATTGTTTTTGAATTTTTTGGATATAAGCAATGTAAAATAAAAGTGAAAATGAAAGTATATACAAGGAGTGAGAGAGAAGGAAAGTATGTACAATAAAGGAGGAATAATACTAACTAATGAGTCTCATAGGAGATTCACTATCAATGTGTCTTGTGTCAACTAAAGGAATAGTGATCATGTGTGCTATATGAAAGGGAAATTTTAGTCCTAGAACCTACTATACTAAGTGATCTATAGCTAGCCCTACATGTGTAGTGGTTATAGGAATCTATGACACTGATTATGATGTCATGTGAACTATAAGGGTCTTAGGGACCCATATGGTATAATATTTTGTAGGTGACATAGGTTCCCTATGTTGGAAACCCCAAGAACTCAATAACACTAATCTCAGAAGAAAATGAGTAGAGGGAGACACTCTAGAATTTATAATAGATATTTGATGCATGCAATGTCTCTAATAATGGTCTTTATGAGAGAGTATGCATATGTGGTAACACTATAGGAGTATACCTCACCTACACTAGTGGATATACTAAATTTAGTGGTGTACTAATAGGAACTATGATCAGATTTATAATTGATAACTATGTTGTAACTGTTAACTATTATATAAATACCTATGTGATAGGTAGAAGATACTCATATGGAAGATACTAAATTGTGACCACCTAATTTACATGTATATATTTTATGCATAATTTTACTATGGATGGGATGTATCATATCTTTTATATCCATGGCCTAGCTAGTAATATGGCAAATACACTTGCACTAGGTACTACTAATAATATAGTTACCACATGTGCTATTCCAACTTGTAGTGGAAGTATAATCTCCCTGATGGAGCTCTAAACATGAACACCAAAACAATTGATAATTATGTCTATAGGAGATATATCCTACTCTGAATACCCCAAATATTATATAATTGTGATAATGCACATGATAATACTTGACCTATTATCAACCATACCACTATGGATATGATTATGATCTATGTAGGCTCATACAAAGAGTGAAAATAAATCTGAATCATCAACAACATATTTCTCTAATAAGGTGATGAATGGTCTAGAAGGAACTATAGTGTGGTACACACCAATGAGATTATATAGTGGGTTTCCCTCCTCTAAATTAGTGTGATATGATGCTAGTGTTGGATCTACCTAATATGTGTAATAAACACCTGAAGTGTTCCCTACCTCATTTTTTGTATGCTTTGGAAATGGATCTAATAATATTTTCAATGTCTTAGATTCCATTTTTTGTATATTGGGCACCTATATGGGTGTGACCACATCAATAATGTTAGCCTCTTTCAAATCTTGTATTTTATGTTTTAAATTGATGCATTTTTTTGTTGTATGGCCTGGTGCCCTATTATATTCATAGAATGCAATGGAATCATAGTTATTTGAAAGATTTTATATCATATCAACATAGTTTATGGGAGGGAGAGACATGACATTACATTCTAAAATATTTTGTAAAACATGTGCTAGCAATTATATAAGGTTGGTGAAAACTCTGTGTGGAGTAGCTGACAAAATTAGGCAAGGAGATGGATCTGAAGATGCATTAATTATGTCCATTGGATCATTATTGTTTTCAATAACCCTTATCTTGTATCTAATATTAATATAACTCTTAACATTTGATGTTTTTATTATTATATGTTTTATTTTTCCCATAGAGAGAAGCTTGACTTCTCTTTATTTCATTGTGTGGCATAAATTTGTGGAGGTTGGAAACTACTTAAACAAGATATCTTCATGTAATTTGGGTAGAAGACTCTATTTAAGGATGTCCTAAAGATATTTATCTACCATGGGGATAGTCAACTTGGATGATATAGTCTTATTTTGTAAGATGTATTCAATAATAGGCTCATTTGATTTTTATTTCAATTGTGAAACTTAAGCATATGAGATATTATCACTAATGTTTATTGAGAAGTGTGTTAAAAACATAACTACCAATAGATTGAATGTAGTGATAGTCTAAAAAAAATTAAGACATAATCCTTTTGACTGTATGGGTTTAACTTAGTGGGGGGCAATAATTGGACATGTAGTCCAAACATGTTGTGTGAAAAACTCATAGATGGTTATCTAGGTCATCCTTACCATCATACAATGTAAGCTTAGGTGGCACAAATCTAGATGGCACAAGAGTTAAAACTATGTGATGTGGTAAAGGTTCAGGTAAAATAACATGATAATATAAGTCATGTTATGGCCTATTGTCTCCCTAATCAATATGTAACACATTATTCTATAGAGTATGAACCTTGTGCATAAGGGACTATACATCTAGAGTGGAGGAACTAGCCATAAGAGGTGTAGCTATCATTGAAGGTTTTTGAGTTACAATTTGTTGTTTTACTAGTTGATTTGGCCCCATTTTATGTGTAATAATGTTATTATGTATGGGAGTAGAGTATTTACCATTGTTTGATTTATCCTTTATTTCCATTATGGTTTGTAAAATTTGTGCATGATCAAGGGGTTATTATTGAAGTCTATCTTTGAATCTCTATAAAATCTCATCCTTATTGAAAATTAGTTTTTTGTTGTTAATTAGAGGGAGAGCTCCCAAATTTACACCTTGAGTTTCATATTGATCTTGATTATATTGTTCATCTTTTGATGCATTGTCATTGAAATCCACATAATCAGGTTGTCAGAGATCAATGATGGGAGTTACAACTGGTGTGAAAGATAAATGTTTTAACCTTTTAAGACTTAAAAAGTATAAATAATGTTTTTTTAAAAGATATTAGTATGCTAAATTAGGGTAATAACATGCAATAAACATAGCCACTGATTTGTTATATAATTGACTAATTTTGACCTTTCTAAAAAAGTAATAAATAGTGAAAGTAATAACTTAAATGGAAAACAACTAAGACAAATGATATGGAGGCTATAAATTGAGGTAAAAAGTAATATAAGTGTTATAAATAGGATCTCAATGTTAGAAACCCTCCTAGACAATAGTAACCTAATTGGACAATAGTGCCATTATTTGAAATGTGGTAGTAGTGTCCTTATATTGGCAATAGTGTCATCTATGCAAGACTATCTCAAGTTTTTGGTTGAACTTATGTCTAGGTCTAAAAGATTTATTCCTACATGCACAAGATCTTAAAACCTATATATTTCCTATTTTTACTAAATTACGAGTAAACCCTAATCCTCCATGTTTCAAGGGCATTCAGTTGATATAAGTTGAAAAGTTTGTTTGTTAGTAGGGTAGGTTAGACATCCTCAACACCCTATTGTGATGAATGTTTCCTACATACCAATACTCCAAGGAGGGATCAATATTGATATAGTTATCCCCACCTAAGTGCTAGTGAAAATGATAGTGAAACTAGTATGATAGTGGACTTGAATGATTTTAATGTGCTTGAGATTGGAAATATGGGTAAATTGAGATTAATAATGTTGTATATGGTAGTATGCAAAAGTAAGATAGAATAGGGATTGATAACCTTAATTTTTCACAACTTGATCTAATTTTGAATTTTTATTTTCCATAATATTTATATCGAGTGGTTAGAGGCCTAAAAATTATGTATATATACTAGAGGTCTATGCCCACCCTAAGAGGTTTTAGATTTGAAAAGATATCCATTTGTGATAGAGAGAGGTAAAGGACATTAACACCATTATTGGGACACTAGCTCCAAGTGGCACTACTATCCTTATTATGGAGCTAGTGTTGAAGTGGAAGAACACTAGGTATGAAGGGATAAGATGAAAGAATGAGGGTCTAAGAGTGAATTAAGGATGACTAGAGATGTGTATGGCCCAAACAAAGGCTAGATAAGTGTCATAATAGGATATAAGATAGGTATAGGGATAAGTAGTCTCAAGTAGCTCTCTTAGCACTCAAATACCATTTTAGGTGATTAAAATTCACAAAGTCCTACAAGTTATGTAATATTATCCTTTACTTCACAAAAATATGAATAAATATATTTGGTAGTGTGATACATGTTATATGATGGGTAACCACATTGTCTAATGAAATTCCCCTCCATACTCAAGTGGTATTAGGAAAAAAATGAGAAATGGGGGTTATATTTCAATGGTCACATTGATCTAATCTCACAAATAAAGGATTACATATTTGTGTGTATTGAACATGTCACTAAATGGAAAGTGCAAACTCTACCATTTTATTATGAGGATAAAGTTTACAACTTATTGCATGACAAGATTCTTTAACATCTTAGAGTAACTAGAGCTATTATTCCATATCAAGAACCATAATTTACATCCAAATTGATCCATACATTTATATAATACTATTATATCACTCATAAGAATTCATACCATTATCATCCTCAAGTCAATGGCCAAGTACAGGTCACTAATTAAGAGCTATAGAGTATCCTAATAAAGATATTAGACATCGATAGAAGGGATTGTCCAAAACATTATCAAAATTCATTTAGGCCTACACCACCACATGGAATTCCATGATAAGATTTTTTCCATGTGATTTACTATATTAAAATAGACCATTACTTACAATTGATTTTAAATTATAAACATTAATAACATTAATGGAGGTAGGCACTGACCTGATAAAATGACAACATAAGAGGATATTATAATTGAATAAATTATATGAATTTATAATTAAAGAAATAAATCAAATAAAAATCCTTCAATACGAAAGGAATGGATGGAATGACCATAACATCAAATAAAAGAAGTTAAAATATGGATATTGGGCCTTACTATTTGACTTAAAGTACTAACACTTCAAAGGTAATTTTTTTACACAATGGTTAGGCCCATACCAAATTGATTTTTTTTTAAATAGACCTATCCAAATATTACCAATCTATGGGAATAGTAAAATCCTCTTGGCAAATGGACACAAATTAAGGCTATATCACCAACCTCCTAGTAAATAATAATTCATCAAGAAGATATGATTTCAAGTAGCATTTGTTTAGAAGAAATTTTTTCTTCCTATATGAGAGATCCATATATCTATAGTTATAATAAATGAAAAAAAATTGAAAACCAATAATTATCAACCCTTTCCAAAAAAATAAAAACAAAAAAGGAGAAAATTTGAAAATCAATAAGTGGAGGATTTTCCTATAAACAAGAAATAAAATAATACCTCATGACTAGATTTTTACTCTTCTTTACATCATCATAAGACACATTTACAAAATCAAATCAAGGAAAATAAAAGTTAGTCTAAGTTATTTAGTTAAATATTGTATGATTAAAATTAATTTTGAGTTGTTAATATTTTACTTCATGTTCACTTTCATAAAAAGGGGCCACTTCAACATATACACCATGGCCATAAAAGGGGTCATAACATAAAAATTAAAACATTATGACATTTTGGATATGACATAAAAGATACTCATTATTTAAAACAAGGTATGATTTCAAGTAAATGCCAAAAAGTGATAATCAAATCATGATTGGAGGTTAAAAATGGATATTTTCACATGTGTGGTAACTTCAATCAAGTCACAACATTTCAAAATTATCCTAAATGACCTAAAATTAATTCTATATCCATCTAACAGCCATATTAATTATAAAATTATGGATAATAATTACCTTAAGAGTTGGGTAGTCATTCATCACCCCTCACCCATCTTTACATCTCTCACTTCCTCTTTTTTCTCATTAACCTCATTTTGTGTCATTACCTTTCTATGTTGTTTTCCCCTCACTTATACTCAATAAATCCTAATTTTTTTCCTTCCTTCCTTTAAATCATGGATCATAAAAGGAAGAGATGAATTATATGAATTAATATTATAGAATGAAGTTATGGTAGAAGTAATTAGAGTATTAGTATGGTTAGAGTTATTAGAGAAATTCCTTGGGTATGATTAATAAATAGAGGATTAAATCATGGTTAATATTGAGAGGGACAATTCTAAAGTGATAGGTGTGAAAATTATAGTGTGTTCTACCATTATTACTAAAATTTATAGTATTCCATTGGTTTTCATGATTTCACATAACAAACCCTCCTACAAGGACTTAGTTTAGGTTTTCCATGTGGAGGGGGAACAAACCCTATAAATAATCATTAATTTAAGAGGATAATGTAAGGTTATCAACATGGAGAGCTTCCCAAAACCATGTAATATTTCCCTTTGGGTAATAAAGTTATTTAATTATGATAGTCCATTTTTTACTATATTAGGATCCTCCATGAGAATGTTGAGTCACTTGAGGCATTAGAGAGATAGGCCTGAGTGGATAATCAACCTTCCTAAATTACTCAATGGTTCCATTCAAGTAATGGTAAGAAACTATGTGCAATCGATGGAGAATATTATACATTATGGATTTATTTAACTAATCTTCCACCACCACTTTCTAAATAAATCAAATAGGGAGGTAAAATGGAAATAATTTTTATAAGGATAAAAATAAAATTAGGTCAAATACCTTTAGGACATCTTTTGCATAACCAAATACTATGAAGAAGAAACAAGTTTCCACTTCTACCCTAGGATATCACACTAAGAAGATAATATAAACTATGAAGTTTACTCTGGAGCCAACTAAAAATAAGAAAATAAGGACACTAAAAACCTTGGGAGTCATTAGAATTATAACTATAGATCTTGAAATTGTAATAGTTTCATAGGCCTTTAAAATCATACAATCATATAAAACTAAAGAGTTAGCCATAACTACACCCATGTCTATGTCCTTTAGAATAAACACTAGAAGGGGGATTCCTATAACTGAACATAGGTCTATTCATTTGAAAAAACAAGGATGCTTATCCTTTCCCAAGAATATGAGGCTACTACAAAGATTCTAGGCGACTTGAAAATGGTAGAGATACATGATAATATGACTTAAGATAATCATATTTCTGAAAAAAACTTCAATCATGGTTGATGAGGTTATCAATATAGAATAAACTATATTTATAAATGAGGAGCCTCTAGGAATGGAAAAACCTGCAAGTGAGGATTTAGAGATGCCTCTTCAACCTTCATATTCATCTAGACCAATTGTAGACAAAATGATGTAGGAGAATCACTACATTTTGTGAATTTTGGTCTATTTCAAATGTTTTAAGTCATTTTAGTAATTTAAGGTCTGTAAGATTCAATATTATAAGCTAGATCTTTGTTAAATTTAAATTGGGATCACTTTGGCATTTTCCTACCATAAGATTAAATGTTGTAATTGGTTTATTTATACTATATAAAATTTTCAATGTTATTTCAATATATACATGGATTACATGATTAGTCATTGTAATGATCATGTTAGAAGTTGGGTGAGTTAGGACTTTCCTAATGTTCATGAGGTAGTTTAAAATTAGTTGGATCAATTATGGGATATAAAAATAACTTGTAAATGTATGTTGTAGTCATTCTTATGGGGTTTTATTCTAAGGTGTAAATTTTATGAACCCTAATAAAATGAATAAATTTTTTTGTGTTCTTGAAAACTAAAGTTGTAGACCCTATTCCTCTGAATATGCAAAGACATTGGTTATGTATGATCAAGTAATAGAGAAAGGTACATTCATGATTTTATTTTATAGTTTATTATGAGGTTATAAGTTTTAATACATGTTTACTAAGGTTTATAAAGTATTTTTTTATTATTTACAAGTCATGTGTAAGAATTTAACTTGGAAAGTCTGTGTAATACCCTACATTCTATATTTTGAAGACTGAGCAAAAGCATGTGTCTTCAAGGGAAGATTATATGTGAAGATTTTTGAAACATATTAATGATATTAAATTGGTATAATAGTTTTTAAGAATATTTAAAACATTTCGCTTTTAAATTTTGAAAAATATTGGCTGAGGAGATTAAATATATACCCTATGTTGCTTGGGTGATGTGAAGAGAAGGACTGGGCATGTATTCTTGTGAGAAGGAATTTTTTTAAATTGATTTTAGACATAAATGTATATAATTTTAAGTGATATTTTAAATATTATAATTTTTTTTTATGAATCTCAAAGTGTTTGAATACATAAGGTTTTCATAAACAATGTACTAGGCCTGTAGATAACTGTGTTTCAAGACATAGTCAAACAAAATCTTGTGAAAATGTTTAGCAGAGGTGTCATAGAT
Source organism: Torreya grandis (assembly GCA_037957365.1). Classification (NCBI taxonomy): domain Eukaryota; kingdom Viridiplantae; phylum Streptophyta; class Pinopsida; order Cupressales; family Taxaceae; genus Torreya; species Torreya grandis. The sequence continues at coordinate 2,232,986 of JARHVA010000515.1, forward strand.
GGTAAGTGTTGATTGGATAAGGTGTTTATTTTTTGAGAGGCATTAAACCTTAAGTAAGTTTTAAAACCCACTTTGGAGTCTAGAAGATCAAATAACTCCTCAGATATGCAAAGTTTGAGTAAACCCTGTGGTTAGGGTTTCCAAATTTAAAATCAATTTGGTGGAGTTACAATCATTAAAAATATATAAAACATGGAGATTTTTTAATATTCCATGGGATATAAGATATTTTAAGGTTTTTATCTTGTAACAAAGTGTTTATGTATGGAATATAGGGACTATGTGTAAAATAGGGATCAAAGAGACCTAACAGGCCTAAATAAATCCTAATAAGTGGTTAGTAAGGTACTTTAAGAGTTGAGTTAGACCATGAAAATTCATGGAGAGATAAAATAATATATATGGTACCTTAAAATATTTTTATTTTCCTAATGGAATATTTTACCTGTTCATACCTACTAAGAGAATCTGTCAAAGGAAAAAAGCAAGGTATGTTGAGGAAGTTGCTTTGAGAGGACATGTAGGTTATTAAGGAAACAAAAGAGAACTTAAATTAGAGTGGGAATGAGATTCATAACCTTAAATAACTATCAAAACCCTAAATTGGCTTACTTATGATCTTTTTTAATAAGCAAGTGAGTTGAACAAGTAAGAGAAAGATAGTCAATGTTGATAAGTGTGAGAGTTGATGAAATGTTTTCAAGAAAGAGACAAAGTGTGGATGTTCAAAAATGATCACAAGATACTATTACCAAAGAAGTAAAAACTGATTATAGTCTTGATTTTCTAAGCTCAAGAGGTTTAGATAAATGATATTAGAGAGTGATAAACAAATATAGCAAGTCATAGCTAGGTGATTCAAGGAAGAGGTGAGTGTATGAAATTGTGTTTTTGAATCCATATTAGACAAGATCATCAAAAACCTCTGCATCATTTGGTATCAGATCATGGTAAAGGTATGTTTTGAGTTTTTTGAAAGTGTTGATTCATTTTATGTGAACATTTTGATAAGGTTGCTTTGATATATTATAATGAGATTGTTAATGCAAGTTATAGGAAAGAGTGGAGAGGTAGAAATATCTGAAATAAAGAGTGTGGAAAAATCCCTTAAACCAAATAGGCTTAGAGAGAGGAGAGATAGTGAAATATCCAATATAGAATCTTAATAAGAGATTAAGATAGAGAGAGGAGTCCCAAGTGAGGACAAGCAAGAAAATTAAATCTAAGAGAAAGAGAGTCAAGTGAGAGAGACCCAGGTGAGGTCAAAGGAGACAAGTAGGTAGTCTTGTCAAGAAGAATAAAGGTCAAGGTGAGACCTAGAGAGAGTGTGAAGAGTGAAATAAAGATGAAGGGATTAAATAATGAAGAATGCCATAAAAATATAGACAAAGGAAAAGAAGCGAAGCAAAGATAATTAGAGAGAAAAGGAGATTGTTGAGATGAATTTGGTATTGATAAGGTTAGAAAAAGTCTTGGAAGAGATGAGACCAAGATTCCTTATGCAAATCAAGAAGAAAGTGAGATGGCCTCTCAATTAGATGATAGAGAAGAGAAGAAGACAAATGATGAATATGTTAGCAAGGTAGCCTAATAAAGGAAGAAAAGTGGAAAGCAAGCCTCAAAAGATTATAACTAATTATTTCTTGGAATGTCTATATACAGGTGAAGAGTTCAATGAAGATGAAAAATATATGAATAAATATAAGGAATGGATGACAATAAATAAGTGTGGACATCATGATAAGGTTTAGGAACAAGCTTATTGGACAACTGAGTATGGTGATACAATTCTATGCTACCCAATAAGGTGAACCACTTGATGAAGAAGGAGAGAGTGAGTATGCAACAACACCATGCCTCATGGTAATCATGAAAGAAGAGGCTTTGAGTAAAGAAAACATTGAGGAGAGGAAATAATCACAAGGTATTTGTTTTAATGTTGTTTTTGATGAGTATGCCAATTTGAAAGTTGATAAAGATGAGTTGTATGAGAGTACATTAAAGATAATGGATATGCTAATGGAAGTAAAATAAGAAACAGAGATGCCCAAATAAGTGTTTGACATGTAGGAATAAATAAATGAGGTGCCATAAGGAGAGTATAAAGAAGAAACACATATTAAAGTGCTTAAAAAGTATAAATTACATAAGGTAGAGGTGACTTACTTGGCACCAATTGAAGACAACAGAGATATAGGTGAATATATTACATAGGAGAAGAAAATGTGCCAACAAATATTATGATAATTGGATGATTTGAGTCTAATAGGAGATGAGGACTCCATCATAAAATTTGAGTTTGAATTGATGAAAATATTGAGCTAAGATGAAGAATATTTGGTAGCCAAAGAGAATTTTTATTTTGAAGAGAAACAAAGTGAAATTCAAGAGGAAAAACAAGGAATGGTTTTTTTTTATTTGGTTTCTTTATGTGCAGGTCTTTGGAGGAAGGAGAATAAGCAAAAAATGCACATGATTAGTTTGGATATCAATGGCTTAGCCAAGCATCAAGAAGGTTTGCATGCTTTAAATATTCCTTGGGATCTAGGAAGACATGAATTTGAAATAGGGATGATGAATATAACATCAAATTTAGATCAGTTATAACTTCCATGGAAAGTTTCCTTTTACTCATCAATAATATGATGTAGGAGCATCACTACATTTTGTAAATTTTTGTCTATTTATAATGTTTTTAGTAATTAGCAAGTCATATAATCATTTTAGGTATGTAGGAATCAATATTAGATGCTAGATCTTTGTCAAATTTTAATTTGGATCATTTTGGCACTTTCTCACCAATTTCATTGATTTGAATTTTCAAACTTCTTGACAAATTTTAGAGACTTTAATATTGTCTAGAGAAGTTTAAATGTTGTGATTGGTTTAGTGAGACTATATAAAGTGGTCAAGGTTATTTCCATACATACGTGGATCACATGATTATTCATTGTAATGGTCATGTTATAAATTAGGTAGTTAGTACTCTCCCAACATTCATGAGCGAGTTCAAAATTAGTTAGATCAGTTATGGGATATAAAAATAACTTGTAAATTTATGTTGTAATAAGTTTTATATGGGGTTGGATTAAAAGGGGGAAAGTTGATGAACCCAATAAAATGAATGAAAATTTTCTATGTTCTTGAAAACTAAAGTTGCAGACCATGTGCTTATGCATATGAAAAAATGTTGGTAGGTATAATCGAGTAATAGAGAAAGGTAAAATAATTATTTTATTTTGTAGATTATTTTTAGGTTAGAAGGTTTAATACATTCTTATGAAGGTTGATAAATCATTTTTTAATATCTAAAAGTCCTCTGTAAGAATTTAACTTCCAAAGTCTATTTAATACCCTACATTCTATGTTTTAAAGGTTGAGAGAAAGCATGTATCTTCAAGGGAATATTTTATGGGAGGATGTTTGAAAAATATTAATGATATTATTTTGGTCTAAAATTTTTGAATAATATTTAAAATGTTTTTCTCAGATATTTTGATAAAGATTGGTTAAGGAGATTAAATGCAGACCCTGTGTTCCCTAGGTGATGTGAACAGAAGGACTGAGCATGTATTATTTTGATAAGGACTATTTTTAAACTAATTGAAACACAAATGTGTATAGTGGTAAGTGGAATTTTCAATATTATCAAGTTTATTTACATGTCTCAAAGTGTTTGAATACATAAGGTTTTCATAAACAATGTACCAAGCCAATAGATAACTATGTTTCAAGACATAAATAAACAAAATATCATGAGAAATGTTGAGCATAGGTGTCATACATAGTAAGGTTTGATTGGATAAGGTGTGTATAGTTTATGTAGAGGTTATTTAACCTTCAAGAAGTTTTTAAACCCACTATGGTACATATAAGATCAAAAAACTCCTTCTCAAGTCTGTAGAGTCTAAGTAAACCCTCTAGCTAGGGTTTCCAAATTCAAAATTGATTTGGAGTTACAACTATAAAAAATATATGAAAATTGGTGATTTATTAATATTCCATGGTATCTAAGATATTTCAAAGTTTTTATCCTAATATGGAGTGTTTATGTACAGAATCTAGGGATTGTGTATAAAATAAGGGTCAACGAGACCTAATAGGCCTAAATAGAGCCTAAAAAGTGGTTATAAATTTAATTTAAGAGTTTATTTATACCATAAAACTTAATGGAGAGATAAATATGAGATTGGATACCTTAAAATAGTTGTATTTTCCTAAGGTGAGATTGTACTTGTCTGTACATTGCAAAAAAGACAAAAAAAGGCTACTAGGAGACTCTATCAAAGGAAATAAGTAGGGTATGTTGAGGAAGTTTATTTTAAAATAAATGTGGGTTATTAAGGAAACTAAAAAGGACTTAAAAGAGAGTGGGATTAAGATTCATAACCTGAAACAGCTAGTGAAACCCTGAAGTGGTTTGCATATATTCTTTAGTAATAAGAAAGTGAGTTAAACAAGTAAGAGATAGATATTAAATGTTGATAAGTGTGAGAGTTGATGAAAGGATTTAAAGAAGGAGACATAGTGTCAATTTTTAATAGTGAGCATAAGAGCCTATTACCCATGAAGTACAAAGTGATTATGGTCTTGAGTTTCCAAGATCAAGAGGTTTAGACAAATGAGATTATAGAGAGATAGACCTTGAAGATGGACAAATATAGCAAGTTAGAGATAGGTGATTGAAGGTAGATGTGAGTGTATGAGATTGTGTTTTTTCATCCATATTATACAAGATCATCAAAGACCTCTACATCAAAAAATTAAGGAACCAATTATAGGAGGTGAAGAAGAGAAACAACCTAATTAACAAAAAATACAACAAACATTGACACTCTTAAGATTTGAAGCATCTATAAGACAAAAAAAGAGGATATACACTTCCTAAAAAAATATTTCAAAGTAAGAAGGAAAATATTATCATTTTATAACAAGAATTACAAGTAATAACTTATTTTCTTGTAAACTAAAATAGGGTTTTTGAACTAACATAAGAATCTAAATATACTCAATAAGCCTTACCTAAACCCATCCCAAAATTAGGATACAAAAAATTAAAAAATAGAATTAGAATACTCCAAGATAGTGGTTATATGTAAATAAACCTTTAGTATCTTAGAATCCACCAATAAATAGCTGAAAATTTTCATAAATAAAAACATGATGTAGATTCTAATTTAATTATGGCTTGTCAAGTAGGAGAAGCCTTGTTACCTTGTATAATACCTTCTCCAATATACATTATCTTTTTGAGAGAATAGTTTTTTAAATTGAAACTCTTAAGAATATCCTAAAAATTACCATATGGTTTTGACAATGAGAAATAATTTTTATAGGCCTATTTTTAAAGCAATATTGGGTATCATAACTTGTTTTATGAGTTTTTATTATAAAATTACCTTCTTGTTCACCTTGTAGACTTCAAGAATTAACCTTTTTTTAGGTGAAGTCCAAATTATAACTTCCATTCATATTTTGGAAAATTATATTTTATGGAAAAAGTATAATAAATTATATAACATTTTTTAAATAACTTTTGGTCTCTTAATGAGACATGAATTCCCAAATCCATGTATGTTTATAAGGAAATTCAGATAGCTTATATATATTCCTAGATTAATTGAGAAAAAATCAATAAATTTAAACCAAAATGCTAAGTATTTTGAATATTTTTCTAGAGGACCCTTTAGAAGAAACTATATATCTTTCACAAGGATAATATATATGCTTAGTATCCTCTCAAATAGGAGATAAATTATTTATAATAATCAGTTAAAATGGTCACTTAGAAGTGCCAATTTTGTGGTACAATTGATGGAATATTTTAGAAATTAAGGGATTGGTATGAGGTATAGGCCTCCAATTTTGTTTACTCATATACCTACATGTCATAATTCAATTAAACAACCCTTTGGACACTTTATAGAGTGGATATACATAGTAAAAAGGCATAAGGGACATAATGATCCTACAATAACCAATTATATATATATATATTCAAAATTTTATCTAATCAAAATTTGAGAATAGGAAACCAAGGAAAAATAACAACAATAACAACTTACAAGATGAATTAAAAGGATTTAAGCATGGGGGAGATGATGATTTTGTAATATAAATCATCACATCTAAGTAATAAAATATTTTTCCCCCATCTATCATTCCCTAAAGTGAATTTAGATGTTAATGTTATAAATTATAGTTGATTTAATGTAGAATTTGAGATATTTATCTTGATTATTCTTTGAAATTCATTGTTACTCATTTTTTTAAATTGTGTTCTAACAAATATGTGTAAAATGATGTAATTTTATATATAAATGTCATAATAAGGCATTAAAAAAAGATAAGTATTTTCTGATTATCAAGACAATCTACTAAGAAGCAATTTTGAGTACATATCCATAGTCTACATTATTAGAAGATCCATATTAGCACAACTCTAGAGATCAATAGAGAAGCTTTAGAGGTCACCAAAAAATTAGTATACTAGCTCTAGAGATAGATATAATAGTTCCAAAAATAGTTTTGATCTATTTTTGGAAAGTGATATTGTATATACTAAATATAAAAATCTCTAAATTTAGATATTCCTATAAACAATAAAGGTATTTATAGTATTCCTCAAATTGGTTATGAATACTCTAGCTTTTCATTATTGTAAGATGAGTAGGAAACCATAACCACTAAAATGTTTTACCTAATTCTCAAAAATGAAATACAAGATTATGGAAACCACAACATTTAACACTCTCCACCTTTTTTTGTTAGAAAATTAGATAATGACATTATTTTTTAATAATGTATATCGTGGTTAAGATTGTATTTGTTATACTATTAATCTAGTTTTAGAAAGCCTTTGTAACATTATAGTACAAATACATCATCATAACCTGATATAATGATGATGATTTTGAATAGAATAGTATATTTATTATATCAAAGGTATTAGACTTTAGGAAACTTTTTAATATCAAATAAAATTGGAAGTTGAAGATTTTTAACCTCATTTTAAATATTTTTGATCCTAGTCTAAGGAGGAGCAAGGGTCTACTCATTCAAATGAAGAAGGTTCAGCCTAGTATTTCTTAGATTAATATAGTTTTCAATATGGTTTAAGTTCTACATGTTAATTTCATTATTCAAGATATTTTTTCTTTGCTAACCTACAGGTTTGTGTGTGTACGTGTGTGTATGTGTGTGTGTGTGTGTGCATGTGTGCGTTTGTGTGTGTGCGTGCGTGCGTGCGTGCATGTGTGTGTGTGTGTGTGTGTGTGTGTGTGTGTGTGTGTGTGTGTGTGTGTGTGTGTGTGTGTGTGTGTGTGTGTGTGTGTGTGTGTGTGTGTGTGTGTGTGTTTGTGTGTGTGTGTGTGTGTGTGTGTGTGTGTGTGTGTGTGTGTGTGTGTGTGTGTGTGTGTGTGTGTGTGTGTGTGTGTGTGTGTGTGTGTGTGTGTGTGTGTGTGTGTGTGTGTGTGTGTGTGTGTGTGTGTGTGTGTGTGTGTGTGTGTTTATAGTCATTGTTTATTTTCATAATTCCCACTAAACTTTATTTTTGATTATATGCATTCTATTATTTCCAAATTTTGATTTGATATTAGTTAAAATTTCAATTTCAAGAAATTTGTTCTCTTGCATTGTGTGATTTAAATTTTGAGAAAGAGAAACTTAAACTTCAACTAATAATATTAAAGTTGTGATTTTCATTTATATTAATTTCAATTTCATCAAATTGTTATTTTATTTCAAATAAAAATAGATTAAGGATTTTATTTGATATGAACAATTTGATTCTAATAAGAGTTTGGTCTAGTTATTTTCCAACAACTCACATTCAATAGACAATAGTGTTATTTAAAAATATTTATATCCTATTACATATATAATTTAGAAAATATCTAGATTGACATGACCTAAATAAATGAAAATGACATAAAGACCCTCCTCAATCTCCATGATTGGGAGGGATCCAAACCATGTAGATGGAAAATGTTTTCCCTCTACATGGTTAGGATTCCTCCCAACAATGGAGGTAAATGGTTAGGAGGACTATCAATAATAGATATGGAAAATTTTCCCCCTTTCCATGTTTTAGATCCATCCCAATCATATATCCCAACATGTAAGATGAGTGTCCATATTAAGAGTTCCAATGAAAGTATGTTTTCCTCCATTTCCATGATTGGGGGGCTCCTAACCATGGAGAGGGAAAATTATTTCCCTCTCAGTAGATGGGATCCATTCCAAAAATGAAGATGGCATATATATGTTTGGGATTCATATCATAAATAGAGAGGACATACCCATGGTTTGAAGGGTTTTTAACCATGGAGAGGGAAAAACATTCCCCATGCCATGGCTGGGATCCCTCCTAACCATATGTCCTAACATGTTAGCTAAGTGGTCATATTAAGAGTTTGAATGAAAGTATATTCTCATCCATCTCCATGATTGGGAGGGATCCCAACCATGTAAAGGGTAATTTTTTTCCATATCCATGGTTGAGACCCCTACAAACCATGTAAATGACAACTCAATGGTTTAGGGGGATCCTAACCATAACATGGGTAAATTTTTTCCCTCTCCATGGTTGACATCCCTCCCAAGCATGGAGTTGTTATCTCAATGTCTTGGATAGCTGCCAACCATGGAGAGGACATATCCATGGTTTAGAGAGATCCCAACCATGGAGAGGACAAATCAATGGCTGAGGGGGATTATATACATGATAGGGGAAATTATTTTCCCTTTACATTGTTGGGATCACTCTAAATGATAGATTTGTAATCTTTATGGTAATAGGTATCCCAAATATAAAAAGTGGTTTTTTTTACCTCACCATGGTTGGGAGACCTCCCAACCATGGATCATATTCTCCATGGTTTGGATCCCTACCAAAAATGTTGGGAAAAAATATTTTCCTTCCTCATGCTTGGGAGCCATCCCAAAAATGAAGAGTACAATGGATCTATTCCCTTGTCCTCTTCATGGTTGGGAGGGATGTAAATCATAAATAGGGAAAAATCAAACCCACAACATGGTTTCAAGCCATCCTAATCATGGATTGAATTTTCCATGGGAAAATATTTCCACCCACTATGGTCAGGAGCCTTCCCAACCATGGAGGGAATTGTCCATGATTAGAAGGGCTTTAAACCATGGAGAGGTAAAAATTGAGTGAATTTTTTCCCTCTATATGGTTTGGATATATTAAACATAGATAATACCCTCTATTATTAGGAGGCATCTAAATCATGGTGGGGGGAATTACTTTCCCAAAGAGAGGGGAAAATGTAGTGCAAAATTTTACCTTCTCCATGGTTGGGAGAGCTCCCAACCATGGATATGAAAGAAATTTACCCACTCCATGGTTTATAGGGATCCCAACTATCATATGGGAAATTATTTTTCATCTATATGGTTTTGATACATCCCAACCATGGATAAGGAAAAAAATGAACTCAATTTCTCCCTCTCCATGGTTGGGAGCCCTCCCAACCATGTGTTGAAAATGAAAATTGTTTTGTCAATGAATTAACCATTTCAACTATTGTAAAATTCAAGATGGAATCTATTAGAGTATTTTTAATTATGTCCCTATTATGTCTAAGAGTGTTCATTAGGTTTTAATTATTCTATTTATTCTATGATAAAGTGTGCCAAGGTATCTTGTGTGTTAGATATCTTCATTGATGGATTTTGAGCCATAATTGTCTAGTTTCTTATGAGATTTCATTAGTCTATATAAGAGACAAGTGTGTATGTGACTTAATTAAAAGATAAAAAAATGTTTCCTTAATAATATCCTTGTGATGAATGTGTTATTTTTCAAGGTATGCGACATGTTTGAGCAAGATGGTATAAACAAGGTTTTATGCATTTGAATGTTGAGTATATGCATGCTTCATATGTTTAATGTATGATGGAAAGGCTTCATGATGTTTATATAAGGTTTGAGAATCCATTGGAGGTGAAATAAAGTATTTGGAATGATTATGTGTTTATCTAGGTCATCATAATCTACTTGTCAAAGTAGGCTGAGAGAGCATGTTGGTGATGTTAGAATTCACACATGTGAAGGTATCAGGAGCAGTTTGATATATGGATGGAATATCATGTGAAAAGATAACATATGTTTCAAGTTTTTAGGTACATTATATGTATATATAAATTTATTAAATTTTAAATAGGTATTCTCAAGATGATTTCATCATTTCCATACTTGGCTATTTTTGCATGAAAATATGACTGTTGGAATTCAATTTTTTGAATTATACAAAGGAAACCAATTGTGATTGTTTGATATATATCTTGATAAAATTGAATAATTTTATGTTGGAGTAAAAATTAAAGTTGTATAAAACTCTAATATATATCTATAAAATATGTTTTAAATCCTTGAATGGTCATATAAGTGCATTTATAGATCCTCGAAGTTGACTGATGATTTGACTTTCTTATGCAAGTGACCCAAGAAGGATGTTAGTATTTTCTTGATGGTGTTTGGATGTTTCATGATGATTTATATATTTTTGAGTGTTTTATACTCCATGAGGATAATCTATATGGATTTTTGAGGTTTGACCAATCCATTTAGTATATGAAGAAGGGTTAACAAGATGTATTTTCCTTCATCCATCATGGTGGTCATGGTTAATACATTGAATTGATAGGTTTAAGTTATACAAATGTATCTTGAGATGGATTTTATCTTATATCTATGTCTTATGGATCCATGCTCTTGGAATTGGTATTGTTTTACTATTCTACTCAATGAAATGTTAAAGGGATGAATAGGTCTCCATAGGACCTATAAGAAGGGTGAGGGATAATGGAGTCTTCACAAGGTAAGTGAGTGACATGGAGTATTGTATGACATATTGAGAATGTATATGTAATGAATTAACTTTTGTTTAAGTATATAAATTTTTTATCTTGTTTAGTGAGGGCTATTGTATTGTAAAAAGTTCACATGTAACTTGTGACTAATAAGGGCTAATGTATTAAGCATAGTGTGTAGGTTAGTACCATTTGAAGTATGGAAAACCTAGAGATGGGTTATTTATGATATGTAACGTGTCCTAATTAATATTTTTTTTTGGGTTCAAGTATGAAACATGCTTTCACTGATAGGGAGAATTACTTTAGTGAGTGTGGTATAAGAGAAGGCTTATTAGGCTTGTTTGAGCGAGTTAGACTATGGGAGAATGAAGTGAATGGTATGAAATTTTTCATAAGGGTAAAATGCCATTGAATATATCATAAAATAATTTTTAATGTATGATAAGGGTTTGAAAGTGTTTTTTGTAGGTTTGGCTGTGTGTATGAGGATAACTTGAGTGAAGATGAAAGGGGGTTATTGCATGCGTATGTGAGAGGCAGATTTGAGTTTGAATGATCTTTAAAAGACCATCATTAATTATGTGAAGGAAACAAAGAAATGTGGAGTTTTAGTTTAATAATTAAGTGGGTGCTTGATCATTAAAGGGTATTTATCCTCCTAGTAAGTTGGTGTTTGTTGAAGTCTAGTTGGTGTTAGATGAATTTGAGGGGTTGATGCTCTTTGTAGAGTGGGTTCTTCATTAAAGTCTCTTTTTTGTGATCTCTTCTAGGAATTTAATCCATTGTTTTGTAGTCTTGAGAGTGGGGTTCATTCCCCATGAGGGTTTCTCACATAATTCATATGTTATGTGATTTGACCTTGCATTTTTTTCTTTGCTCATTTTAATGAATGGTTTATATGCTTCATGACTACTTTTGTTGAATGGTTAAGAGTTTGAAAAAGTGAAATAGAAATTTGATTTGATTTCATCACTAATTCACCCCCAGTGATTGTGCTTCCAATAGAATCATACTAATTTAATCATGAGGATATATGGCATTACAAATGATCTTAAGATATGCAAAGGGGTTTATTAATAGTTCTAGGAAATAATCAGCAAGTCAAATATGTAGTGAAATTTTTTGCCTTCTCCATGGTTGGGAGAGATCCCAACCATGGATATGAAATATATTTACCCACTCCATAGTTCATAGGGCTCCCAACCATGGCATGGTAAAATATTTTCCATATTTATGGTTATGATCCCTCCCAACCATAAATAAGGAAAAAATTCCATGGTTAGGATCCCTCCCAACCATGTGTTGACAGTGAAAATTGTCTTGTCAATGAATCAACCCTTTCACCTATTGTGAAAGTCAAGGTGGAATCATACCAATTTAATCATGAGGATATATGGAATTATGAATTATCCTAAGATATGTAAAGGGCTTTCTTAATATTTATAAGAAATAATTAGCAAGTCAAATATGAATAGTGCATAAATTATAAATCAAAAATCAATATTTTCTATATGTGAATAAGATTATATCAATATGATCTAACCTATCCAAAAAATTAAAGTATATATAAAATAAAATCTCGTTATGGAAATATTTTTGATTCTATAAACTCCATTTGAATTAATTTGCTTATATCTTTTGATATCCTTAAACTCAAAATAAGTCAAAGGAAAAGAAATGAAAAAAATTAGAAGACAAATAAAATAAACAAAAGTGGAAAAAAGTAATGAAATGAAAACAAAGGCTAACATAATAACTAAAGCATAAAGGAAATAATCACATTATAAATAGATAATCAAAGAACAAGTAAACTGCATAAAAGATCTAACTCTAAACTCTACAAAGAAAACTATTTTAGAAATAAACAAGGAATTATCTATCATGAAATATTTTCTAAAACTAATGCATAATCAAAGGAAAAAAAATAAATGAACTACTATTAAACTAAGAAATAAAATATGAAAATAACTAAATATTATTTAAATCTATTTAATTATGTAAATATTAAATTTAAATTAATCCAATTATCAACTACTAACTAAGAAACATAAAACTAACCACTTAGAAAATACTAATACTATATAACTATAATAATATTTTAAAAAGACTAAATAAAAGTGATTTAAGTCTAATAAAAAATAAAGACTAATAAAATGAAACATAAAATAGTAATGGAGATTGAAAATGAGAAAAGAACAAGTATATAAATATTAATTTAAGTAGGTGATAACAAAAATAAAAACCAAAATGATATAAATAATTAAAGTGAATTAAAAAGTAAAAAAATGAATCAAAATTGAAATGAAAATCACTAAAGTGAAAGTCAAAGAAACATAAAATATCTAACTTAATCTAAAACCTAAATTAATATAATTATAATAAACAAAATAGGAAACTAAACAAACTAAAAGAAAAATAAACTTAAAATATGTGATTCTTGGGATGATATTCATCTTAAAATAAATGGATTGATATTTAATTGAGAAATAATAATTTTGAGTACAAACAACCTTATAAAAGACAACAATTTACAATTGAGAGATAAAAAAAATGTCATAAAATGTGATGTATTCATAATTATTTGGGTTAAGTACATGGAGTTTTACACATATGTTTGCATATCTATAATCATCAAAAGATATTAAAAGTTGATAAATTCTAGATAACTAGTTTATGAAATAAATAAGAAACCTAGATATACTTGTGCTAAACAAGTGGATTACTTCACCATTAGAGAATGTATTTTTTTGTCTATCTAGAAATAGTTATTTTATTTCAGATATACTTGCACCAGAAAGGAAATAAAGATGGAAAATTTTCATACTTAATATCTTTGAGTACTTATATTGTTAATTTAATGTGTCTTTAATATCTTTATAAACTAATCTCTTTTAGATATAGTTAGGAAACAAGTTACAACTAAAATTTAGTTAGTTGTTGTTAAGATTAGTTGACTTTGTAAAGTCAATTACTTAACTCATGACTTAACTTTATAATTTAGACTTCAAATAAAATCTAATAGATCAAATTAAATAAAATTAATAAACCAATAACATTTATAATGGGTGAAGAACCTTGACTCACTCGATAACACTTAAATAAACATCTAACTATGCATAAACAAACATTAAATAATACTAACAAGCAAATAAATTTAAATACTCCTAACATAAAAATCCATAAGCATTTATCCATAATTAAGTAAATGTTCTAAATAAATATATTTTGCATAAAATAGTCTTTTCCATAAAATTATACTAAATACCACCAAAAATCATATCCACATTCTCAAAAAAATAGTATCATGATATAAATTCAAAATATCAAACATGAACATAAAATCAAATGAAAGTTCAATATGACTCAGCATCCAAAACTAAATCAATTAAAGTAGAACTTATTAGTTTGGTACTCCATGTACTCCATAGAACTAGTGGGAAGATCTATAAATAGATTGCCCTCAAAATCATCAATTTATAACTTCACCTTTTTTAGAATTTGAGTCATTGTGGGCTATGTTGTAGGGTAACTAACATGTTTCCTGATAGAAGAACGTCTCTCAAGCTCAAGTGAAGGGGTCTAGAATTTAGTGGCACACATGGATTTGATTAAACAAGCTTTACTTTAAAATTAGGAACATTATTAGGTTGACCATGCAAATGGGTATTATACAGGATAGACTCAATGGTAGCAATCATACACTGAGAAGATTCACTTTGAGTACCTCATCCATAAAGATAAGCCATCCAATGTGTTCCCCTCCAACCTATATTACCATGATTTTTCAAGGAATTATTACTCAAAGTATCAAATAGATTCATGAAAGTAGGATCTATAGTATTAAAGTGAATGGATACACAAGTTGTAAGGTTAAAAGGCTAAGGGAAGGTGTTAGCATCCCTACAACTATGAAATAATCGACCTTGAGAACTACCCCACAAAGAAGTAGCCTTATTCTCTTTATCACATCTCTACCCCAAACATTTATACTTTAATTATGTGAATATAGGTTTCTTCATGAAATAATAATATGCATACCTATAATAATCTCTCAAATCAAAACATACATGAAAACTTCATATTATTCAAAAATAACCAAATGTCAATATTGCAAACTTCTATCTTTTATAGCTTATAATTTTATAAATTGATTAAAAATTGAAAAATACATATTTTCAACCAAAACTCTAATCATGTAAATGATGTAATTTTTCCATGTTCATTACGCTTTATATATCAACATAAAACTAAATACATGCAAATTACATATTTGAACCATTTCATATGCAATTCAAACAACCAATATTTCATGTTATTTGTTAACATGCATGTCTATCTAGAAAATAGTTACCTCATATTCCACATATTTATCTTTAAGAAATATGTATATATAACTATATGCTATTCTAAAAACTAATGTCAAAAAACAACACAACTCATATATGCCAAACAATCCCTTATGCGAATAATCAACATCAAATTTATCCTTATATCAAAATTTGATCAATATCAACTATATGCAAAGTCAAACATCTATTTTAAAAAAAGATACATAAATGCAATATGAGATCTCATTTGAACCAAATATCAATAAATATGAGCAATTATATCAACATTAACCATACAAGACTCAGATATTTAATTTTGACAACTTCATGAAAGTATAATTTCACAAAGAATAACTTGCATACAAAACCATTATACATTTTTTTCCAATAATGATCAAAACCTGAAATACATTCATATTTTAAAATGATCATAATGGAATAGTATAACTCAAGTATGCATTTTTAAAATAAAATCAAATTGAGTCAAAAAAAAAAACATATATGTATTTGAACAATACACTGAGATGAACACCGAAATCCTTTGAAAACACATTATTTTACCACATCACCAATACCTATAAAACATTTCAATAAAATAAATGAATACAACTTGACATATTATATTGAAAATCAATTTAGAAATCAAGTTCTCACAAATAAAACCCCTGTATATTGTCTTGACAAGGATTTAAAAATATCAAATGCATTGTAAGTTTCCATAGACCTAGAAAACCTCCTAATATCACCTCCAATCCCTTATAAAAAAACTCTGAAGAAGTTGACCAACACATATATTACACACAAACCATAAATATGTATACACTATGTACAATACTTCTTTTTCTTTGTTTCTAATTAACATCAAATGCCTTTTTAAAATAAAATTACACATACAAAACTTAGAAAGAAACTTATTTGAAAGAACTCTTTTTAATTTTATTGAAAAATATGTCATGTAAACTATTTTGAATATCATAAAACTTCAAAGATTAACCAAGAAATTTTCATTTTTATCATTTCATGAGAATATATCGACATACATAATGCTTGATATAAACAAAATATTGATTTCTTAAGAAAAAATGATTTGCATGTAGAAGGTATTACAAACCAAAAAATTCACCCACTCAAAACTATTTTATCTTCCCAAAAAAAATTAGCATACAAACTACTTTGAACACCCATAAAATTAATAAGACTAAAAATATGCCAAGAAAGATTGAATATTTAATAAAAAATAATTATCTCTGATGCACAATATGTAGTTAACTTATTTATAGAAATTATCAGAAAGAAAACCATGGCAACTAGTTAACAATATAATCATGCTAATGAAAATAATTCAAAACCAACAAACCCTTGTATCTCTTCTATAAATCATGGATTCATATATCAAGCCTTTAGAAATAAAATTATGCATTCAATAATATTCTCAAAACTATATAGCTCAACTTTAAAACATACCTCACAGACTAAATAAATTTTGAAAAAAAATTTCATTCATCTTTTACCTTCTCTTATTCTCCTTAGTAGCTTATTATTCAATCAAATCTTTGCTTCTGCTTAGCAAACTTGAAAAATGACAATGAATACACAAAAAACTATCAATTTTATATTCAAACAACCAATAGTTAATGCTTGGAGTAACATGTCAAAACATCATTGGCTTGAAACTTCTAATGATAATTGAAATGGATAGGCCAAAATTAGCACCTCACTATCTATTTTAGAAAAATACTTAAACATTAACCAAATAAACTACCATTCTCTTACCTGAGTTAAGTTGAACACATTAAAATTTATGTACCACCAATTTTTTTGGATCTAAAAGGATTGAACATTGATCCTTGATCTCATTAACTTCCCATACTCTATATGTCCACAGTGGATCCACTAAAAACTATCCATAAATGCCTAATGATTGATTAAAACTAATGTAGATAACCATTTTTGAAATCAAACTTACCACCTTACTTTAGATCTTGCACATTCAAACTAACCTCATCTCAAAAGGATCATTAAATACATTAATATCATGCAATGTTACATGACTTAGGTCTTGTTTTAAATTATAATGAATGATTTGAGAATATTCAAGTCCATAACCTTACAAACCATATATTACGTGCTTTAATGTGTGTGTGTGTGTGTGTGTGTGTGTGTGTGTGTGTGTGTGTGTGTGTGTGTGTGTGTGTGTGTGTGTGTGTGTGTGTGTGTGTGTGTGTGTGTGTGTGTGTGTGTGTGTGTGTGTGTGTGTGTGTGTGTGTGTGTGTGTGTGTGTGTGTGTGTGTGTGTGTGTGTGTGTGTGTGTGCGCGCGTGCGTGCGTGTGTGCGCACGCGCGCGTGCGTGCAATCATTGGCTTGAAACTTCTAATGATAATTGAAATGGATAGGCCAAAATTAGCACCTCACTATCTATTTTAGAAAAATACTTAAACATTAACCAAATAAACTACCATTCTCTTACCTGAGTTAAGTTGAACACATTAAAATTTATGTACCACCAATTTTTTTGGATCTAAAAGGATTGAACATTGATCCTTGATCTCATTAACTTCCCATACTCTATATGTCCACAGTGGATCCACTAAAAACTATCCATAAATGCCTAATGATTGATTAAAACTAATGTAGATAACCATTTTTGAAATCAAACTTACCACCTTACTTTAGATCTTGCACATTCAAACTAACCTCATCTCAAAAGGATCATTAAATACATTAATATCATGCAATGTTACATGACTTAGGTCTTGTTTTAAATTATAATGAATGATTTGAGAATATTCAAGTCCATAACCTTACAAACCATATATTACGTGCTTTAATGTGTGTGTGTGTGTGTGTGTGTGTGTGTGTGTGTGTGTGTGTGTGTGTGTGTGTGTGTGTGTGTGTGTGTGTGTGTGTGTGCGTGCGTGCGTGCGTGCGTGCGTGTGTGCGCGCGCGTGCGTGCGTGCAAAGAGGTTTTAAAAATGGGAAATATTCCTAGAAATAGGTGTTGTGGTATTTGAAGATGAACTATATATCATATCTAAAACTTCATTAAGAATATGCCAATGATCTGTGTGTACATGAAACATCTCACAATTCAACCACTTATGGGTATTATGATCTGGGTAATTGTATTGCTTCAAAAAATGACAAGTTAAAAATAATAATAAAGAATATACATTTACCTTATCATCATTTTTCATATTTAAATTCAATACATAACAAAACTATATTTCTTAAAAGAATAAAATATCAACAACTTCACAATTGTCACTATTCACAATGGTCAATTATGAAGAATTTGACAATTGCACTATGAAAACTAATGATAGTGCATCCCATGTTGAATTTGAATACATTATTTAATTAATGTGATACTCATTCTATAAAATAGATTAATTAATATTAAGATAAATAAATATTATTCAAAGTATTAATTATTTCACAATTGTATACACACAAAAAATATGAATATCCAAATGAACGTAAATGATTTGGACCACATTAATAATTTTAGATTTCATGATTCAACTCATCAATATGGTAGAACCAAAACACGTCAAAATTTTTAGAAAAGTAAGGGGAAATAAAAATAGGCATAACACTAGTAACCTTGATATCCATTTTCACTTGTGAAAATTAATGAGTGTAGTTCAAATATTCATAAACTAAACATAAAAATAATGAAGCTGAACACACAGAGTAATTAAAAAACACATTATATTCTCACACCATAAATATTTTCTATTACATATTCATTAAAACATTATAAATATATAGGAATGTCTTTCCTTTAAATAGGGTGAACCATATCACCACAAATCTTTCCTCATATCTCTATGAATACACATAAACCCACAATCTCTCATAGGTAAATAAAAACTAACCTATATACGTAATATTGTTTTAACTCACAAAAATATCACAACCAACTAATATATTCTAATAAAATATATCTAATAGTGAATTATTAATTTTGTAATTATTCACACAAATTAATGTGAGGACTAATATTTCTTACCATTCCCCCCTTATGCCTTACATGGTGATTTGTGTTTCACATGACTTAATGAAAGTAGAGAAGAAACACATAAACCTCTGATCAACCATTCACTATAGAGAACATAACAATTGAATTAGTGTGGGATATTTGAATAGGAAACATCTACCATCAACCCTTCACTGAGGGAACCTCATAAATCTATATAGTATAGGAAACATGATCAAGAACCATCTATTCAACTTTCACTCCTACAACTCCTAAACACTTTTTTAATGCAATACACTATGTGGGAAAATAAAAAATATGCCTCTTATTTATCACACATAAAAATAAGTGTGTGTGTGTGTGTGTGTGTGTGTGTGTGTGTGTGTGTGTGTGTGTGTGTGTGTGTGTGTGTGTGTGTGTGTGTGTGTGTGTGTGTGTGTGTGTGTGTGTGTGTGTGTGTGTCTATATTTACAATATATAAAATCACTTTCCAAAAATAGATCAGAACCAATTTAGTAACTTTTATATGTATCTTTGGATCTAGTATACTAGTTTTCTGGGGACCTCCAGAGCTACTTTAGTGATATCCATAGCTGTGTTAATATGAATCTTATAACAATGAAGGCATATAATATCATAAGTGCCCCTTAATTAGTGGCTAATGAGAGGCATAGAAAGCCTCCATCCTCTAATGTCATCCAATATCAAACAAGTCCATTACTTACTCAACACATTTGGATTTTAACCCCCCCCCCCCCCCCCACAATTTTGAAAATACATTTTTAGGACATCAACTTCTCTTGAAATTACATCCTTTACATAGGGTTAGATTTTTGACTATTTTGATGTAAAAATGACTCTTTTGACATATTAGACTTGACTTAAATATTTTGAATTTTTAACATTTGATGACTCAATTATAAAATATGCTCTTTTATTCATTTTTATTTTGATAAATGACTAAAAAAGGACACTTTGAACTTTGGATAAAACATAAAACAATATAATACCAAATGTTAAAAAATGACTCTTTTGATAGAATTTTTTTTAAATGACTCATAGACTTGACAACATTTATAATGCTCACAAAATATTAATAATTTATTTAAAACATGATTGAAAAACTTCCATTTTATTAAAAAAAGACCTATAAAAAAAGACTAAACAAACTAAACTAAACCACTTAATAAATTAACTGAATACCTTTATACAACACATGTCAAAGGAACATTGAGGTGCATTGAAGATGGTGGTTGAGATTTACATGGAGACTAGATATGTGGGAAGCAAAAATAATTCAATGCCATGGATCTAAAGGCTCTAAAGTTGAGTCCGAAGTCTTCACACAAAACACATTTGGTGAGGTTCTTTGAAACATAAAATGGTGGCCTATATCATATGATCAACACTACATACATATTTATTATGGCTAAATGGTATTGGTCCATGCAAATCTTAGTTGAGACTACATGGGATTCCACTAGAATAAGATAAATGATAATATTGACAACATAGTCCAAAGCATAAAGTTTCAATGAAACTTTAATATCCGAGGCATTGGTTGAGCTTGAGATCGAGATAAAATGTACGACTACCTTTCAGGCTTGTTTATATCTTCAACATAACTAAGGTTCAATTTATATGGGAAAATATTGAAGGATACAATGAATAAAATAGTTCTCTAGTCATATACAAATTAAATGTGCTGATTGGGTATACATCTATGCACATAACACTTCGATCATGTCCTCTTTTTATTATATTACACATAATCTTTAAACTTATATGCCAAACTTTTCACTTATGCTACATCCTTATCCATCTAATCTTTGAATATAATTTATACCCTTATGAAATAAATATTTATTCAATATTTTACCTGAGATATATGTGTCTTAGATATGTAGGTTGGTGGATGAATGGACCAAAAAACTTACATTTTAGATCCCAACACATAGGTGTTGTTGTCAATCTAGAAAAAATCATGAAAGCACACCTTTGATCATATAAATTAAAATGTAGGTATAAATTCACTTGACTTCGACAAGAGACTAGATAAAATAGAGGATGTTGTCTTTGTTTTGGATTTTGTTGATACACTTATCCTTTATGGTCCCTTTTCTATTTTGAAAAAAATAATATAACCAATGAAACATGTTCAGATTTGAACAATGCTCTTTCTATTCCAATACCTCTAGATGAAGATTCAATCTCCTCTCAAACACCAATATGAGTTATACAAAAAAAAAAAAAAAAAAATAAACTACTCACAAACTCAGAGTAGAGGAATCTGCTTGAGATGGGGCAATAAAGAAGAGATAAGGCTACCCATTTCTCACATCAAAAAATATTTTTGGCATTGTCCTCTCACTATTATGCACTGATACCAAATAATGAGTGTGGTTCATATCTTCATAAACTAACACAAAATAATGAAGTTGAACACAAAGAGTAATTAAAAAACATATTATCTTTTCACACCATAACTATTTCCTATTACATAATTCAAGCAATAAAAATATATAAGAATGTCTTTCCTATAAACAAGGTGAAACATATCACCAAAAATATCTCCTTACATCCCTATGAATATGCATCTACCTATAATCTCTCATAGGTAAATAATAACTAACTAATATATGTAATATTATTTTAACTCACAATAATATCACAATCAAATAATATATTCTAGAAAATATATATAATAGTGAAATATTAATTTCATAATTATTAACACAATTTAATGTGAAGAGTAATATTTCCTAATAAAATTAGGTACAACAATAATTAGAAATTAAAATAAAACTTAAGAATGTTATCCACGTTACATGATTTTTTAAGTAACTATGTGTGAACCCCTTTAAAATGAGAAAAATATTTAGGTATGGATTGTTTATCTAACATGGAACAAAGAAATGGAATAGATTAAACATAGAATTTTGGGGTTGATAAGTAAACAATGCACAACCTCTAATACAATTTTTGAAAACTAAGAAATGCTTTCAACACATTTATATTCAATTCTTTCTTAATCCTAAATGATTATCTACAAAATAAGCATACAATAATATCTCAAATAATTGAAAACTTATAGTGATATAGATCTCACAGGTACTCTTCCTTCATAATTATGAGTACATTTATTTTGAAAAAATGTTGATCCAAATCAAATATGAAAAATAAACATAAAAATAGCAAGCCAAAAATAAATGAACAAATTGAAGAAGAAAGTAAAACAATAAACCAAAAATGAAAACAATGAAAATTGAAAGATAATTATGAAAAATATTTAATTGATGATCATTGATTGAATGATATATCCAATTAATAAAAATATCCTATAGATAAAAATAATTTTTACCAATAACAAAAATAATTTTATAAGGATCAATCCAAACAAAATCAAGCTTGTGATGTTGACCTGGGTCTTCATGTACTTTATCCCAATATAAAACAAGATCACATAATTTAAAACAATTCTTAGAAACCTTTTTTTATCAAATAATTTATTTTATTTATCTTTACCTATTTCTATTTTTTTTTAAATTAAAGGCTTTGGTTTCATCTAAATCTAAGAGATCATTAAGTTTATGTTTTATCATATTAGTATCTTTTTACAAGTATTAAAGTGTAGTTCTTATAGAAGATATTTTAAGTTTAATTGACAAAGTGGCTTAAAAACCATGATCTAACATAAATGGTGAATATCCTACAACAAATTTCACTATTGTATGATCAGCCCATACTACTTTAAAAAAATTCAAATGTCAAGTTTGCTTTTTCTCATAAACTAACTTTTTTCATAATTGAAATCACATTTTTGTTAATGGATTCAACTTGTGTATTCCCTTGAGGATAATATTTTGAGGAATGACTAGAGATAATAGAATAACATCCCAAAAAATTTAAGTGATCATTTGAAATAAATTGTGGAATATTATTATAAATAATCTCAGAGTATACCAAATTTAGAAAAGATCTAATTTTTTAAAAATGAAATCACTTTAGCTGTAACATAACTTTTTAAAGGTTTAAATTTAGACCATTTTGTAAAATAATATGTAGCAATCAAAATATACTTTTGATCAAATGAATAAGGAGGATGAATATCAAGTATAAAAATAATTCCCCACTTAGTGAAAGAATTTTTTAAAATAACTAGGTTTAAAGGCATGGTAGGTAATCTATCTCTACAAATGAATAGTTGGAAAGAGGCATGAACACATGAAATAACTTATAAGCATCTTGAAACAATGTAGGTCAATAATAATCTACATATAAAATATTATAACTAGAGGTTTTTGTTGCATAGTGACCATCACAACTACCTTCACGACATCCTCTAATAACCTTATGAGTTTGATCATGAGTTAAACATTATAAAATAACTCCATCTCGATTCCTATAGAATGGAAAATTCTATAATAAAACAAAATTTAAATATTGAAGTCTAACTGATCTTATTTGTTTCTTATCTAAATTATTAGAATATGATTGATTTTTAAAATAGCAAACTAAATTTTGATACCTATCATCTTGAGTAAACAAGAAATCCCTTTCATTCATTTTCCATCCAAACCTAAACTATTTAGAAAATCAGAAAATTTAATTATTTTAAAATGAGGCTTAGCATGAAAAAAAATCATCGACTGATAAAACTAAAACATTTATACTAAAGGTCACATTTTTAAATAAATATTTTACTACGTCATTATCTTTAATAGTTTTGGATGTCTCAAATTCAAAATCAAATTATTGAATCCTTAAGATCCATTTAACTAGTCTTCCTTGAATAATGGGTTATTTTAAAAGATAAGAAATAACATGCACATTAAATATAACAACTTGGTTTCCCATCAATATATAACCAAACTTGATTATATAAGAGACTAAAGAGTACACAAATTTATCAATTAAAGGATATATAGTTTATTCATCTTTTAAAACTTGGCCCATATAGCCAATAGGTCTTTCTTCATTATTTTCATCATTTTTCATAATTATAACACCTATGGATTTTTTAAGTAGCATTAACATAAATAATGAAAGGTTTATTTAAATTAGGTGTAGAAAGTACATGTGCACTTAAAATGTCATCTTTGATTTTATTAAAAGTTTAATTAGAATTTGCATCCCACATATAAGATTTATTTTTATTTAAAAATATTTGTAAAGAGTTAGATTTATCGATAAAATCATAAATAAATTTTTATACAAAATTAATTTTTCCAAAAAAATATATAACACAATATTTATATTTAGGGGATGATAAATCCTTAATAATTTTTAGACATGTTGGATTAATTGAAATGCCATTTTTATATATGATATGTCATAAAAGTTTACCTTATATAAATCCAAAACAAACTTATTAGGATTTAAATAAATACCCTACTTTCTACATTTTGTGAAAAATTCACAAAGATGATCGATATGCTTCTTTTTTTTGGATGCACAATGACACATCTAGGTAGACTTGAATTACAATTTCAATTAATTCATCAAAATATACATGAATATATCTTTAAAAAGTGGACCCTACATTCATGAGACCAAAATGCATTCTATTAAAAATAAAAGTTCCTCTATATGTGTTAAATGTAGTATTATGTCTATCATTTGGATTAATAAAAATCTAATTGTAACCATAAAATATGTAAAGTACATACATCATTTCAACTCTTTTAACTTGTTACAAAATATTATCAATGCTAGGAAGATGAGAAATATCTTTATGACATTAGCTTTATTAAGATCTTTCAAATCTACATAAAGTCTAATATCACCATTTTTATTATGAATATGAACTAGATTAGCTATTCAATCCCAATCCCAATATTTTACAAAAAATATGACACATCCATCAAGCATATCAATCTCCTTATTGATGGTTCCTTCTAACAAGGCTCTTACTCTTCTAATATTTTTCCTAATATGTTTAATACCAGGTTTGATAGGGATATCATGATTAATTATATTGATATCATAACCTTTAAGGTTTTTATAAGGCCAATAAAAAAACCAATAAATTATTTACACAACTTAATAAACTTATTTTTTTCCTTAGGAGTGCATTGAATTCCTAAATAAACATATTTAGGATTTTCCTCAGTACT
This sequence comes from Torreya grandis, assembly GCA_037957365.1. NCBI lineage: Eukaryota > Viridiplantae > Streptophyta > Pinopsida > Cupressales > Taxaceae > Torreya > Torreya grandis. The sequence continues at coordinate 2,258,248 of JARHVA010000515.1, forward strand.
GATATTGATGGGGAATAGTTTCACTTATTATTCTTCTAGAAGGTTCATTAGTGCACAAACTTTTGGGCTAGTCATTAGGACTGAACATTGACTCTAATTTAGGTAAACCAATAAACATTTTTTTAGTACTTAACTACAAATAATCACCAAAATTTAACACATAATCATCATGATCAAAATGCATGACTTGAATAAAATAATCAATATGTTCAGCATAGTTTTAAATGGATCAATTTTCATTTATACTAGGCACCATAGGTCTAAAAATTAAAAAAGAGAGAAGTCAAAAATTGGTTCAATTTCACTTAAAGAAGGATTTGAGGCAAAATAAACAAGCTTATCATCTTGAGTTTCAAATTATATAAGTATATGAGTGATATTAAAATCTTTGAAATTTTCAAGAAGTGACCAAACCTTTTGAGTGTATCTATGAAGATGAGATATATTATTCTCTTAAACCTTTCTAATTTTTCTAAAACTTAACTCACAATCACCAAAGAATTCTAAATGTTTGATATTAAGTTAAATTACTTTTTTAAGTGCTAAACATAAGGATTTAAATTAATATATATTATTAGTATCATCAAATTCCCATTTATAAGCGCAAAAAAATATTTTACCAATAGGAAAAATTAAATAAATTCTAGCACCACTACCATGTTGAAAACATGTTCCATTAAAATATACAGACCATAAAGTATCTCTAAAAAAATTATTTCTTCTGGTTTTTTAGGTTCATCTAAAGTTAATAGCTCATAGGCACCATTTATAGTTTCCAACTAGGCAATAATAGTTGGTATGGAATATATCTGGTTACTAAACCATTCCTCTCTTTACATGAGAACAATCTCATTACTAATGAGAACCTTGCCTATGAGAGTACCAATTACTTTTGACCAATCTCTTCTTGAGAGCATAACATAATTTATAAGAATATATGATACTTGAACATTGGTCATACATCTAATTATTTCATCTAGGGTAATTTTGATAAAAATATCAAAAAAATTACGATAGATTTTGGTTTGATTAGAAACAAAACCTACGAGTTTTCTATTATTATTCTCAGAAGATATTCCCAATTTATCAATAAAAAATTCTAGAATTATATTCCTAAAGGGTCCTATATCAATATTATAATTATGAATAATTTTGTTAGTAATTTTAAATGAAACAACTACAAAATATTTAATCCCTTCTTACATGCTAGTTGAATTTTTCATGAGAATGATGGAAGGGAATGAAGAAAGTGAAGATGAAAGACCTTCAATTTTTTGAATTCAAAAATGAGTGGGAAAACCATATTGGGTCTGATGGATCTAAGGAAGTTACATGGGATATTATTAATGACTCATGGGTTAACAAAAAATACATTATACGGATAAATGATGCTTTAACTATCAATATCTTGGTATCAACAACCCTACAAAGAGGAAAACCATACAAGGACCCTAATCTGATCTACAACACCTTATCTTGGGTTGACAAAGTTTTTGGAAGTGACCATAGGGTCTTAATGTTAATGTCCACCTAGAGCCATCTCTAGAAAATAAAAATTATTGGGTCCACATTCTTGACACTCTCATTGAAAAGATAGATCAGATCCTAGATCTTTCTCTCTTGGAAAAGCTAAATGGATTTAGACCCAATATTTATTCTTTTATAAAATGTTCCAATAATATATGGAAACTAAAAGGCCAAATCGAGGTGGTAGTCCTTACCATAAAGTTATTCTTAGTCAATTTCAACATCGAGGAGGATTTATTTAAATTTATGATGGAGTTTCCTTAGTTTATGGTAAAATATAACATCTCTCTAAGGCATTGGAAACTTGGTACCAACTTGAACAACCCAACTATGGAAGATATTCTTATGTGGGTATCCCTTCTTAAGATCCCTCTAGAATATTAGGACCATGCAGTTATTTTCAAAATAGCAAGGGCCCTTGGATAACCCATCATGATTTATTTGTTCACTAGATACCATCAAAGGATGTTCATATCTATTTCCAAGTATTTGTCCCTTTAGACAAACCTTTTCTCCATATTACTATGCTTAATCTAAATATGGGTATTTTTCTCAAAGTATTTTTTGTTCCCAAAATTAGCTATGCTTATTTTGTGGATAACCCCTATGAAACTTGTCTATTTCATAATCTACACTCTAAGTACATCGTTCGAGACAAGATTTTCTTGACCTCAAGTGAAGTTGTCTAACCTCCTAGGAAAGTTTACGACATTCTCTCACCATGATTTCTCAAAAATCATGAAACTTGTTGAAGTCTTTAACTAATCAAAATGTCAATTTTGATCATTTTGAAGGTGTTAGTGAATTTTGATTTTGTTATTGATGTTTAGGTAGCATAATTTTCTGCCCTTACATGGATTTTGTTTTTTACATGCATCGGTGGCACTTTTTACCACCATTGCATGTTCTTGTCATCGATAGTGTCATGGCAAAAAATTTTGCTACCCAAGCAAAGATATTCAAAATCTTGAACTTCGAGTGGCATTAATAGCCATACACACTGAGTTTTAAAGCTTGTTTCCAAAGCTTTTAAATGCATTTTTTCATTTTACTTTTCCTATCATTTCATTTTTCAGGTTTCCTCAGAGTTTCCTCAACCCCTTTTAGTGACTACTCGATCATGGTGATGGAGGAAGATTTCAAATTCACCACCAAGCTTAGGGTTTCAAACTCACCATGTAAGTTGTCTTTGAATTCTAGGGTTTTTTTTTTGAGTCATTTCTACTTTTCATATTTTCTCTTTTCTTTTTGCTTTATCTTGTGTGTTGCCACCCTTATTTTTATTTTGCCCTAGTGAGCCTTACCAGTGAAATTTGCCAAAACCTCATTTATGCCCTAGGTTCTTATGTGTATCATCGATGATTTGACCTGACCTAGGTTTACCCTCCATTTGGTTGAAAACCATCTTCTAAATAACTTGGTGATGATGGCTTTAATGAGCTTCTCTCACACTTCTTGTTGTGAACAAGTTAAATGCAAAGATGGAATTTTTTGCCACTTAAGTATTTTGACATGTTTTTAAGTGAAAGTGTATGGGTGGAAAAATCCACCAACCTTACATGAAAAACCTCCACCTCCTACCCTATGCATTGTCAGAAAAATTTGTTACTCAAACACCCAAACATTACTCTCATTACCTAAAGTAGTGGAAAATTCCACTACCTAAACATCAACAGCAACATCATACCAATGTGAAATGTTGATGAATTTTGCCACCAATGCATAAACACTTGAATTTTCCCTTACATGTAATGGTGGTAAATTTTTCCACTAATGCAAATGGTAAATATCAATCACATGCAAGGGTGGCCCATTTCACTACCCATACAAACATTCTCTTAAATTTTTTTAACTTTGGGATATTTTTAATTTTGTTTTTTTAGCCCACTTTCCTCTAGTTTTTTGGCATGCTCACACTTTAGCAAATTTAAGGGCATCCCCATAGTCATGATCATCGACATGTAGTTTTTCCAAATTGCCAATATTTTCCCTAATTACATGATCATGACTTTTTGTTGTAGTTTCATCTACGGATCTTCTTTCTTTATCAACATCCTTCTGGTAATAGTTTATTCAGATGACTGAGTTGTCTTTGAAGAAGTCAAAAGAGATGAATTACAAATACAAAGGTGTTTTTCTAATCACCTTAGTTACTTTTAATGTTGATGACATAAATATAGAGATTGGTCATATGGACATGGATGAGTTTGTGGAGAGAACCAAGGTAAGCAATCCTAGCTATAAAATGAAGAAGATAATTGATAGTAATATTCATTTGGTATCTTCTTTCCCAGTGGTAACCCACAACATAGAATTTTTTCTTCAGTGTGCTCAGTTTTACAATAGATATAATAGGGTTGTGATGGATGCTAGTGGCAATGTGATAATAAAACTAGATCCTGAATTCATTAATAAGGTGATTATGTGCCCTCCTACTACAAACTTGATAAATCTTGATTTTTTTGAAGCATAAAAAGAGTATGACAAAATTTCTAAAAAAGCAAAGAAGGTAATAAATAATAAATGGCTCAAGATGTCAAGGGTAAACTCGTCAAGGTGGCCACAGAGTTTTCCTAGAAGTGACATTATAGAAGAATTTGGTGATCTAATAAATCTTCTCAGCAAGATAAGAGGTTTGTCCTCTTCCTCATAGTTTCATGAATGGATGTATCCCTTCATCAAGGTAATACTCCAAGGCAAACAAAACATCTTCTAGAGAGAACAAATTAACAATGATTTTCACAAACAATTGATGAAGGTATCCACTACCTTCAAGTTATATATGACTTCTTCTCTGGTGTATATTGTAGCTTCAATGAGAATCTTTCCAGGTCTAACATCAGAAGGAGATAGGAGAGTAATCCTTGTGTATCAATACTACTCTCAATTAACATTGAAGGGCTTTATTCATCATTTTAGGAGAGTAAATAATGCTTTTTTGTAGTACTCTTATGTATTTTTGATCCTCAATTAGAACAAAGAAGAGTGACAAATGAGGCTTGGATAGTGGTAAATGATTTTGGATGCATGTTCTTATAGTTTCCTTCTTTTTCATACTTAAGGGTTGGATTTTTCCAAGGTCATCCTTATATGCTTCCAAGATTCCCCTCGGATAAACTAGTCTTAATGGAGTTATGAAGATAAATGATCATCATGCATAATAAACAAATGAAGCTAAAGAATTCCAATTTTAGATTCCTAATTGAAATTGGTAGGTATTCAGTATTAACTGCTACAAGGGCTAGAGTCATGGAAACTAAGATACAACTTGTAACCATGAATAAATTTAAGATAAGACCAAACTTTGACTATAGGGGCATGAAAGACATAATCAAGAGGAAAACCTAATTCTATAAACCTATGGTAGAAGATGTTTGGGTAGATTTGAGAATAGAAGAAGATGCCAAAAAAATAGACTACAAGTTATCTCTTGAGCAAATTGAATATCTGGGACTTGTTGATATTCCTAAGAATCAAGTGGATTATAGAGAGTTAATTAATGATAGATATAATACTAAACAAATTATTAATTCCCCTATCCCTCCAATCCAGTGGTCCCAAAAAGAGCTGACCTCTTTGAGGAAAAAATTTGAACCTATATTGGCAAACACCAATAATTGGCTAGCAAACAAGGGAATTACTTTGAAAGAATTATTCATAAGATTAGAAGCTGAGATTCAAAAGGAAACAAGAAGAAAGGTAGAGAATAGGATGAAGAACAAAATTTATGTTCCTTCTTCCTCTAAGCCACATAAGCCTAAGATCATATTTATGATGAAGAAGTCAAAAGTCATGGAAAAATAATTTGAAATAGAAGATATGGAAGTTGAGAAATAGAGCACCAAAGAACTAGTGATGGAAGAGATGGAGATTGAAGATAGGCCTAAAAATCAACAAGAGGAGGAAACCTTGTCCCAATAAGATAATTTACAATAAGAAATGAGAGTCTCTTTTCCCCTATTTGACACATCTATTACAGCTCCTTCCTTTATTTCTCCTATTAATGTTCCCTCTTATGAATCTCCCTCTCCTTCTAAAATAATTTTTGACAACACTCAAAACACTTTTGAAGATATTCTCTATTCCTCAGGGTCTATTCCTAGTTTTTCCTCCCATCTTTTGATATTGGAGATACTTCTATTTTTGATCACTTAGTAAAAGGTGCATTTTTTACTGACACTCCACCTATTGTTTCCACTACCTATGCAAGTGTAGCTCCAGTGACACCAACAATGGAGATAGATCCTAATGTGAGTACTTATATGCTTCTACCATGGTTGTCATCTTATACACCAAAAAGGAAGAAACAAGTTATCTCTCTAGATGACTTTGATTTTAATAAGCTAGTGCCTATAAAAGTTAAGACCCCAAAAAAGCCAAAGATTCTTTCAAAAATACTTGGGGACAAAGGACATAAATTTATAGAGATTGCAAGACCTCCATAGGATGCAACCATGGAGAATTTTGATATAAATTATTACTCTATCTCTAGAGTTGAGTTAGGCAAGATAACTCATGAAAGTGCCAAGAATGATATGTAGTCAGCCATGGACATCTTGATTTATAAATTTGATAGGAAGAAAGAAATGAAGGATCACTACAAAGCAATGGTGGAATAGTTGATTGTAGTGGTAAGGAAAATCACTTTGAGTTCAGAAGTAGTAACTCCTGAAGCCATTTCTGTGGAATACCCCATTATTTAGAAAGTAGAAAAGACTTATCTCAAAGGAAAAATACTTGAAGAGTACTTAAACAAGATGCATGCACAAGGAGTTTCCCTACTTATAGAGCTATCTAAGAAAATAGATAAAAGGAGAAAAATAAGAGCAAAACATGATGATCTCATTAAATTTGTTTCTCAATATATTAAGAGCATAGAAAAGAATCATGATAAATGGGTGGAGATGAGAAAACTAAAAATAAGCACTCTAATATCAATTGGCATCATTATTGGTAGGGATTCTTATACTGAAACTAAAGAGGCATTGACATATAGGAGCTATGTGCTTAAATATTTTATCAATGACCTTGAATCTTCAAGGGAACTCAGTGAAAAAAGTGACGTCAATCTTTTGCATAAATTGGAGGAGCTACCTTGCAAGCTTACGTCACAAGACATTCAATTTCTCTCTTCAGAAGAAATGATTCAAGAATTTGAAAATATGTTCCAGAAAGAATTTGAAGACAAAAAATTTTATATAAAATTTGTGGACAATATCCTAAACAATTATTTGACTTTAGATAATTTGAAAACCAAGTTAACCAGTCATAAAAAATTAGTCACCATAGTAAGTGATGCCATAGTTAGAGCCAAGATGATTTTCAAGAACACTGTTGGTCTAGACAGTATCAGGATGTAAGCAACTTTCACTATGTATGATGGTCACATGAAGAAAGATGGTGATATAAATTGAAGTAGTTTTTTTCCTTAGTTTATTTTCCATTTTTCATATGTACTTTTGAAACAACTTTGTACATTTTTACTTGTACTTTTTTCATATGTAATTACATGTAAAAACATAGGAAGTCCTAAGTCAATAGGGACTCCTATTTTTGAATAGGTCAAAGTAGTTAGGTTTTTCTTAAATTTTCTCAAGGACTCTCCCTATAAATAAAGAGGGCCTCTTTTGTAAAAAATGATCTTTTTAGTTATTGAAATGAAACTCTACCAAAATTGAAAAGGCATTTTGAGAATTTGAGCTCAAATTGTAAATCAAATTTTATCAAGTGAACGAGAAATCAAGTGATCTCTCAAATTTTGTGTTGAAATAACTTGCATTTTATTGGAAATTATTCTTATGTCCTTTTCCTAATATAATCTTATCTATTTGATTAAATAATTAGTGTGGGTGAAGATAATTTGGGAGATGTTCTAAGGTTGATAGTGGAGACTTTGTGCTATGACAATTACCTTTAGTTTGTGATTTAGTATTTTAAAGTAAAGGATATTGGAAAAGCTTTAAACTAATATTATCTTTTGTGATCATTGATTTTATTATAGTTTTTGGTGAAGAATTTGGGCTGCACCTCATTCTACTGTGTTCTAAGTTATAAATCAACAAAAGAAGCAGTGATAGACTTTGAGCTCTCATGTTTTCTTGGTTTTTCAATTAATATCAAGAAAGTGTTATTTTATTTTGTAAACATCATTTCTAAAAAAAGAGAAATAGATGATGTGGTCTCACCCCTGAATTAATATTTAGTTTAGATTAGTTCGTGATAGTTTATAGGGAACCTCCCCTTGCTGAGAGGAGAGATTTATCTCATTACACTATGGCTAATATAACCATTTTGCCTTCAGTTAGTTCATAAAAAAATATTCACCCAATAGTTTTTGGTGACTCCATTGAGGAAATAATGCATAATTCAAAACCTCATGCTCTGAGTTGTAGCATTTCTAGTTCTTTTCCATTTTACATTCTGGCAGATTCACAATATACACAAAGCCAGAGAGCTCAAGGTATTATTGATCCTATATTTGAGTTGATACAACAAAATAATTTTGATCTCTTGCCTCTATGATCTCGCCTTCAGCAAACCAAGAGTTTTCCTCCTACCAACACCAAGTCTCCAATACCAGGTGAAGCTTCTAGTTCTAGTGCTAGCAGAGTTTTGTCTATTAATACTCCATAAAGGTTTGTTATCTTGCCTTTTAATTGTCATATCATGGCAGCCCAAGGCCCTTAGGGTAACACTTTTGTTCCTCTAAATTTAACCCCACCCTTGCATAAACTACCTTGTATTTCAATAAATAATTTTTCAAAGTTCTATGGTGATGGGAAAGTTCATCCTAATGAACACATTGTAGCTTTCTACATAGCCTGTGGTGTGATAGGCATTAAACATGAAGACATAGCAGTAAGGATTTTTGTAGAAACATTTCAAGGTGCCACTATAGATTGGTTTTATCATCTTCAAGCTCAAAATATAACCAATTAGAACACTCTTAAGACTAATTTTGAGGCTAGGTTCAAACCTATAGAAGATGCACATGCCTTATTAGCTCAACTTACACAAATGAAGAAAGAGCCTCATTAGCCTATGTGAGACTTTATCACTAAATTCAACAAGCTGAGAAATAGAATTCCTACAATCACTCAGCCAACACCTAAGAATCTTAAGTGATTCTTTATCAATTCTCAACTTTTTGAAGTGAGTTTTTTGTTAAAGTAGGCTGGCCTAGTAGATCTTCCTACCACTCAGATTTTGGCTACCAAAGTTGAAGATGATCTTATCCTTGTAGGTAAGATAAGAAGAGATTCCAGCAAAAGTAGATTTTCCTCTTTTGTTAAAAGTTCTTCCATAAGCACCACTAACCCTATGGTGTAAAATTTAGTAAATGAATTGCTAGATTTAAAAAGGCAAATGTCCCAAGGTATGTATGCTCTTCCTTCTTATTGGGATATACCAAGGAGGACATTTCCTAACAATTCATATCAAGGCAACACTACTAAAAATCAAGGGCAACCCAATCATCTTCCTCCTACACAGGGGAAGCTTACCATTGAATTAGCACTCATTAACTCAATAGTTAGTTATTATGAATCTGAATGTGATCAATTTTTCCACCCTAAGTTAGACCAAGAGAATGATGCTAATATCTTTGCAGAAGGAGAAGAAGAATTAGCTGGCGACTCCACCATTGATTTTCTAAATTACCAAGATGAAGCTAAAAAATAAGGTGAAGTGTATGATGGAGCATATGCTATTTTTACTAGGTCCTAAAATAAATCAACTCAGAAAATTGATAAGGAAAAAGTAAGAGAAGAACCTCAACTAGTGATCTCAATTGCTAAATGGGGAACTTCATTGCCTTTCCAATCAAAGGACTTGGTGAGTAATAAACAAGTACATCTAATAATCCTATATCTTCTACTTCTATCCCTTAGACCAGTACCACATCAAATAAAAATTAGAATGATGGATTTCCTTCCTCTATTTCTAGTTCATTCTAGTTATTCAACATAATAGATCATGTTAGGAAGACCAAGATCCAAATGTCTGAAATTGAGTATTTATAAGCTAATCCTGAATAGTTTGATAGGTTGGCTGAATACATCAAAAATGAAACCATCCCTATAGGAAAATATTTTCTAAAAGTGACTCATGATTCCTCAAAGAATAAATCTACCCAAAATAATGTTGTCACTACTCCCCTTGTTGCCTTTAGAAAAATAGAACCTTTCTATGTTTCTTTATTGGTAAATGGTCATAAGTTGAGTAATTACATAATATATTTTGGAGCCTATGATAATGTTATGCCCACCAAGGTAGCAAAATCTCTTGGTCTCACCTTAACTAAGAATTTTGGGAGATGTTTCTCCATGAAAAATAAGCAAGTACCACTTTTGGGTCAAATCAAAGATGCTCAATTTGCATTTACAGATTTTTTAGACAAGAGGATTAAGATGACAGTCCTAGTGGTTGATGTTCCAGCTTCTTATGGAATTTTACTTGGACGTAATTTTTGCAAGGATGTAGGTGGGGAGTTGAACATAGATCTATCTGAAGCAAGGATACCTATTAAAGGCATCATGCAAAATTTTCTTCCTGAGAAAGAGACAAAATATATTGTTACCTAAATGGAGTCCTCAAGAATGTGTAATTATTTCCTATCCACTGAAGATATTTTTAATTTATCAGATGAAAGTTCATCAAGTGACAGCTCAAATAATTTAGATAGAGAATCAAAAGAGTTTTTAGATGAAAGTTTAGGTGAAGGCATGATAATACCAAATTTTTCCCTCAATGATAAAGAGGAATCTTCTAATCAAAGAAACTTTAAAAAATAAAATTCTAATAAGGTCTAGGTTTTAAAATTTGATGGAAGTTGTTCCTCTACTGGTTCTGGAGTCATAATTTTTTTGATATCCCCACAAGGTGATATCTTCCCTTTCTCATATAAGTTTCAATTTGATAATACCAATAACACTGTCGAATATGAGTCATTATTGCTCAGATTGAAAGTTGATCATGCTAGAGCTGTTAATGTTCTTCATGCTCGAGGAGATGTTGAATTAGTGGTTTTTCAAGTGAAAATTTTTTATCAAACCAAAAATGAAATATTGTGATATTATCACAATCACGTATGGGATTGCATTGAAAGTTTAGATGCTTTCAATATCTCTATGGTACCAAGAGAGTTTAATGATCATGCAGATTCATTGGCTATCTCTACCACTCTTATGGCTCTTCATAAATATTTTGAAGGAAGCAAGTACACCATTGAATTGGTCTTTAAACCAAGTGTACCTAATAATTTTTACCATTGGCAAGTGTTCAATGGTGATCATCAAATTATTGATTTTCTAAAAAGATGGATAGTTTTGATGAGCTCTATTTCAAAGGTAGTGAATCTCCACCGTGGGAATACATTTTCAAAATAGATTCACAAACTAGTGAAGAGTTTATTCAATTGAAAGGGAATAAAATTCCAAAATGTTTAGTTTCTCTTGAAAATCTATTTGATAAGCATGACAAATTTATCAAGTAACAATAGCAACTGGATTCAAGTTATTCTATGGAATTTGAGCAAGTAAATTTGAGTTCAGAGGTAGATTCCAAAATGGTCAACATTGGGAAATGTTTCACTACTGACAAAAAATTTAAATTCATTACTCTTCTTCATCATTATATTGATGTTTTGGCATATTCTTATGATGATCTGAAGTCCTTCAGGACTAAATAAATTCAGCATGAAATTCCTCTTAAAGTTGGGTCATTACCTCACAAGCAAAAACAAAGGCAATATAACCCCAAAATATCAGGTACTATCCTTTTTGAGATTCAAAATATGTTGAATGAAAGGATAATTTTTTCAATCCATCATTCCACTTGGATTGTGAACATAGTTCTTATAATGAAAATGAATGAAGAAATTCATATTTGTGTTGATTTCAGGAATCTCAATCAATCTTCTCTAAAGGATAACTACCCCTACCCATCATGGACCAAGTATTTCAAATAGTAACTGGTTCAAATTTTTTTTCTATGCTAGATGGTTTTTTGGAGTATAATCAAGTGGAAGTTAATAAAGAAAATTAGTATAAAAATACTTTCACTACACCTTAGGGCACATTTGCATATCATAGAATGCCTTTTGGTCTGATCAGTGTTGGTGCTACATTCCAAAGAACAATGGAATTTACCTTCAGAGATGAGATAGGGAAGTTCATTATGTTATATATTGATGACTTGACTATTTTCTCTAAACATCATCTTGATCTTGCACATCATCTATGATAAGTGTTGGAATGCTGTTGGTAAAATGGTATTTCTCTCAATCCTAAGAAGTCAATTTTTGAGGTTATAAAAGGTAAACTTCTCGGTCACATTGTACCCTGAGAAGGCACTAAAATTGACTCAAAAAGAATAAAATCTATTCAAAGTCTTACTATGCCTGCTAGTAAGACTGTAGTTTATTCTTTCTTTGGAAAGGTGAATTTTTTGTGAAGTTTTATTCCTAAATTTGTAGAGAAAACCCATCACATCATTAACATGATGGAGGGTAAGGCTAATTTCCATTGGAATAAAAAAGTCAAAGTAGCATTTGAATATATCAAGAAGGCTATTACTTATGTTCCAATCCTAGTTTGTCCATACTATACCAAAGATTTTATAGTATACAGTTATGCTTCTGAACATACACTTTCAGCCATTTTGATTCAGTAGAATGAAGAAGGTATGAAATCTCCCATATCATTTATGAGTTATCCTCTCAAAGCTCATGAATTAAAATATTAAAATATGGAGAAGCATGATTATGCCATGGTTAAGGTGGTAATGCATTTTTGATTCTATATCCTAAATTCACATACTGTTGTTCTAGTGTCTGACACAACATTAAAGTCTATCCTAACTCAATAGGAGTTCAACACTAAAAGGGGAAATTGGATTGATAATATATAAGAGTTTTATCTTGATATCAAACCTACTAATATTTTGTGTGGAAGAGGCTTATGTCAATTTATTGATGATAATGTACCAAATGAGATAGAGGACAAAGAAACAAAATTTGAAGGCATGCCAATAGTTCTTTTTATCACTACTACTGATGAGTGGTATTCAAATATCACTCATTTTCTTACATATGGAAAGTGTCTTACCCATATATATTATAAGGAGAAAATAATTGTTAATTGAAGGCCACTAACTACATCGTATGGGACAATGGTTTGTATAAAAGAAGCCTTGATGGAGTATTTATTCATTGCATGGATAAAGTGCAACAAAGTAGACTTCTAGAGTCTTTTCACAATTTAGCTTGTGAAGGACATTTTTATACACTTGTGATGGATCATAATATTTTATGAGTTAGATACTATTATCCTATACTATTTCAAGATGCATATAATTGGGTACGTAGGTGTGAGTGTGTCAAAAATTCATTGGGGAACCTAAGCTAGCCACATTACCTCTCAAGCCTATGGTGATTAAATAACCTTTTTAGTAATGGGGTATTGAATTCATTTACACTTTGAACCCACTCTTAAGTGTGGGACATTACTATGTTCTCACCGTGATAGACTATTTTACCAAGTGGGTGGAAGCCATCCCAATTAAGCATGCTACTTCAGAAGTGGTATGTAATTTCCTTAAGGAAAATATTATTTCTTAGTTTAGAGTTCCAAATAAGATTGTAGTATACAATTTTACTTGTTTCTATTTGTATGAGATTATTAAAAAAATTTACAAGCATGGGATCATTCTTTTCCACTCCTCAAACTATTATCTATAAAGAAATGGTCAGAAAGAATCAAGTAACAAGAATTTGGTTACTATTATCAAGAAATTGGTAGATGAGAATCAGAGAACTTTGCATAAAGCATTGTTTGATGCTTTATGGGTAGAGAGGATTACCCATAAAAGGGCAATAGGTATGTCACCATTTCAACATATGTATGGTCTCAATGCAGAGATACCAATTACCTTGGAACTACTAACACTAAAGTTTGCAAAGGCAATGGAAGATTATACTTTTAAAAGTTCTATTGATAAAAGGATCATTTACTTAAATAAACTAGAGGAGAAATGAACTATGGTAGTGGACCGTATCACTGAGCATCAAAGTCAGGTAAATAAACTCTTCAACAAGAAAGAAAAGATTCATGAGTTTTAGATTGGAGATCAAGTCTTGTTGTGGGACAAGAGGAGAGAACCAAAAGGAATGCATGGCAAGTTTGATTCCTTATAGAGAGGTCCATTCACCATTCATCAATTCTATGGTGGAAATAGCTTCTTGCTAGAATATCAAGATGGAACACTATTCTTACTACCTCATAGCAGGCAACATTTGAAACACTTTAATCCTTGAAGTATCAGATATGTTCATTTATATATTTGTATATTTTTTATGTTTTTATTTTTGAGTTTTTATTTAGTCCTTTTTCTTTTTGGTAGCTTGAATCTGTAGCCCAATGGTATGGATGAAGGCACTTAGAGACTGTATTCTTCTCCCTTTGATCATTTTAAAATTTGATTGATGGAAGTTCCCTAGTTGGAGCTAGCTATTGTTCCCAAAATTAGCTACACTCATTTTGTGGACAACCCCTATAAAACTTGTTTGTTTCATAATCTACACTCTAATTTCATCATTCAAGACAAGATTCTCTTGACCTCAAGTGAATTTTTCTGACCTCCTAGGAAAGTTTATGACATTTCCTTACCATGATTTCTTAAAAATCATGAAACCTATTGAAGTCTTTAATTGATCAAAATATTAATTTTGATCATTTTGAAGGTGTTAGTGAATTTTGATTTTGTTTTTGATGTTTAGGTGGTGAAATTTTCTTCCCTTACATGTATTTTATTTTTTACATGCATCGACAACACTTTATACCACCATTGCATGTTCTTGTCACTGGTAGTGTCAAGGTGGTAAAATTTGCCGCCCGAGCAAAGATCTTCAAAATCTTGAACTTTGAGTGGAATTAATGGCCATGCGTGCCAATTTTTAAATCTTGTTTCTAAAGATTTTAAATGCATTTTTCATTTGATTTTTCTTGTCATTTTTATTTTTGAGTTTCCTCAGAGTTTTCTCAACCCCTTTTAGTGACCGCTTGATTATGGTGATGGAGGAAGATTTCAAATTTGCCACCAAGCTTAGGGTTTTGAACTCACTGGGTAAGTTGTCTTAAACTTCTAGGGTTCCATTTTTGAGTGATTTCTACTTTTCATATTTTTTCTTTTCTTTTTGCTTTGTCTTATGTTGCCACCCTTATTTTTGTTTTACCCTAATGAGCCTTATCGGTGAAATTTTCCAAACCCTCATTCATGCCCTAGGTTATTGTGCATATCATTAGTGTTTTGACTTGACCTAGGTTTACCCTCCATCTAGTTGAAAATAATCTTCTAAATAACTTGGTGATGACGACTTTAATGAACTGCTCTCACACTTCCTATTGTGAACAAGTCAAATGCAAAGATGGAATTTTTTGCCACTTAAGTATTTATACATTTTTTTAAGTTAAAGTTTATGGGTGGAAAAAACACCTCCCTTACATGAAAAACCTCCAACTCCTACCCTATGCATTGTCGAAAAAATTTGCTACTCAAACACCGAAACATTACTCTTATTACCTAAAGTAGCAGCAAATTTTATCGCCTAAACATCAATAGAAAAATCATACCAATGTGAAATGTTAATGAATTTAACCACCAATGCATAAAAACTTGAATTTTCCCTTAAATGCAATGGTGGTAAATTTTTCCACCGATGCAAATGGTAAATATCCCTCACATGCAAGGGCGATAAATTTCGCTGCCCATGCAAACATTCTCTTAAATTTTCTTGACTCTAAGATATTTTTAATTTTATTTTTTTGAGCTCACTTTTCTATAGTTTTTTAGACTTCTCACACTTTATCCCTTTCAAGCACATCCCCATAGTTGTGATCATCAACATGCAATTTTCCTAGATTGTTAGTATTTTCCCTAATTGCATGATCATAACTTTTTGTTGTAGTTTCTTCTATGGATCTTCTTTATTTATCAATATCCTTTTGGTAACAACTAATTCAAATGACTGAGTTGTCTCCAAAGAAGTTGAAAGTGATGAATTAAAAATATCAAGGTGTTTTTCTAATCACCTCAGTTACTTCTAATGTTGATGACATTAGAGATACAGAGATTAGTCATGTAGACATGGCTGAGTTTGTGGAGAGAACCAAGTCAAGAAATCCGAGCTCTAAAATGAAAAAGATAATTGACAATAATATTCATTTGGTATCTTCTTTCCCAGTGGTAGTCCATAACACATAATTTGTCCTTTAGTGTGCTTAGTTTTACAATAGATATAATAGGGTTGTGATGGATGCTAGTGGCAATGTGATAATCAGACTAGATCCTGAATTCATTGATAAGGTGTTTATGTTCCCTCATACTATAAAATTGATAAATCTTGATTTTGTTGAAGCATAAAAAAGGTATGATAAAAATACTTAAAAAGCAAAGAAAGTAATCAATAATAAATGGCTTAAGACGTCAAGGGCAAACTTGTTAAGGTGTCTACAAAGTTTTCCTAGTAGTGACTTTAAAGAAGAAGTTGGTGATCTGATAACTCTTCTCAGTAGGATAAGAGGTTTGTCCTCTTCCTCATAGTTTCATGAATGGATGTATCCCTTCATCAAGGTAATACTCTAAGGCAAACAAATCATCTTCTGGGGAGAACAAATCAGCAATGATTTGCATGAACAATTGACAAAGGTATCCACTACCTTCAAGTTCTATATGACTTCTTATCTGGGGTATATTACAACTTCATTGAGAATCTTTCTAGGTCTAACATCAGAAAGAGATAGGAGAGTAATCCTTGTGTATCAATACTACTCTTAATTAACATTGAAGGGTTTTATTCATCATTTTAGGAGAGTAAATGATGCTTTATTTGTAGTATTCTTATGTATTTTTGATCCTCAACTAGAACAAAGAAGAGTGTCATATGAGGCTTGGACAGTGGTAAATGATTTTGGATGCATGTTCTTACAATTTCCTTCTTTCTCATACCTAAGGGTTCAATTTTTCTAAGGTCATCCTTATATGCTTCCAAGATTCCCCTTAGATAAACAAGTCTTAATGGAGTTATGTAGACAAATGATCATCATGCATAATAAACAAATAGAGCTCAAGAAGCCCAGTTTTAGATTCCTAATTAAAATTGGTAGGTATTCAGTATTAACTACTGTGAGGACTAGAGTCATGGAAACTAAGATGTAGCTTGTAACCATGAAGCAATTAGAGAAAAGACCAAACTTAGACTACAAGGGCATGAAAGACATAATCAAGAGGAAAACACAATTCCATGAACCTATGGTAGAAGATGTTTGGGTATATTTGAGAATAGAAGAAGATGTTAGGAAAATGGAGTATAGGAGGTTATCTCTTGATTAAATTGAATATATGGGACTTGCTAATATTCTTGAGAATCTAGTGGATGATAGAGAGTTGATTAATGATAGATACAATACTAAATATATTGATAATGCCCCTCTCCCTCCAATTTAATGGTCCCAAAAAGAGTTGACCTCTTTGAGGAAAATATTTGAACCTATATTGGTAAACACCAATAATTGGCTAGCAAAAAAGGGAATTACTTTGAAAAAATTATTCACGGGATCAAAATTTGAGATTCAAAAGGAAACAAGAAGAAAGGTAGAGAATAGGATGAAGAAAAAAATTGATGTTCCTTCTTCCTCTAAGACACATAAACCTAAGATCATATTTGTGATGAAGAAGTCAAAATCTGTGGAAAAAGAATCTAAAATAGAAGATATGAAATTTGAGAAATAGAGCATTGAATAACTAGTGATGGAAGAGATGGAGATTGAAGATAGGCCTACAAATCAACAAAAGGAGGAAACCTTGTCCCCACAAGAGAATGTACAACAAGAAATGGGAGTCTCTTCTCCCTTATCTAACACACCTGTTGCAGCTCCTTCATCTATTTCTCCTATTAACATTCCCTCTTCTGAATCTCCCTCTCCTTCCAAAATAATTTTTGAAAACCCTTAAAACACTTTTGAAGATATTATCTATTCTTTAGGGTCTATTCCTAGTTTACCCTCCCCATCTTTTAATATTAGAGATACTTCTATTTTTTATCACTTAGTAAAAGGTGCATTTTTTACTAACACTCCACCTATTATTTCCACTACCTGTATAAGTGTAGCTTTAGTGACACCAACAATGGAGATAGATCCTAATGTGAGTACTTATGTGCTTCCACCATGGTTGTCAGCTTATACACCAAAAAAGAAAAAACAAGCTATCTCTCTAGATGACTTTGATTTTAATAAGCTGGTGCTTTTAAAAGCTAAGACTCTGAAGAAGCCAAAGATTCTTTTAAAAATACTTGGGGACAAAGGACATAAATTTCTAGAGATTGCAAGACCTCCATAGGATGTAACCATGGAGAATTTTGATATAAATTATTACTCTATCTCTAGATTTGAGTTAGGCAAGATAACTTGTGAAAATGCCAAGAATGATATGCAGTCAGCCATGGACATCTTGATTCAAAAAATTGATAGGGAGAAAGAAATGAAGGATCACTAAAAATCAATGGTGGAACAATTGACTGTAGTGGTAAGGAAAATCACTTTGAGTTCAGAAGTAGTAACTCCTAAGGCTATTTCTGTAGAAGACCCCATTATTCAAAAAGAAAAAAAGACTTATCTCAAAATAAAAGTACTTGAAGAGTAATTAAATAGGATGTGTGCACAAAAAAATTCCCTACTTATAGAGCTATCTGAGAAAATAGATAAAATGAGGAAAATAAGAGAAAACTTGATGATCTCATTGAAGTTGTTTCTCAAGATAATGGGAACATAGAAAATAATCATGATAAATGGTGGAGATGAGAAAACTGAAAATAAGCACTCTAATATCAATTGGCATCATTACTAGTAGGGATTCTTATACTAAAACTAAAGACGCATTGACATATAGGAGCTATGTGCTTAAAGATTTGGTCAATGACCTTGAATCTGTAAGGGAACTCAGTGAACAAAGTGATGCCAATCTTTTATGTAAATTGGAGGAGATACCTTGCAAGATTACATACAAGATAATCAATTTCTCTTTATATAAGAAATGATTTGAGAATTTAAAAATATGTTCCAGAAAGAATTTGAAGACAAAACATTTTATATAACATCTATGGACAATATCCTAGACAATCAGTTGACTCTAGATAATTTGAAAACCAAGTTAACCAGTCATGAAAAATTAGTCACCAAAGTAAGAGATGACATAGTTAGATCCAAGATAATTTTCAAAAACACTGTTAGTCCAGACAGTATCAGGATGCAAGCAGATTTCACTATGTATGATGCTTGCATGAAGAAAGATGGTGATACAAATTGAAGTAATTTTTTCCCTTAGTTTATTTTCCATTTTTCAGATATACTTTTGAAACAACTTTGGACATTTTTACTTGTAATTTTTTCATATGTAATTACATGTAAAAACATAGGAAGTCCTAAGTCAATAAGGACTCCTATTTTTGAATAGGTCAAAGTAGTTAGGTTTTTCTTAAATTTTCTCGAGGACTCTCCCTATAAATAAAGAGGGCCTCTTTTGTAAAAAATGATCTTTTTAATTATTGAAATGAAATTCTACCAAAATTGAAAAGGCATTTTGAGACTTTGAGCTCAAATTGTAAATCAAATTTTATCAAGTGAATGAGAAAGCAAGTGATCTCTCAAAATTTGTGTTGAAATAACTTGTGTTGTATTAGAAATTGTTCTTATGTCCTTTTTCTAATACAATCTTATCTATTTGATTAAATAAGTAGTGTGGGTGAAGATAATATGGGAGATGTTCTAAAGTTGATTATGGAGACTTTGTGCTATGACAATTTTCTTTAGTTTGTGATTTAGTGTTTTAAAGTAAAGGATATTAAACTACTATTATCTTTTGTGATCATTTATTTTATTATAGTTTTCAGTGAAGACTTTGGGTTGCACCTCATTCTACTATGTTCTAAGTTACAAATCAGTAAAAGAAGCAGCGATAGACTCTTAACTCTCATGTTTTCTTGGTTTTTCAGTTAATATCAAGAAAGTGTTCTTTTATTTTGTAAACATCATTTCTAAACAAAGAGAAATGGAAGATGTGGTCTCACCCCTGAATTAATATTTAGTTTAGATTAGTTTGTGATAGTTTATAGCGAACCTCTCCTTTCTGAGAGGAGAAATTTATCTCATTACACTGTGGCTGATATAACCATTTTGCCTTCAGTTAGTTGATGACAAAATATTCACCCAACAATATTGTCTATAAAAATTTTGCCCTAATTTATAAAACATGTAACACACTTATCCATGAGGCTAAATATTATCCCAAAGTCCCTAAAAATAAATAACCTAAAAATTAATTTTGGTTTATAAAATTGGATCCCAAGGGACTTGTGGCCAACCCAGCTTCAAGTGGTAAAACAATTATACCTAATATTTCTTTGAAATCCCTAGCTACCCATATCACTCCATTTGGTTGCATCTCATTCCCATCTTAAAAATTATCCCTCACCATCCCATAATCTAAATTACCTAAAAATCCTAGTTTAGTCCATCACCATTGTGAGGAACCTATAATGAACTAGCCTTACATGCATAATCTACTAGCCTTAATAACTTTGAATGTGTCAAATCTGGATAAGGGTGTTTTTCCTACCTTGGAAATAATTTTTATCATTCAAATTTTCACCATTTATGTGTTTTTTCAAACCTCCTCAGTTAATTGATATCATGGATACACTAATAGGTTGTGGGTGGCCTAATTAGTGAGGTGAATCTCAAGATAGGACTAGTTCCCCTGATGCTCTCACCCTAAAACTAATAATAGACCTATTACTTGTTGGAAAAAGGGAGAGATATCTAAAAGTAAACTAAACTTTGGAGGTGATGCAAGAAATTAACACCCTCCACTTGACCATACTACACCAAGAACATGAATTAGGTTTGAATCTGACCACACTACTCAACAACGAATTTCAAGCATGAGTATTTCAACATGGATATCATAGATAATGTGTAGAATAAAAAAATTTAATCAAGAGGCCTCAAGAAGAAAAATAGTACTAAAATCCACTTATAAAGTATGAAAGGCTATCTAAACTCACCATGTGACCTACAAGAAGATAATCTATTTTCAAAGAGGTAGGAGAGGACAAATGAGAGAGAGTGAAAGCACTACTACTAGAATTCATCAATAATCACATAAGTACACTAATTTAAATCATTTGAGAAGGTAATAAACAACTTTATTTAACATTTAAATGCATAGTAAAAGTGTTTAGTTAAGTATGGATTCACCATACTTAGTGAAAGGATCCATAATAAGCCATTTAAGGTAGCATATATAGGACAAATGAAGGATATAAAGAGAGAAGAGGTATAGGAGATGCATATGATATGTGTCATCTACTTTAAGTTAGTTACAAGGCCAAATGGAAAATACCAAGAATAATCTTTTCATCTTATTTAACATGTGTTACTCAACTTGATGATGAACATTACGAAGTAGTGTAAGAATTCTTGCTTGAAGATTTACAATGCACTTATTTAAGGAGAAGTTATAACTTAAAATATTAACACATGGAATCTTAGCCTCATTGGAAACCTCCACGCCACTATAGGCTCTTTATTTTTTCTTCTATCTTCAATTGAAACCTTTTTTCACCCCTAGTTAAGATAGAGATTCTTCTTCATTGGCCATATAGGATTATTAGTTCATTAGGTCTAATTTATTTGATGTTATCCATTGGAATGGAATTAATAACTCTATGAGGAATTTATAAAAGTTTTATGGGCATATATTATATCCTAAATATCATATTTTGGTATGACGCATAACTTCCAAGTGATCCAACCATGTTGCTTTATCTCTACTAAGTGACCATATCACATTTTCATAAACACTTTTGCAATGCATTTGGATTTTGGACCTAGAGGAACACTTTCAGAGGAAAAAGAGTGTATTTTTTGGTTTTATAAGGTATATTACCTTCCAAATCAACCTCCCCAATGGTTTTCACTTGTTCATATACGCAAACACCATATTTTGAGCCTAAAAACCTATAAAAGTACAATCTTAAATGCATTTATATAGGTGAAAGTACAAACAAGTTTCATGGTGAGGACTTTAGAGACTAGAATGTTTTTCACATGTTTATTAGGTTAATTAAATGTATTTATATCACTTGGAAGGACAATATTCTACATTGGGTCTCTTGAGAGGGTTTAAAAAGGGTTTAGGGGTGTTTAGGTTATTAGTGATAATTCATAGAGTTATGTACCTTAACATGAGAATAAATGCTATTTTGATTAAGTCCATATATCTATTTAACATAATTTAAATCCATTGTCTCCTATGCATGTTTATAGTTGACTTGTGAGCAAAAGAAGATGACTATTTTTTATTGTTAGGCCTATTTGAGGGATCAAGAAGAGTGGTTTTGCATAATAGTGCATAAAATTACTAGATTTTAGACTAAAATAATTCCTTTGGGTATTTTTAACCATATATGAGGTGTTATAAATTTTTTATCCATGAATTTACCATTCAAACTCATTACATCATCCATAAGCTCATGGTTAAGGTTTGAGAACAACCCTATGTTAGTGACCAAGCTTCTTAACCACTTTCTTGCCACCATCCACTTTGAAAAAACTATGAATATCATGTTATAATTTAAAATTTAAGTTCATATATTCTCTTTAACTCTCATCTACCTCAAGGTTTCAAACAACCACTCTCAGTCTCTTCAATCTTCCTAAATAGGCATGTAGGTCTATTTTTAGGCTCTTGACTATAACTCTGAGGTAGACCTTTTATTTATTAGAACCTTGGAACTTTTATGATTTTTTTAAGGTTTTTTAATGTTTTTTAATGTTAATATTACCTTTCTACATGATTCCCAACCTCATTATACATCATGCAATTGGCATTTTTTCTCATTTTTATTTGTTATAGGCTTGTAGGTATGTTGTTAGGCTTTCTTGACTACAATCTCACCAAATTGAGTTCTCAAAACCAATCAAGCCTTCATGAGACGTTTATAATAGGAATAAACTTTATTCTCCTCTATTTATTTACCTTTACCATATTTTTATATCCCCAAACAACCATCACAAACATGTTTATTTTGCTCTTTGTCTACTGATAGGCCTGTATGTAGTCCTTTACGCCTAAAACCTTCATTGTATTGTTGATTTACTTCATTTATTTTTATTATTATCCCATTATGAGATATTTTGAATAATTTAATAATTTTATTTGTCTTTTCCTTCTTATTTTTTATTCCCACTACCTTGAACACTTACCTAAGACCCTCAAGTTCACCTTTTGAGCTCACACAATCCCTTTTAAGGCACATTGTCCATTGAGAGGTAGAGTGAATGAGTTTTGGACCTTCATGAATACTTTTTTTAAATGTAATAAGTCATCATGTCATGACTTCAAGATTCCACATACACTCTCACTACAACTATTTGTTACCAATAGGGACCTACAGGTCTAAATACCTGTAGGTCCGCAAACTCTCTTTGGATTAGGCTTGAAGAAGAATATTGGATATATGAATGCAATGGAATTTAATTTATATTACCTCATAATAATTATTTTAAATGTATATATTATATGTTTTTTCTCATTCAAGGGGCTTATACAATGAAAAAACATTCATGTTTGGCAAGGATTGTCTTCACCATGGCAACTAGTTTTATAGTCTAACCTATGCATGCAAAGTTATCCATTCTCATTGAGGTTCATGAATTCAATAATGCATAAATATGTATGAATATATTTTAATTGTATTTTTTCCAATATTAATCATCTTACTTAATCCATTGAATGCATCTAAAACACTATACAACTCTTATAACTAAACTATCTTATTCAAACTAGCTAGAACAAGACTATTGGACATTACACCAAACATGAACATGAAAAAAATTAAAATAAAATGGTATTTAATGGGTATATTAGTGTTTAATATACCCTTTACAATCATTCTCATGCATTAACTTGGCTTTAGGATTTTGCATTTGAAGAAAGTTGACCCTTGTGAGGTATTGAGTCCTTTTTTTGCACCTTAACTTTTTAATTATTGTTCATAAAGTTAAAAAACCTAACGAGAGAAAAAATTTAAAAAATTGGAAGGTAATTAGGGTCCAATAATATGTCATATATATTTTATTCTAACATTATCTTTATTGAGAGTACCATCCACAAATCGATTGACTGTCTTGAGCTACCAAGAAGGCTGATGGAAAAATGGAGTGGGTTTTTTCATTATTTGGCTTTTAACCTCCAATTTTTTCATGTATTTGGGTATTAAAATACCATGGGGACCTATATAATAGTTTTTACCTTGTCAAAAATCATAAACCCTCTATAAAAGACCTTTAAAAACATGTTTTTTCTGAGATTATACCTATCCTACCCTTTGGAACTATTGGAGGTGGTGAACCAGGTGACTTTTAATCTTCTCCTAACTTGTAAGGACATGGAATAAAGTTCCATAATGTTTCAAACTTCTCTTACCATATATATATTTCAATAACTCTTCATTTTAATGTTGGAAATGATGAATGGTAGTTACAAAAGGGATCCCAATGTTAGAAATTAGTTATCTAAGACTTTTGGAGGATGTTTACATATATGTACAAGTATGATGTCATTACCAAGGTTTTATGACTTTAAAATACCCATATTACATGATATAACCTTCAAATTTTCCCATGACTAGAAAGTTTCATCTTTAACATTGGAAAACACAATGAGACTAAAGTATTAAAATACCTTAATCTTGTCAAAATACCTTAAACTCTCCAAATTGATTTAAAAAACAATGTAATCAACTTACTAGTTTGGATTTTTCACTAATTTGTTCAGCTTTAAGCCATACTTGTCTTGGAAGGGTCACCACCTTGTTTCTTTGATCATGATTCTATATTTACTTGATTTCATGCTTAACCTTAACTTTGTCAAATTTGACTTAAATAATGTTAAACACATAATAAAGACCACAAAAAATGATTATTTGATAAAAAGATAGCATGACTTAACTCAACTACCAAATAGACCATCCTAAATGACCTTGTAACTACCAATAAAGACACACTATATATCATCCTATATCATTAATGACTAATATAAGACCTTTATAATGGCTATAAACAAAGTTAAGATCAAGTACATCAAAGTTTAAAATTATCCTCATTCATGGTAGCCAAATTTCAACTAACATCTTTAGTAACCTCTTAGTATTTCATGTGTTCTATGCATTTTAGACCAATTTCCTAGTTCATCCATCAGGATATGGATTCATCTCAGTTCAACACACACCTAATTAGACCTTGAAAACTTGACTACAAACCTTTAGAAACAAATAGAATAGCTGACTACCTCAAAAACACACAACAACAAGAAACAAGGAGAACACACACAACAAAACAATGATAGCACACTTGTGATATAAATCATTTAAGGGAAAGATAATACAATAAAAAACTAATCTAAAATATACTAACCTACTCTAACAACTTGAGATATCCCTAAACAAAATTGTTAACTGGTAGTGCAAAGTAACTACGTTTCTTCACCAAGCTCATATGACTAGCAAACTAGCAACCATGAGAGAATGGAAAAGAGGAAACTATATGTTGATATTGACATCCTCTTCCTATTCAAAATTAACCTTGTACATTTATTCCACCTTGTTTGAGTCATAAGTGATTAGGGGTATATGGTTGGACTGATTTTGAACATGTTTAAGATATTCTCCATGTTATGAAATAAACATGATAGGCAATAGATCTTCCTTGTTAGCCTCTAACTAGGATATATAAAAGATAATTCATGCTCTTTTTTTATTATGTAACTCACCAATATCATCTTTATAACCAACTTGTACCTCTTGATAAGCTAACTAATCAAACTAAACAAACTAAGATACACCTGATGGCATACTTGTAGGACTGTCTTCAAGAGGGAAAACGTCTTAATTATTGAGAGTTTGAGTCCAATGGGGATCTATTTCATATTCCAAGAGTGAAAAAAATTATTAAAAATAATTGAGACGTTTATATCGCATCGTGAATACACTAATCAAGTCATCATTTAGTGGAATTACCTCTATTGGAGAACTAATTCTTTCTTGCATGTTGAATTGCTTACCAAATTTTCCTTCCTCTATATTTTCCATCCTATACTCTCCTTTAATATGAGTTAAAACTATTTAAATTACCTCAAACAAGTCTTCAAACTTTCTTTCATTATATTTAAAATTAATTAAGTCCTCTTGTGTGATGAGTAAAAAATATAACTCATTTTTACCATCAGTTTCCTTCATTTTCCCTCAATTACCTCTCCTCTAGATTGAACATTTTAAGGATATTAATATTGTATTTAATCTTAATGTAGTAAATATATGCTTTATCTTGCTCAGTGAAACTAAAGTCTAAGTTAATGATTTTGTCACTTTATTCTAACTCTTTGCATATTTAGTTTTCCAATTTTATGTATATATAAATAATACAACAATCTATAGAGAATAAAGACCTTTTTTATGATCTTATAACACAACCCATATGAAGTATTTTTATATTTTCTGAGCTATAGACTCATCTAAAAAACTAATATCTCACCCAATCTACTCTAGATTCAGCTACAGACTCAACTACTAGCTACAAACTCACCTAGTCTATAGCTATAAACTCAGAAAATAGATATACCCTCACCCAGTCTGCAGTTATAGACTCATTCAGACTATATTTTACCCTTCAATAAAACATTATATCATCCTTAATATATTTGTGTCCTTTCTAAGGACTTCATCATAATTGAATATCCTTGTTGCATTCCACAAAGTATTTTGCTAGACTTTCACAAAAAAAAGCTATATACTTTCCCACTCCAAATCTTGAACATGTAGTATTGTAGATCCATACTTTCCTCTTTTATCAAAATAATTGAAGATAATTTTGGTCAATTTATATCTATATTATTATTATAAATATCAATCTATAAATAGATTTCTTATATTTTAGTCATTGTATGTATATATATATATATATATATATATATATATATATATATATATATATATATATATATATATATATATATATATCAATGGTCTTTTATAAACAATGAATCCATTTGATCTAGGAAGGTATTCTTAGTAGATTCTTAGTGGATTTTATAATTGGTGGTTGTTCATGTTACAACTGTCAATCACCTATTTTAAAGATCCACTAAAATTATGAGATTTTTCTTGATAAAAAAATATTAGTTATTGACATCTAGGGATCTGTAGTTGTAACATTATAGATAGGTAGATCTTTGTGTCTTAGAAGAGAATCAAATTATTGAACTGTTTAGTTGATATTTTAAATATAGATGCAACTATAATCATGTTTTTTTCACTTTGATCAATTAATGAAGATATCTATTATTTATAAGTATTTATTTTCTTTACATTCCTATTCCCAAGGTGAGTAAGGGTCAACTTTCATTACGAATTAGGCATGTGTTTTGTACAATATTTTATGTTTTAATGTGTTTATAGAATTAGTAATTAAAATCATATTTCAATCTTTTAACCTATAGGAAATGATCTTTAAGTTCTAAGATTAAATTCAATGCTACAAAGTAGTGTGTTTTCTTTTCATCAATTTACTTATATTTTAGTGACATGTTATCTTTCAAAAATGTGTATATTTTTTAGTAGTGTACTTACCTTTTCAGTAGTATGTTTTATTTTAATAAACTAGATTAATTTCATTTCCATCATAGAGTGTTTTAATTATGTATGTGTTCTTCTTTATTGCATAATCAATTCCTTTTGGATGTGACTATATTATGACAAAACACTTAGAAGATCAAAAAACCCCAAACCTTTCCTATAGCCTACCACCATAAACATTACTATAGATAGCTTTGGATGGTGTCCCTGGATTGAATGACATCAACAAGAAAGTTGATTAAATGAATAAATATATGAAACCCATTATTTTTGTCACTATTTCCAAAGAAAATTAGGTGTTATTAAGGGACACCTTATTATTGTATAATAAAATAACTAAAACATTAAAAAAATAACTAAAAAATAAATTAAAAAAAAATAGATTTATGAATTGACCTACAGACACCAAAGGATGGTTCATCTCCAATGATCCTGAGTTAGAACTTGAGGAAGAAAGAATAAAATCTTTGACTAAGATATCCAAGAGTGTGATAAAAACACTTAAATCACACTTAGAGAATCCTTTTGATTTATCCCTAGAATTAGGGTCATCCTCAAAAATAAACCTTTTAGGAGGAACCACATTTGGGAGATATTCTCCTATAGGAAGAAGTAACCTTGAGGATCCTTTATCTAGAATAGTAAGTCTTAGAAATCAATATCTACAAGATCAAAAGGAAGAAATAAATTGGATCTCTAACACAGGTTGGGAAGAATAAATAGAAACCATGCTTGATAATCAAGGAAATGTGAAAAATCTTGAAGAAAATAGGATACAACTATATAGAACATTTTTATTTCATATAGTCATAGATCTAGTGGATTAAACCTCTATGAATAACATTTTGCCTTCAAATTTTCCAACTTTTAGGGGAAAATCATCAAAATATCTAGATCAATCCATGTTTGATTTTTAAGTGATATGCCAAACCTATGATTATACAACTGATAATCAGAAAGTCAAATTGTTCCCTTCTACACTCAAAGAGGTATCCATGAGATGGTTCATGGGCCTTCCAAGTGAATTTATTAATACATGGAGAGACATTGAAACCACATTTATTAATAAGTATCAATATTAATATAGAGTAAGGGATAATAAAAAACTTAAAGAATAAGTAATTAAGATGGTAATCCTTAAGAACTGGATGATGACTCCAAATATGCTTTGAACATCATGGGTAAAGGAGACATTGTAAAATTAATATTTTACTAGATCTCAGACTTGTATACCATCTACTTTAGGACACAACTAAGCATGAGGAAAGGAAAATTAGGTAAGTCCAATGAAGCTAGTCAATTGGTGGAGGAGTTTACTAATTTTAAAATTGATATTTTGGTTTAGTTAAACACTACATTGGATGGCCTTCAAGACAAATCCAATTCTACCATAGAACCATTAGCCATCTACTACCCAAAATGTAATAAAAAACATGCTCTCAAAGAATGTCCTCTGGATAAATAAGATATATGTACGATATCTGATAATAAATACCATGACAAAACCCATTGCATTCATCTCCCTATTTTAAAAAATAAATTATAACATAATATACAACTCATATAAGACCCAAGTTACATTTAAAAATAGAATCCATTTTCACAAAACCAAACCTAAGGTTAGTTTGGTCCAAGAAATCTAATTAATCCATGGATGACACCTTGGATTACTTAGGTACCTCAACCTATGTGGGGACAAGTACATCCACCATGGACCAATAAATAATGCATGATGTCTTAACCTTTGATGATGCCTCAATAACCATGGATTCCCAAAACATAGTCACAACCATGGGGAAATACATAGTGGAATGTCAATCCAAAATTTAATCCCAAAATAAAGTTTCCACCACAATAAGATTTTATCGCACCTCTTGTTGCTCAACTTATAGAATAGGGTAATTATCCATAATTACCTAATTAGTCAGTGGATAACCCCAAGAATAAACCATCATCCCTTAATTATGTAAATGAACAAGGAAAAACTATGAATGTAAGAACTATTAAATTTGTAAACATTCATCGTAGTAAAGGTAGAATGATTCAAGAACCTAATATCACCATATCAAAAATTCCCAATGAAAAAATAAAAAATAGATCCACCTCAAACCATAGTCAAAAATAATAATTACATAAATAGATAGATAAGATAGAGGATCATGTTATTGTTCCTTTACCCATTATTTTTCTTGACAGACTGAAAGAAGGTGAGAATAAGAAAGAATCTAATTTGATTCAAGAACTGAGAAAAATGAACATTGAGAAACCCTTGTTACAAGCTATCAAAGATATTCTAGAATTAAATAGAGTCATTAGAATTTTTTGTGTAAATACATCTAGGAGAAATAAAAATATCCAAAAATCTTACACATAGATGGTAAACTGGTTGATCTTTTAGTAGAAAAATTGCTTCTACCTAAATATGCAGACCTAGGTAATCTAGTCATAACAATAACTATAAGGAGAAAAGAGATACCCAACATTTTGGTATATTTTAGTACAATAATTAATTTAATGACAACTGATACTCTACCTAAACTATCCCTCATGGGAATACAACCTACCTCCACCATTCTCTAAATGGTTGATCAATTAGTTGTTAACCTAGAAGGAACTATAGAATTTGTTACTATAAAAATTGGACCAAGAGAGTATCCAATATATTTTATGGTGTTTAAACCCAAAA
Source organism: Torreya grandis (assembly GCA_037957365.1). Classification (NCBI taxonomy): domain Eukaryota; kingdom Viridiplantae; phylum Streptophyta; class Pinopsida; order Cupressales; family Taxaceae; genus Torreya; species Torreya grandis. The sequence goes on from JARHVA010000515.1 coordinate 2,288,208, forward strand.
ACAAGAAATTAGGGTACCCCCTCATATTATGAAGGCCCTAGATGGATATTGTAGTAATATTAATTTTGAGCATGGTCATTGATGTCAAAGAGAGTATGAGATCATAGTGCATTAATGAAAAAGTGATCAGATTAATGGTTCTTCAATGTTTTAACTTAGTGAGGAAATTGATGGATGTTATTTATGATATGGACATGTTTCATAAACCCTATGGTATGTTATAAGTGCTTATAGAAGTGAACAGAATTCATTAGAACAATCATATGAATGTCTAATTTCAAGTAATCATCTTGACAGACAAGGTTGAGTAACCAATTTGATGATATCATATTTCACACATGTGAAGGTTTCAAGAGTATCTTAATACATGGATGTTTTCCCCTATGAAATTTTATCTTGTTTTTTAATTTTTAGGTCATGAGGTTGAGCATAGAAAAATTTATTAAGATGCAAAGTTGGTTTCTCAGATAGAGTTTACCAAGTTTCCATACTTAGCCAAATTTGTGATATCAAAGATATATGATAGACATTTAATTGGATAAGATATAATGGAAAGAATTTATTATGACTAGATAATGATCCAATATATCATGTGATATTTTTAGATAGATATCAATGGTGTGCATGAGTTCAAATTGTCAAAGGTCCTCAAAAAGCATGCACTAGTGACATGTGTCTCAATCTCATTAAGTTGATAGAAGATCAATGACACATGAGTTTTATATGGGATAGATATCCATGGTAAGAATAATATCATGTATTTATAGATCAATAACATTAATTAAGTCAATAATTCAAAAAATTCTCATAATGCACATAGAACTACCAAGTGGCACAAGCACATTGACTGAAAGGTATAGGGCACACAAGGCACGTAGAGCTACCAAATATCTTGATCATGAAAGCTAGGATCTAAGATCAATGGTGAGCATTTCAAGATAAATACTAGGATAATCTTGAATAGATCAATGGAATTCATTTTTTTAAATTTTCCAAGGAGCATGAGATGAGGTCAAAGTGTTTGATGTTTAACATTCACACAATGACCGTTGGAATTTGAATATTTAAATTTATGAAGGATAATGAATGCTTATTATGTTACTAACATATTTGATCCAGGAAAAATTTGAAAGTGATGTAAAAATAAACTTTGAAGAGGACTTCAAGGCACATATATAGAATTTGATTAGAAGGTTTGAGTGTCTGTATAGTCAAAGATATTGATCTTCAAAGTTAACTATGTGTTTGACCATGTTATGAAAGTGACCCTAGAAGAATATTTGAGTTATTCTAATGGTATTTGGATATTTCAAGGTGAATTAGATATTAGAGAGTGTTTTTTCCTACCTAAGGATGATCTATATGGATTTTGGAGGTTTGACCAATCGATCTTCAACATGAAAAAATGCTTAAAAGTTGATTTTTTGTTCGTTCATGATGTTATTGTATACAAGACTATTGTTTGAGTAGATTGAGCATTTGTAGAGGAGTGTAATGATGATTTTAATCATTTTAGGATGTCTAATAGGTCATGTGGAGTGCACCTATGAATTTTTAAGTGGTCCTATGTTTCTAATTTGCTCGTTGAAGTGCTAAAGGGGTGAATAGGTCTACATGAGACCTATAAAGGCTACTAAGGCGTAATTGAAAGGTGTAGCTTCTTAAGGGTGACCAATGGATGTTATGTCTAACATATGAGAGTGTTAATGATCTATGTCTTCATATGATATAAGCCTTAAGGGATAATTCATGTCTAAATGACTGACCAAGAAGTTGAAATTCATGAAATCTCTATAAATAGTGAAATCAAAGAAGATTTATATGTGTGTGTGAGAGTTATGGAGTAAACGAAAGAAAAAAGGGAGTGTGCCCATTTAATGGGTTATATATTAGATTAGGTTGAGGATTATGTGTATGACCTATATTTCATATTTTTATGTTATAATAATGCTCTTATAATTTTTAAGATTGAGGATAAGCCAAAGAGGAGAGGGTGTCATATTTGCATGTTTTGAGTATATCTCTTGTTAATGAGGGTTTGTGAGTGTGTGAATAAGTGAAGGGGATATGTTTATATGGTGTCTTCATCCAATTTAAGAAAATCATATTTTATAGGTGTTCCCATATCATAGGTGTTGGGAGGGTGCTCAATATCTAGGTTAGAATGACTTGACCATCCTTAGGGGTAGGTGCTCCTTACAAAGCAGGTGTTTCACTAAATTCTCCTAGTTACATAATTATTATAGGATTTTAGTCCATGATCTTTTAGAATTGAAAGTGGTTTTTTTTTCCATGAGGGTTTCCCATATATATCTATGTGTTATGTGTGTGTAATCTTACTTATCTTAATTGTTCATTTCTATAAACATAATGTATGCTTCATGAATGGTTGTATTGAATGATTAAGTGATTGAAAGGTTTGGAAATTGAATTGGATTTTTTTATACCACTAATTCACCCCCCCCCCCATATCAGTGGTTTTTACCTCTAACAACTAGTATCAGAGCTAGTCCTTTGGTAAAGTCTTGATAGCTTGAAGGTGATCTAAGATACAATATGTGTAGCCATCAAATGCAAGTATATTTTTCCACTAAGCAAGCACTAATGTGCAATGGATCCAATTATGCTTTTTAGAGTGTGAGGATGAGGACCCACATAATGTCCCTATGGTTTGGCACTTGGTAATATATTGTGGATGGTTATTATGCAGCTACTACTCCTCCATCTATTGTTATAGATAAGAAGTTGTTTGAGATAAATTCTAAGGCAATGAATGATATCACTTATGGTATTTTATAGAATAAATATACTAAGGTAATCCATTGCATATCTACCAAGGAAATGTGGGATAAATTAAAGACAATTTATGAAGGAGATTTAAAGGTTAAGCTGGTAAAGTTGCATACTCACCTAAGATAATTTGAGAGTCTCAAGATGAAGGAAGAAGATTTTTTTTTTCATCCTTTCTGTAGAGAGTTGATGAGATTTTGAACATTATCAAAGGTATTGGAGAGAATCTTGAATAAGCTACTATAGTATAAAAGGTATTAAGGTCTCTCTCTCTCTCTCTCTCTCTCTCTCTCTCTCTCTCTCTCTCTCTCTCTCTCTCTCTCTCTCTCTCTCTCTCTCAAGTTTGATTCAAAAGTGTCTATTATATAATACAGTCATGATCTTACTTAGTTGAAGATGGACAAATTGCATGGCATCATTACTTCCTATGAGATAAGAGTCGATGATGATAAACCACCAAAGAAGGAAGTAAAATTCAACACATAAATGAAGTCAAAGAAAATTTTACAAGGTAATAAATTCAAGGAGGATAACATATCTGATATTGATGATGATGAACTAATTGCTTTATTTACAAGGAATTTGAAAATAGGTTCAGGCAAGTATAAGGGTAAACTACCCTTCAAATACTTCAATTATGGAGAGGTAGGAAATTTTTCTAAAGTTCCCTCATGAGCATGGTGAAGATTGAGATGAAGACAAGAAAACATATAGATCTAATAAGAGGAAGAAAGGATTCAAAAAGTATGACAACAAGAAGAAGCCTTCAAGAACAAGAAGAGTATCTACACCAATAAATATTATAGCTCATCAAATGATATTGAAGATAGTGATTATAAGTTTGATAATGAAGATGGTGGTCCTATTTAAGATAAATCCCTATTCATGGCTAAGGAAGGAAGTTACTCATATCAAAAGGAGTGTATTTGGAGTGATACATAAAATGAAGAAGACAAGGAGGACTATAAGACTGAATTGAGGAATGATCTTAAAGAACTAAATATTGAGAAGAAGATTAAAAAGAAAATGAAGTCTCAAATCAAGGAATATGAATAAAAATTTAGTGTGTTTGAGGTCAGATTGAATGAATACACCAAGGAGCATGAATATATAGTCAATCATCTTAGTTGTCACTTATAAATATTGTTTACAAGATTGAAAGCTAAATAAGTCGAGTGTTAAAGGTATGTTATTGAAATTGAGTCATTAAAATATGAGTTAGAGAAGACATATAATAAGGTGAAGTCATTTTTTAGATTTTAAAAAATCTCAAGTGATCTAGACAACATTTTGAATAGTCAAAATCATGTTAGTGACAAAACTGGTCTTGGATATGAAGAAGAATAAAAGAATGTAACTCAATACAAAGTGAATCTAATGTAAACAAGAAAACTCAGACTTTGAAGGTCAAAAATTAGTCTTGGATTAAAGATGCTAGCAGAATGAAAACATTAAATCAGACAACCAAATGTCATGAGGTATGCAAGTTTCAATGGTTACTATTAGACATGTAATCAATTTAGTCATAGGGATAGAGAGTGTAGAAGACTTGCTAAGAATGAGTGGAATCATCAATTGAGTGGTGTGATCAAGGTTGAGTGCTTCGATTTTCATGATGTGGGACACTTTGTAAAAAATATCCATTTAAAGTAAGGAAAGTTGAGTTTCCTTCAAGAAGTATTGTTTGTTATAATTATGAAAAGATTAGTCACATTGCTAGGTTCAACAAGAAAAGGTTATCAAGTCAAACTAAGTTCAATAGGGCTCTTAGACTGTAAGGAAGAATGCAAGTTAACTCATGGAAACCAAAGATGGTAAGTGTGAGTCATGATAAGTCTGCAGGTCTAAGTAATCTATTTGCTATGGTAAATAATGCTATAGATGTTGAAGAGTGCCAAGGGCTCTAATTGTTTGCTCATGTTGTGAATGAAGAGATCAAGCTCAAGGAGAAGACCAAGGTGTTGATTTAGGATAATTCTAAGGTGTGTATGTATCTAAGTGAACATCATGTTGTTTTTTAGCATGTTTCATGTAAAATACATCAATTATCAATACCTAGTGATGAGTTTCTGAACTGTACACAATATTCTTAAATTTAAAAGGTATGTTAAGATTCTATGTTATCCCCATGTGTTGTCAATATACTCTTAGAAGAGAATAAGAAAATTATAGTGGATGAGCAAGTTGTTTCTCTTAATCCTCTGAAGAATAAGAACAATCAATCCTATAGCTACAAGAGGATCAAAGAAGTAACAGAGGAGATGTGGACAACTCCTAGTTTCACATTGTTCTAGGACATTATGAAGTAGGGTGTCTCTATCTATTCTTCATAGGAAACATCTTTCTTACAGAGAATCAAGTGTGTGTGATCAAGGTGCATTTAGTGAGTTTGGTCATGAAGGTGGTTTCATGTTCTAGTAGGGTTGTGAAGGATATTTGATTAAGATGAAGAGTTGGATGATGATTTTTACCATGCATGAGAGGACATATGAGTGTAATTTAGATATGATATTTAAAGTATTGAAGTTATCTACACAGAGAGTTATGGATGTTGTATTTTTTAGATTGGCTTGTTCATTTGATGGTGATCATGGGGTGGCTTAACAGAAAAGATAATGAAGACAAGTGTGTTGTTTCATCATGATTTATGGTGGAACTCAAGGGGTTATTAAGCTCAAGTAACTTAGGGGGAGTCCCTCTTAATTTTTTAAAAGTGATTTCAAGTATTTTCTAGTTTTCAAGTGTGTTTTTTCCTCATTAATAGTAGTGCATGATCAAAGAAGAGTGTTGTCTTGGAGCATGGTTTAGAAGTTCAAGGTAATAAGTGGTACACACAGAGTTAGGGGGATATAACTCATATAGTTTGAGTTACTATAGGATCTATGTATCCTGTAAGGAGGATCATATGTGAGATGCTTCAATCATGTTAAATATGTGGTGATATTTTCTACAAATGATAATTCAAGAAGGTTGCTATGATGACTTGATCAAACCTAGTCATAATTATGAAAATATGTTGAATCTTCATGCATGAGAAAAGTGATATTGTGATTTATGTAGATAGTTAGGTCCAAGGATTAGATAATCCCAAGTTTAGATTGGTGTAAATCAAATAAAAGATGACAAGAGATGAAACATGATGTTAGGGGGATTTTCTCTAAGATCTATGAGCATTTTGTCACATCTAAGGATCAGAAAAGTCTAAATTTAGATTGGTGCATGTCAAATGGGAGAAATTGATTCATATGCTTAAAAGTATGTAATTATCCTGAGCATCTTAAATATTATATGAATTCATACATAATGTTGAGGAATGATTATTGGCATGTTAAGGAAGGGACCCTTTGTCATTAATGTCAAAGGGGGAGAAAGATAAGAATGAAGGAGTTTAAATGAATTCATATTCAAATGAAGTCATTTTGAGGGTTTTTTTACATTAATGACAAAGGGGGATATTTTTTAGCATGTTTATTGATTTTAGTTTGTCATTGATGTCAAAGAGAGCATGATATCATAGTGCATTAATGACAAAGTGATCAGATTGATGGTTCTTTAGTGTTTTGACTTAGTGAGGCAATTTATAGATGTTATTGATGATATGGAAATGTTTTAGAGACCCTATGGGATGTTATGAGTTCTTAGAGTGCTTATGGAAGTGAACATAATTCATCAAGATAGTCATATGAATGTCTAATCTCAAGTAGTTATCTCGATAGACAAAGATGAGTAAGTAATTTGATGATGTCATATTTCACATATGTGAAGGTTTCAAGAGTATATATATACATGGATTGTTTCCCCTATGAAATTTGATCCTATGTTTCAAATTTTAGGTCATGAAGTTGAGTGTAACAAAATTTATTAAGGTAAAAAGTTGGCTTCTCAAACAAAGTTTACCAAGTTCCCATTCTTAGCCAAATTTATGATATCAAAGATATATGGCAAGCATTTAATCAAAGAAAATCTTACAAAGAACATATTTTTTGACTAGATAAGGATCCAATGGATCATTTTATATTGTCATAAATATATCAATGGTGTACTTGAAGTCAAATTTTAAAAGGTTCCTCAGAAAGCATGTAGTAGTGAAATGTGTCTCAATATCTTAAGTTGACAGAAGATCAATGGCACATGAGTGTTTTATCATAAATAGATCAATGGTTATCATATGATCATGTAGTTAGAGATAAATAACATGTGTTAAGTTACTAATTCTAAGGATTATCATATTACACATGGAACTTGAAAGGTACATAGTGCATAGAAGGCACGCAGAGCTACCAAATGTCTTGATCACAAAAGCTACGATCTAAAATCAAAGGTGAGTGTTACAAGATAAATAATAGGATAATCCTAAATATATTGATGGATTAAATTTGTTCAAAGTTTCTAGGGAGAATGAGATGAGGTTAAAGTGCCTGATGTTTAGCATTCACATAGTGTTCGTTGGAATTTGAATATTCAAATTTATGAAGGATAACCAGTGTTCAGTATTTTTCTAATATATTTTGATCCAGGATGAATTTGAAGGCGATGTAAAAATAAAATTTGAATAAGAATTCAAGGCTAATCCATATAATCTAATTATAAGTTTTTAGTGTTTGTAAAATCAAATATATTGAGCTCTAAATTTAATTATGTGTTTAACCATGTTCTGCAAGTGACCCTAGAAGGATATTGGAGTTCTTTTATGATATTTGGGTATTTCAAGGTGACCTAGCTATTGGATAGTGTTTTTGTCTCCATGAGGATAATATTTATGTATTTTTGAGGTTTAAATAATCCAAATTTAGTATGAAAAAATGCTTAGAAGTTGATTGTTTGTCCATTCATGATGTTCTTGTATACAATACTATTGTTTGAGTAGATTGAGCATTTGTAGAGTAGTGTAATGATGAATTTAATTATTTGAGGATGTCTAAGAGGTCATGTTTAGTGGAGATATGCATTTTTAAGTGGTCCTATGTTTTTATTTTATTTTTTGACATGTTAAAGGGGTAAATAGGTTTTCATGAGACCTATAAGGGCTACTAAGGCCTAATTGAAAGGTGTAGCTGCTTAAGGGTGACCCATGGATACTATGGATGATCTATGAGAGTGGTATTACAATTTTTATTTGTATGATATAAGCCTTAAGTATTAAGGCATGTCTAAATGGCTGACCAAGAAGTTGATATCCATGAAGGCTCTATAAATAGTGAAATCAAAGATGATGATTTTTAGGCATGTGTGAGAGTTGTAGAGCAAAGGAAAGAAGAAAGGGAGTATTCCCAGTGAATGGGTTATAGAGTAGAGTAGGTTAAGTATTGTGTTTATAACCTTTAGGTCATATTTATGATGTTATAATAGTGATCTTATAGGTTTGAATATTGAAGATAAGTGAAAGAGGAGAGGGTGTCATATTTTCATGTTTTGAGTGAATAGCTTGGTGATGAGGGTTTATGAGTGTGTGAAGAAGTGAATGGGGTTAATTTTGTATGGTGTCTTCATCAGATTGAATATAATCATATTTAATAGGTGTTCCCATATCATAAGTGTTGGGAGGGTGCTTAACATCTAGGTTAGAAAGAATTGACCATCCTTAGGGATAGGTGTTCCTTACAAAGCAGGTGTTTCACTAAATTATCTTGGTTACATAATTATTGTAAGACTATAGTCTATGATATTGTAAGCTTGAGAGTGGTTTGTATTCCCCATGAGGGTTTCCCACATAGATCTATGTATTATGTGTGTGTAATATTTCTTATCTTCATTTTTCATTGTTATAAACATCTTATATGCTTCATGAATGGTTATATTGAATGCTTAAGTGTTTGAAGGGTTTAGAAATTGAATTAGATTATTTAACACCACTGATTCACTCCCATCTCATTGGTTTTTACCTATAATAAGTAATGCATTGAAGATTAGGGGATATGACTATTTCAAATGATCTAAAAGAAAAATGAACATCTTTATACCCCCTAAATAGCATTCAATGGACTACACTAAAAATTTATGGGTGGATAAACGAAAAATAAAAAATAAAGGTCTTTCATCACTAGCGATGATAACTATACATGTACACATGGAATAATTAACTGATGAGTTAGCATAAAATTTGGAAGAATCCACTAGCCTTATAATTCTAGCTATGAACTTAACCATACTAGTTGCTACAGACTCATTTTTTGAGCATGATTCTCATATTGATTATTTAACATATGACCATAGTCCATTGAAAGAAAGTATTTAGAATTAGGCAAGAGAAAAACCAACTAATTTTTTAACTACATTTTATTATCCATTATCTAGACTCCAAGAAATGGATTTATAAAAAATGTAACTACATTTCATATGTTATTACCCCATCCATGTCCTCTTAACTCCCTAGTGAATTCAAACAAGTAGATTCTATTCTTCCTGACAATAAATGAGTTATGGTATTACCAAGAAAAATGTTGAACATAAATAGTTGGTTAACCCATGATCAATAAGTAAAAGTTTTTTATGTCCTAGAAAAACATACCAACGACTTTGCTTGGGATTAAATATACTTGAAGGAATCCATCCTAGTGTTTGTACTCATCACATTTACATGAGTTAGGAAAAAATATTTAGACAACCAAAAATATGGATAAACCCAACATTAAGGGATATAGTAAAGACTAAAATTAAAAAATTGTTGGATGTGAGATTCATTTATCCCATCTCAGATAGCCAATGGGTTTCTCCACTAGTAATTGTACCTAATAAAAATGGGAAATAGAGAGTGTGTGTATATTACCAAGTGATAAATAAATCCATTATGAGAGATTATTTCCATCTTCCTTTTATTGATCAAGTGCTTTATAATTTGGCTAAAAAAATACTTTTCTTTCCTAGATGGATTTAGTGGATACAATCAGATAATAGTGAAAACTAAAGATCAAGATAGAAATAATTTCACATGTCTAGGGATAATTTTTTCCTATAGAGTCTTACCATTTGGCCTTTGTAACACTCCATCTTTTTTTTAATGAGAATTTTTAACCATATTATCTTATATGACTAATGACTATGTAAAATTTTACATGGATGACTTCACTAATTATAGAGACACCTTTGATGAAGCCTTACACAATCTAGACAAGGTCATAACCAGATGTGAATAGCACCATCACTAAGTCATGAGAAATGCCTAATGATGATGATTTAAGGCATAGTACTAGGAAATCACATCTCTACCAAAGGAAATCAAGTGGATCCTTAAAAAATTTAAGTAATCTTTAACCTGCTTGCCCTTCAAAATGAATCTAATATTAAAAGATTCTTAGGAAATGCTAGTTTTTATAGATGTTTTATAAAGGACTTGAACAAAATTGTTGCATATATGTTTCCTTTATTATCAAAGGATATTGAATTTATGTGGAATGATAACTATCTAAAAGATTTTGAAACCATTAAAAAAATTGAGTTCTGCACTAGCGTTGAGAGGAACCAATTGGGAAAAACCTTTTCACATTTACATTGATTCATATATTTATGCAATGGGGGAAATTATAGGACAAAAGGATAAACATGACCATATGTATGTTATTTATTACATCAATAAAAATATCATACCTATTGAAATAAATTATACAGCCACAAAAAAATTCCTTGCTATGATTCATGCCATCAATAAATTTAGACACTACGTTACAGGTTATAAGATCTTCATATAATAGACCATTCATCCATAAGGTATCTCATGAATAAACTTGTAGTGGGAGGAATAATCATAAGGTGGTTATTACTTTTACAATAATTTGATATAACCATTATTGATAAACTAGGTATGTTTAGTGTGCTTGCATAATTTTTGTCTAGAATAAACATTGTAGGGGATGAGGAATTAGTTGAAGATAAATTTCTAGATGAAATACTATTTGTTGTTTTAGGAGAATCAGCCTAGTTTGCTAATATATCCAATTATTTGGCCATAGGGAAGTTTCCTTCTCATTTCACTTGTAAATAAATGAAATTTTTAATCAAATAAAGACCTTATTTTAAATGTACTAATGGCATGATATTTATATATGGACCTGGTAATATTTTTCATAAGTGTGTAGCAGATAATAAAAACTATGACATCATTAGATCTTATCATGATGAACCAAGTTGAGGTCATTATTCATCAAAGAGAACCATGTATAAGATCTTAATAATAGAATATTATTGGACATCCCTTCACAATTAAGTGAATAAGTATAGAAGGTAGTGTGATCCATGTCAAAGGATGGGAAACCTACACTATCATTAGAAATGTGTCTTCATCCCTAGGTAGTGTTAGAAACACTTGAGATGTATGGAATAGACTTTGTTGGCCCTATAGATACTCCATCCTAAGGTAATTAATACCTCCTGGTATGTACATAATATGTCACTAAGTGGGTTGAGGTCCAATATTTTTCTAGAGAAGATGTGGTAGCAAATTTCATGTATTTCAAGATCATGCAAATGTTTCCTTAATTTTATATATATATATATATATATATATATATATATATATATATATATATATATATATATATATATATATATATATATATATATATATATATATATATATATGCAAAGGTATAAACTACAAAAATAAGAAGGGGGCCACTCATTGGTTTCCTTATTCTCACACACACACACACACACACACACACACACACACACACACATAATGATGAAAATAAAAAAGATAAAAATTAGTAGTGAAATTAATTTTAGGATGTTACTGACAATGTTGATTATAAAACTAGCTTTTTGGCTAATCATGCATTGAAGAAATAGCCTTGACTTGAAAAACAACAATGGTTGGTCAAGGTATATATATATATATATATATATATATATATATATATATATATATATATTGGATCAATTTTTTATCAATTTGTTCCAAACAATATCTCACTGATGTGTTCATTTGTACACTTTTCCTAAATACTAACTCATGTATTTTTTCTCTATTTAGAATTGGTGGAAGGGAAAGAATAAAGACTATGATTATGACTAAATAAGTTGAGTATTTTATTTATTTATATTTGGTTAGTATAATTTTTTTTGGTTCATGTATATTCACCATGAGGAGGTGGTTTGAGTAACTTCAGCCCAAGGATGTCCCACTAACTATTAAAATAATAATCATGATAATACACTTGGTGACATGGAAAAGTAATGAAAAAAAAAAGAGAGAAAAAGTGGCATATCAAACTTATCCACATGCATGAACCATCTAACAAACTATTCCATAGCACTCCAAATCATGATGACATGAGAGTTGATGCACATGTCTAATAAGTGTGGGAGTATATCAAATATTTTTCAAGTTAATTTCATTAAATTCCCTTATTCCCTATCATCACTGCTATGGATTGCATCAAAATATACTATGACAATTTCATAACTAGATCATTTTTTACTCTTTTCATCTTCATTTCACATTATAATTTCATTACCACTACTGTTTACACCTACTAACTAACTTTTGCCTCTAGAGAATCGACACAACAAACATGGGATAGAAAAAAAGGTTTGAACCTGACTCCATAGATAGGTTAATGAAAGATGGAATATCTATAGTAGTCTTAGAGGAAGTTGGAAGGCTCTATTTTCTACAAAAAATCCATGGATATGATGAAAATTTAGTTAAGGAGTTTATTGCACACCTGAAACAAGACTCAACTATAGTTTGAGGTATCAAAATTCTAGTTTCCATTAGAATAATCAATAAAATCTTAGGGATCACTAAATAAGGTAAGATATTACATAATTTAATGGAAATGAATAATTATATGTAGCATGAATACATGATTAGTAAGAAAAGGCCAAAGGAATTAACAGGGAAACCCTACCAAAACCTTAGAGGTTTTTAACTTTTTGGATCATGAAATACTTATGGGTGAAGGATAATGTAGTGTTATAGTATTTGAAACCACAAGTATCATTATTCACCTCAAATATGGATAACAATAGATCCAACATAAATTAAACCTACCATTATACTTGTATGGAGCCATTCACATTTTGTCTACCAATAAGTGAACTCCAACTCAACACCATGGCCTCATTCACTTGATTATACAACATAATTTTATAAAAAAAAGTCAAGTAACATGGAAAACCTTTTAGAAATATAGAACTAAGTAGCCTTCATGACCTCTTTTAAAATCCTCTAAATAAAACCAAAAATAAAAGCAAAGGATTCCTCTTCTAGGGTTAGAGTTTCATTCATTTAAAGGAGATAGACCAGATCACAAACCACACCTATGGTTGAACAAATTTCTCAGTAGATTATAAATAAGATGAAATTAAGACTTAGAGATTCATAGTCTAAATTTACCCCTAAGGCTACATAAATTTATTCAACAATCACACCATAGACACTTGAAACATTTGGTGCTCTAAAATCACAAGCAAAGAAGGGTACTCCTTTAGCAGAACCTAGTTCTCATATGTAGACTAAAAAGAGGAAAAGAAATTTTATAATAACATATGATGGTGATGAGATAGAGGTAATTTTAACCCTTGATATCCTATTATTAAAAAACTCTTTTTTCTTCACCATCAATAGTGGACACAATAACATTACAAGAATAACCAGTCACCACAGCAATTCGTGAATCAGTAGAAGAATTGTTAAGGTGTGGAGCTAAAAGCTTCACCAAATGAGTATTTTGCAGGTTGCTAGTGTTACACAGTCACCGGTGTCGGTCAGGAGTGACCGACGTTGGTCAGGAGTCGACTAGGAAATGCCGACGTCGGTTATGTTCGGCTGACATCGATCAGGTGCAGATAGGCAAGGACCGACGTCAGTCACCTGTGCGTCTAGAATGTTATTTCCATGGACAGAACAGAATGTTTGCATGGTAGGATTAAGTGTTAGTCTTAAGTCTGCATCTCTATCTTTAAGTAAAACTGTTTAGAGCCCTTGATTAGGAGGTGCATCTAATGGCTATAATTGTATGCTCATGTTTCCTAATATTATATATAGGATTAGATCTTCTTAGATTATTGTAATTAGACAAGTACAGTACAGTATTGTATATGTGTATCAATCCAGGTTGTTGGAATTGATTGTAATTGAGAGAGAGAGCTCTTGAGGGAAAGAGATCTAGAAAGAGATCTGTACATCTAAGAGAGGTGTGGAAGAAAATAAGTTTATTCAATTGTAATTCCTTCTGTAAAGAGTTTAATACAAGTTTTTAGGGTTAGTCTTAAGTCTGCATCTCTATCTTTAAGTAAGACTATTTAGAGCCCTTGATTAGGAGGTGCATCTAATGGCTGTAATTGTATGCTCATGTTTCCTAATTATTATATAATGGGATAGATCTTCATAGCTTATTGAGTTAGTGTTGAATAGTATAGTATTGTATATGTGTATCAATCCAGGTTGTTGGAATTGATTGTAATTGAGAGAGAGAACTCTTGAGGGAAAGAGATCTTTACATCTAAGAGAGGTGTGGAAGAAAAGAAGTTTCTTCAATTGTAATTCCTTCTGTAAAGAGTTTAATACAATTTTTCAGGGTGGTTTCTTGTATCTCTTATTGTTTGTTGTTTTCTGATTCTAGTTGCTTTCAATTCTAGTTTAATTCTGCATTTAATTGTTTTCATATAGTAATCAACATTGTTGGTTGATCCCCAATAAGTGGTATCAGAGCTCAGGTTGACTAACAGGTGTTTCAGATCTGGTTAGTGTGTATTTATTATAGGTTACTCATAGGGATTTTTGTTTTAGTGGGAGAAGCAATGGCAGAAGAAACTAAACTGAGAATGGAGAAGTTTAATGGCAATAATTATCAAAATTGGAGAATATAGATAAAAGATTATTTGTATCAGAAAGATCTATACTTACTGTTAGGTGGGGTTTCAAAGAAGCCCAAAGACATGGATGATGAAGAATGGGAAGTTCCTGATAGAAAGGCTCTTGGATCTATAAGATTGAGTCTGGCATCTACTATGATATCTAATTTATCATAGGCAAATTCAATGGTAGAGTTAATGACTACTCTAGCAAATTTATATGCAAAACCCTCAGCTTCAAATAAGGTATATCTTATGAAGCAGTTATTTAATTTGCAAATGCAAGAAGGTGGATCTGTATCTAATCATCTAAATGATTTCCATGGAATTGTAAATCAATTAAATTCAGTCAAAATAGTGTTTGATGATGAAATTAAGGCTCTTTTAATATTATGTTCTTTGCCTGAAAGCTGGCATAGCTTGGTAATGGTAGTTAGTAATACTGCATCTGCTTCAAATATTTTAAAAGTAGAAGATGTTGTTAGTGTAATCTTGAATGAATAAATTCATAGGAAAAGCACAGAGGAAACATTAGGGAATGCTTTAAGTTTTGAGAGCAGGGGAAGGCAAAAAGAGAAGGGAAAGAAAGGGAGATCAAGGTCTAAGTCAAAGATGAGAGGTAGATCCAAATCCAGAAGTGGTAGGAAGCCACAATGTTGGAATTGTGGAAAGATAGGGCACATAAGCAAAGATTGTTGGTCAAAGCCTAAAGAAGACAACCAGCATGAAGGTAAAGAAGAAGCAAAAGTTGCAGGTATTGTACAAGATGTTCTTATATTATCTTTGCATAATAATATAAAATCTTGGGTGTTAGATTCTGATGCATCTTTCCATGCAACCCCTAATAGAGAATATTTCAGTGACTATGTCCATGGAGATTTTGGAATAGTTTATTTAGGGGATGATGAGCCTTGTAAAATTGTTGGAAAAGGAAAAGTGTAGCTAAAAATGTAGAATGGCAACACATGGGTGTTGATAGATGTCATGCATGTTCCCAGCTTGAAGAGGAATTTGATTTCTATAGGAAAGTTAGGGGATGAGGGTTGTACAGTAACTCTCACAGCTGAATCTTGGAAGGTGACCAAGGGTGCACTTGTATTGGCTAGAGGTAAGAGAGTAGGTAATCTCTATTTATGTAATTGTGTTACTAATAATTCTCCTTCTATATTATCCACTTCAGATGTGGATGCAAATTTGTGGCACTCTAGGCTCGACCACATGAGTGAGAAGGGAATGTCTATTCTTAAGTCAAAAGTTAAGCTTTCATATTTGAAAAGCATAGATCTGGATTTTTGTGTGCATTGTGTGTTTGGAAAATAGAAGAGAGTGAGTTTTCTCAAGACTAGGTCAATAAAGAAGAAGCACAAATTGGAGCTTGTTCACACAGACATGTGGAGGCCACTCAAGTTGCTTCTATTAGAGGATCACGGTACTATGTTTCTTTCATAGATGATGCTACAAGAAAGGTATGGGTCTATTGTATAAAGAAGAAATTTGATGTTTTTGACACTTTTAAAATTTGGAAAGCTATGGTTGAGAATGAAACAGGTAGAAGATTGAAGTGCTTGAGATCTGACAATGGTGGTGAGTTCTACAGCTATAAGTTTAGAAGTTACTATTATATGCATGGAATACGCATGCAAAGGATGGTTCCAAGGACACCTCAGCAAAATGGAGTTGCTAAAAGGATGAACAGAACAATAATGGAGTGTGCAAGGTGTATGAGATTGCATGTTGGTTTGCCCTTAGAGTTTTGGGTAGAAGCTGTGGATACTACAGTGTACTTGATTAAAAGAGGACCCTCTATAGCTCTAGATGGTGGAATTCTAGAAGAGGCATGGATAGGTAAAAAGGTATATCTCTCATTTCTCAAAGTTTTTGGTTGTGAAGCCTTTGTGCACGTTGATAAGGAAAATAGAAAGAAGCTGGATGCTAAGTCTATGAGGTGCACATTTATTGCTATGGCTCTGATGATTTCAGATTCAGGTTTTTGAATCTAGGAACTAACAAGATAATTATGAGATGTGATGTTGTTTTCAATAAAAAAGTGATGTATAGTGATTAGCTCAAGAATCTGAATCAATCTGGGCAGAGCAATGGAGAATTGGACGAAGTGACGATCCAAAATGAGCTCGCAGGAAAAATTAATCACAGATAGGAAAACATAG
Organism: Torreya grandis; assembly: GCA_037957365.1. Classification (NCBI taxonomy): domain Eukaryota; kingdom Viridiplantae; phylum Streptophyta; class Pinopsida; order Cupressales; family Taxaceae; genus Torreya; species Torreya grandis. The sequence goes on from JARHVA010000515.1 coordinate 2,304,962, forward strand.
AGACCGACGTCGGTCAGGCAGGAACCAACATTGACAATACAAGAACTGATGTCAGTCATATAGTGACTGACGTTGGTCAGGAAGGAACCAACGTCGGTCAGGAAGAACTGACATCGGCCAGTTATAGGCCTGGAAGTAACTGAGGTCAGTCACTGTCAGAGAATTTGGGTAGATAGCATGTTGTGAATGAGTCTCAGATGCCCATCAAGAGGTCAGAAAGGGTAAGTAAACCTCCAATTTGATATTCCCCTTCATTATTCTATTTATTGCTTATTGATGGTGGAGAACCAGAGAGTTTTGATGAATAAATATAGGTGGAATCCAAGAATCAGTGGGAGCTAGGCATGAATGAGGAAATTGATTCCTTGAAAGAGAACCAAACATGGGATTTGGTTGAGTTGCCAATAGGAAAGAAGACACTGAAGAACAGATGGATCTATAGATTGAAGGAAGGTGAGAATGGACAGATGAGATATAAGGCCAGGTTGGTAGTGAAAGGATTTGCACAAAAACTAGGTATTGATTTTGGTGATATTTTTTCCCCTGTTGTTAAAATGACTTCTATACGAGTTGTATTGTCTTTAGTTGCTATTGAGGATTTGCATCTTGAGCAGCTTGATGTTAAGATAGTGTTTCTTCATGGAGATTTGGATGAGGAAATATATATGGATCAGCTGAAAGGATTTGAGGTCAAAGGTAAGGAGAAGTTAGTGTGCAGATTGAAGAAAAGCTTGTATGGCCTCAAGCAAGCTCCTAGACAATGGTATCTGAGATTTGACAAGTTTATGACTGAGCATGGCTACAGTAGGTGTCAATCTAACCATTATGTGTATTTTAAGAGATTTAATAATGATAGATATATTATTTTATTGTTGTATTTAGATGATATGCTGGTTGCAGAATCACACATGCAGGATATCTCTAAGCTTAAGGTGAAATTAGTTCACACATTTTCCATGAAGGATTTAGGAGTAGCAAAAAAAATCCTTGGCATGAGCATTAAGAGAGATAGGAAAAATCACAGGTTGATTTTGTCTCAAGAGGATTATGTGAACAAGGTGTTGAAATGGTTCAATATGTAGGATGTAAAACCGGTAAGCACACCTTTGGCTGGACATTTTAAAATGAGTAAAGAACAATGTCCTAATTCACATGATGAGGTAGAGTACATGAGTAGAGTTCTATATGCTTCCATAGTAGGGAGCTTAATGTATGTAATGGTTTGTACTAGACCGGATATTGCCCAAGCAGTGGGAGTTGTAAGTAAGTATATGGCCAATCCAGGAAAGGAACACTGGAAAGCAGTTTAGTGGATCCTTAGATATCTGAGAGGGACCAGTAATAGGCATTTGTGCTATGGAGGTTCAGATACTTCTCTACATGGTTATGTAGATTCAGATATGGCAAGTGATTTAGATGGCAGGAGAAGCACCACAGGATATGTTTTCACTGTTAGTGGAACGGCGGTTAGCTGGATATCAAAGTTGCAGAAGGTTGTTGCCTTGTCAACTATAGAAGCAAAATATATTGTAGTCACAGAGGCTAGCAAAGAGATGATATGGATGACACAATTCATGGAAGAGCTATGAAAGGAGCAAGAGAGTTACAGATTATACAGCGATAGTTAGAGTGCAATTCATTTGGCTAAGAATTTAGCCTTTCATTCAAGAACAAAGCATATAAAGCTTAGGTACCACTTCATTAGACAGGTATTGGAGGATGTTGAGTTGAAGCTGGATAAGATCCATATAGATAAGAATCTTGTGGATATGTTAATCAACCCGGTTACAAAGGAGAAGTTGAATATTCATTCAACTTTAGTAGGTCTTCATGATTGAGTTTGAAGATGGAGGAGCAAGAAGATGTTGTTGTACAAGTACTGGTGCAGTTGTTTATCTCCAAGTGGGAGATTTTTAAGGTGTGGAGCTAAAAGCTTCACCAAATGAGTATTTTGTAGGTTGCTGGTGTTACACAGTCACCGGCATCGGTTAAGAGCGACTGACGTCAGTCAGGAGTCAACTAGGAGATGCCGGTGTCAGTTATGTTCGGCCGATGTCGGTCAGGTGCAGACAGGTAGGGACCGACGTCGGTCACCTGTGCATCCAAAATGCTATTTTTGTGGATAGAACAGAATGTTTGCATGGTAGGATTAAGTGTTAGTCTTAAGTCCACATCTCTATCTTTAAGTAAGACTGTTTAGAGCCCTTGATTAGGAGGTGCATCTAATGGTTGTAATTGTATTCTCATGTTTCCTAATTATTATATAATGGGATAGATCTTCATAGCTTATTGAGTTAGTGTTGAACAGTATAGTATTGTATATGTATATCAATCCAGGTTGTTGGAATTGATTGTAATTGAGAGAGAGAACTCTTGAGGGAAAGAGATCTAGAAAGAGATATGTACATCTAAGAGAGGTGTGGAAGAAAATAAGTTTCTTCAATTGTAATTCCTTCTGTAAAGAGTTTAATACAAGTTTTTAGGGTGGTTTCTTGTATCTCTTATTGGTTGTTGTTTTCTGATTCTAGTTTCTTTCAATTCTGGTTTAATTCCGCATTTAATTGCTTTCATATAGTAATCAACATTGTTGGTTGATCCCCAACAAGAATTTCCTATTGAGCAAGACATTGAAGAAGAAAACATAAAAATAGAATAAATTTTACTATAGGAAGAAACATCCTCTCCCTCCTCTCTAGATCATAACACCAAACCTGTACTAGATAAGAGAAAGGCCCTTATGGTCCCAGAGGAAGATAAATCTTCTACTATTATAGAGGATCTAAAACTAAATCTCACTCATACATTACCTAAAGTTTGTGCCATCATAATACAATAAGAAATAGATATTTCTGATCTTTTGGACCAATTATAATGTAAGGAATTTCTTAATTATTATTTAATTTAGGTTTTAGATATTTATAAAAATAAGGCTCTAGATCATATAAATGCAATTAATATGCTTGAGGAAAAGGCCACTTAATTTGATGAGGAGATGGTATAATTTTGGATATATATCACTGAGTTAGAAGAAGAAAACTTGTTTCTAAAACATCAAATTTAGAACTCCCAACAACAAACCTTGACCCTCTAACAATAACTTTATGATCAAGTTTCATCTACCTCCAAACCTTCAGTTAACTAGGCCTACCAAACCATTGTTTCTCATTCTAATTATTTAGACAAATAGAATCAAGTGTGTTTAGAGTTTAAGGAACTCAAAAAATAAAATAGAACTTTATAAAAATAAAAATAAACATTATTATAATATTTAGAGAAGGAAAAATAATAGGTTTAGAATCGAAGTCAATCTTTAGGCTGATTGTCAAACAAGGGAACATCTTTTGGTCTGTAGAGTTATTTCCCTTTCCTATAGTTTATATCTATATGAACAATTCTATAGGTGGTAGTTACACATAATATCATATGATCTACCTTATAATATTGAAGATCCCCCAATGTTTTTGAACATCTTTCAGGATTTTATCCCAGAGCAACAAGATTTATTATATGAATTCTACTTGTGGAATATGATATTAAGAGATTGTAATAAATTCATGCTCAATTTATATATGGGATAAGCTCATTTGAAATCCCTTATCTCTACTTATAAAAATCAACTGGTATGGAAATCAAGGTATGATGAGTATGTAGAAAAATAAAAGACCATACGAGTGTACATTAGACCTACTTTTGATAGTGCAAGAATGTAACTAATTAACTTTAGATCAGCTTATTTGATCAATCAAAATATGAAGGATCATTATCTATAAGTTATGTATAATTACATTTTCTCTTTTGATTTATATACTAGATAACATTTTGATTCAAAATTTACAGCCAGTATCAGATATTGGGATATAATGACCATCTCACTAAGAAAAAGGAAGGTTGTATATCCAACCAATCTTATATGGAGTTTCTAGATAGAATAATAAATAATGAATATAATTGTTAATGTCATCAACTTATGAGGAGAATAAATGTGGATAGGTATGAGATTCATACCACCATTCCTTATTCTTATTCCATCTTAGCACAAATGGGCTCCTCATGCAAATGATCAGTTTTAAATTTAAAAATAGATGGTACAAACCTATTATAGTTTCACTAGTACATAGAATAACCATTGGGCTGATGAATTTAATGTGTATAACCTTAGACAATAACTAGAAGACATACTTCATAGTTATGAGGGGATAAGTATATGAATTTGTAAAGGGACTTGTAAAATGTAAAGTGTGGGGGAAATGATGAGTCTAAAATATGACTCATTTTTACCATCAATTTATTTCATTTACCTCTCCTTTGGACTAAACATTTAAAGTCTATTAGGCTTCTATTTAATTTTAACATATTAAATAGATGTTTTATCTTGCTTAGTGTAACTAAAGTATAAGTTACTAATTTTGTCACTTTATTATAATTCTTTGCATATTTAGTTTCCCAACTTTATGTATATATAGATAATGCAATAGTATATAGAGAATAGAGACCATTTTTATGATCTTCTAAGGCAACCCATATGTATAATGTTGATCTCTAGTGAGCTATAGACTCATCTAGCATGTTATCGGCTCACCCAGTCTACTCTAGATTTAGCTATAGACTCATTTAGATTGGATTTCACCCTTCACTAAAACATTCTATCATCTTTATTAGCTTGGTAGCTTTTTTATAGACTTATTGAACATTAAATATCCCTAAATCAGACCGCTACAGACTCTACTAGAGTTTTTATGGACTCTACCACATTTACTATAGACTCTCCCATGTTTCTATACAATTTTTGCTTTCACATTCAAGAAGGAAATGAGAAACTAAGAAGAAATGGTCTAAGGCTTGTATGTACCTAAATGAAGTCATGCACACCAAATCTAGACGTTGTGAGAACTCCTTTTTGGTTGTGGAGGATGACACCTGCAGAAGAAAGAGACTAAAACAAAGAAGGCGTTAGATGAGGAGATGGTGGGTTGCCAAGCGAAAGCTTGATCCCAAAAGTACAATGACTTCCTTGAGGGATGTCAACCCACTGGTTGATAAGAATAATGTCTGATAAAAGGCAGAATGATAAAAGACTAAAATGATTACAGACTAAAAAGGAAATAAAAAGCAAATGCATACCTGATATGCAACAATCTACTTTGCACAGTCATCGATGTCGGTGGTTCTGCCAGTATCAGTTGGTCAAGGTCTGCCGACGTCGGTTAGTATGTCGATGTTGGTGGGGACAGTGGTCTCTGCGGCCGGTGTCAGTTGGGGCAGTAGTCTTTAGATGAGGTCTAGTCGAGTTTTTGGTCTATGGACGGGTCTGAGACGGAGTTTGGGCCTTGTAAATGGTCTGTTCAAGGGTCTGGGCAAAGTTGCAGGGACAATGGATAGAGTGTATGGTCTAAAAAGGGGCTAGACAGAAGACAGAGGCAATAAGGAGAAGGGGAAATAAGGATTTGGGTCTGGTCTGGTGATAGTATGGCTTAGAAGCAATAAACAAAAAATTGATTACAGAGACATTATAAGCTATTGAAAATGGCATAACAAAAGAGTACATACCTCTTGCCTTCTGAAGAAGAAATGAAGGAGGTTAGGCTGATGATGTACCTATTGTTGATGCAGAAGACTGTTGCAAGGTGGGGCTTTTAATACCTATTGTGATTACTGGTGTAGAAGCTTGTTGTGTGTACCTGAGAGAGAGAGAGTGAGAGGTCTAATAGAAATATTGGCCGATTGATTGATTCGATTGTAAGATTCAAGAGTTAGATGAAGAGCAGGGGTGAAGGGAGGATAACGGACATAGAAAAATGTTATGAAGAAAATCGATGCCAGTAATATCACCGACGTCGATCGACAATTGACTGACATCGGCGGTTGGAAGGTAGGAAAAAGGCTAAAAATAGCCTTTCGTCTATTTTCCCAACTGTCGGGTTTAAGTGGCAGGGTAAGAAATGGTCGAGAAGGGTTAAATGTGTGCGAGGATGAGGAATAGGTCATAAATGGGTCATGGGGGGATGAAGGGAATCCAAAGAAGGGCATCCTAGGGTGGTGAGGTGATAAGGGAGAGAGAATTATTAACTTAAAATAAGATAATTATTTCAAATTAATAAGACATAGGTTAGGAGTGATTAAGAGGACCAAGGGGGAGAGAAGGGGAGGATGACCAAGGGAGTAGACATGATTTTGGTGTCTACATTTGCCCCTTTTTGTCTTATTGGTTGTTCTGAATGAACTGTAAGACAAAAACAAGAGTTGATTGCCCCAGGTATGGGATAAGGTGGATTTCATCTTGTTGGTTGTTCAAGTGAACTGCAAGACAAAAACAAAAGGGTTGGTTGCCTCGATTATGGATGAGGTATTCCCCCTCAAAGTAGGAGTCGAGGGAAGGGAACCTAAAATTAGGTGCTGATTTGACAGAGAGTGGATGAAAAATGGTGAGTGTGAACACTGTAATAGTTATGATTGCACGCATACCACTTCACTAGATGGTCAAGTCAAAGTGTCACAGGTCAAGGGTCGAGGATTGCCAAAATTGAAATAACTGGGCCCCAGCATTTGGTCGTAGCTGATCGAGTTATTCAATCTAAGCTATAGCTCCAATGGTCACCGTGTTCCAGGTATCCCGAGCTCAGGAAGTGCTCCTAAAAAACACAAAAATGTCACAAGTAGTGGGGATCAACTGGCTTGCGATCCTATACTTATGAAGGTCAAAAATAGTATGCGCACAATTTTGCTAACCAATCGTGGGGTAGCATACATGCAAAAATAGCCAAGGCGAAGTCGTCTTGGAAGTGGTCAGGGTTGGAGGAGATAAGCATGATCCCCAAAGTGGTTGGTCGAGATGGATGGATGAAAGAATGTGGCCAAGCTAACCTCAGAAAACGTCATGTGATCTGAGTGTTGCCTACATAACCCTTGTGTGATGGGCCTCAGGCCAATGTAGTTCTCCCGAAAAGGGAGGAAAAGGGTCAAAGGTATGGATTGGTCTTGGTCAAGGTCAAGGTCATGGTCAAAGGATTGGTTAAAGGAAAGAAGGGTTTGTCCATCAAGGAGACAAACAAACGAGGGTGGTTGAGCTAACCCCAGAGGACATGTCATCTGAGTGCTGCCTACATAGCCCTAGTCTTAGGGCCTCAGACCAATGTAGTTCAGACTAGGAGGGTCAAAGTCAATCGATAGATTGGTTGGATTGAGGTTAAATGATGAGGGTAAGATGATGTTACAGCCTTTTCCATATGAGGTGATGGTGTATTCTGTAACATTGGTTGAGGCTTCTCATCCCTAGCAATTTTCCATATTCATGATGGATGTATGCTAAAAATGAATTGAGGTCATTTATGCTTCAACAAGTAATGGTTTATGCTTAACATAAATTGTGTGGTTAATAGTTTCCATGTGTATTGGTGTCCATAGAAACTATGTGAAATGGACTAGGTCATGTTAGTGGTCTGAAAATGTTTTGGTTGGTTTGGTTTGGGTTTGGTTGGATAGATAATAATTTGGTTGGATGTGACCAAAGTGTGAAAAAAAAAGTGAAAGGCAAATTGCTCTTTCATTGACACGGACCAGAATGATGGCATGGATAAGGGGTTTTGGGAAACAAAAGCCCCGTTCATGCATTGTGTCGTTGACCAGTGGTTGTGTTAGAGAAGCAATCGAATCACTTGACGTTAAGTGAGCTCGAAATCCCTTGAGTAAGTTGGGGTAATAGGTGTGATATGATATGTAAGGAAGAGGGAACCCTTTGTGGCAGGAACAACTTTTCCCCTTTTATAGGTGACCTCGAGAATGACTATAGACAAGTCCATGACTTTAAAGTTGTCAGTCAATTTTTTTTTTTTGGCAGACTGATCGATGCGAGAAGCCTGTGATGGGATGTCATTTTGCTTTGTGGTCATGTCGTGAAACTAATCAATGTAGGAAGCTTCAGAGATAGTGCTAGGTATGTAGCAAAATTTAGGAATAGCCATCCTTCGAGGGAGTGGTCTATATTCTGCTTTTTATATTTTTGATGTGACTTTGGCCTAGCTGTCCTTCAAGGGAGCAGTCTAGTAAATACAGCAATGATGATGCAGCTATCCTTCGAGGGAGTAGTCTACATTCATAATTTTATGACCTTGGAATATGCATCCCACTTTTATATATTTTTTTTTGATTTTTTTATTTTTGACTGGACTTTTGGTCATGGACTTGACTATAGAATTTTAGAGGGTTTCCCTTTTATTAGGACAAAGCATTCATGCTTGCCAAAAGGGTTGACTGATGTTTGCAGGGTTGAGGGTTGAAAAGGAATAGGAATGACAATGACAGGGAGTGCTCAAGGGATTGAGCTCAAGTTAAATGTCAAGTGAATAATTACTTAACTAACAGTGGACTGGTCAAAGATGCAAGGCATAAAGGGGCTCAGGGTTTGACAAAGTCCTGACCCATGCTTGTGTTATGATGCAAGGTCCAAGTCAATTGGGAGCAAACTTGCCCCATTTGCTTCATTCCAAATTAGTCACATGTTGATTTATGTTGAAGGAGTTGGTTGATGTTTGGTTGAGGTCGGTTGATATTTGGTCAATGGTCAGTCGAATGTTTGGTTGAGGTTTGGTCGACGGTCTGGTTGAGGTCGGGTTGAATGTTTGGTCGAAGATAGGTTGAATGTTTGGTTGAGGTCGGGTCGATGCTTGTTTGGTCGAGGCATAGTCGGGACCTAGTCAAGGTTTAAGATTAAAAGAGTGATTGATATTTGGTCGAGACTGGGTTGAAAGGTTGGTTGAGGCGTGGATGAAGGTTGAATTCTCCCAGAAGATAGGGAGAATGTTTGATAGATTGGTCAAGGTTGGTTGAGGCTTGGTGGCTAGATTGACTGTGTTGATGTTGAATGAGGGGGTTAGAGGCGGCAAAGGGACCATAGTCTGGCGTGGATATCCTGATTTAAGTGATGAGGTTTGAGAAGCATGGGTCGATGTTGATGATTTGTCAAAGGGGTGGTCAAGAGGATCCTTGATGAGAAGGGAATCCTTTTTCCGGTGTTGACTAATGATAGCTTTAAGAGCACAACAACGCTCAGTGTCATGTCCTAGAGTGTGGTGATAATGACAAAATTTAGAGTTGTCAAACCAAGATGGTCTTGATCTGAGAGTTGATGAGTGGGGCGGTGTTGAAGGTTTGATGACAATGTGGTCAAGAATAAGGGTGTCTTTCTCTAAGCATTGGTGAATGACAACCTTGAGGGCACAACAATGCTCAGTGTCATGCCCAAGTGTGCGATGATACGCACAAATTTGAGTGTCATCAAACCAGGGTGGTTTTGGTCTGAGGGATTGATATGGTTTAAGAGGTAGGAGATTGATGCGAGAAGACTGAAACAAGTGCCATAACAGTAGGGCATAAGAACTTGTTAATGGGTTTGGATGTTTTGTTGCAGTGGGGGTTGATGACTTTGGTTTGAGAGGTGTAAGAGGTGTTGGTCGTACCATTGTTTTCGTGGGTGGTGTAACCACACGCGGAGATGGCACTTTGGTGGTGATAGGTGTTGGATGTTTTGGAGGAAATATATGTCTGATGGGTTGAGAGAGTAATGGAGGCGACTTACCTCTGTGAGGTATGGGAGTAGGAAGCACCCCTATTAAAGTGGATGGATGTGGGCCCAAAATTGAAGGTAATGATGAAGGTGGGGGAGGAGTCCTCTAGTGTGGTTTAATGGCCTTCTTTGGTATGGGGCGAGGGCCACTATTGTACGAGGTGAGGTTAGATATGGGTTTGGGTTCGGATGTGGATGGAGGCGAGTGAGATGTAGCAATCTCAGGCAAAAAACAAGAGGAAACTGTGACTGGGTCTTCCTCGATCGAAACGGGTGAAGAGACTGGTTCTTCTCTTGGTGGAGAAGGAATAGGAGAGTGTGGCTCCTAAAAAGGGTAGAGGGCAAGAATGATCATGCCCTCTACTTGTGGTTGAGGAGTAGGCAGAGTAGGGTCATCCATTAGTGGGAGGAAGGATGAATGTGGGCTTAATGGCGTAGGTATGATCAAGGCGTCCTCTAATATGAGAGAGGTCAATGGAGGACTAACAAGAGAAGAGGATTCTTCTACCTGTGGAAGAGATATAGGGGAAGAAGGGTATTCCACCTGTGAAAGAGGTTGGTCAGGGATAAGAGAAAGGACAGTGTCGATCGTGTGTATATCATGGTCTTGAGGATCATTGGTCATGGTCTGGACATTATTTTGAGTAGGCGGGTGATTAGGAAAGGGTTTTTTGAGGATGTCGATGTGTTGGTTGGGTGGGACATTCAGGTTGTCCAAGATGAGATCCCCCTTGTCTAGCATGTCTTGGACGATGTTTTTGACAGTTTGATAGTTGTTCGTGTCATGGCCTTTGACACGGTGATAGTTGCAAAAGTCGTTCTCCCTATACCATGCAGGGATAGGTGTTGAGGGGTCAAATTGAAGTGGTTGGATTGAAGGGAGATTGAGGACCCCTTGCTTGATGAGTTTATCCAAGACAGAGGCATATGACTCTCTAATTGGAGTGAATTGACGTTGTATGGATCGTCATTGGAAGTGTTTATTGATGTAGTCTGATGTTGAAAATTGAGGTCGGTTGGTTGTTGTTGAAGATGATGGTCTAAAGATGATAGCATTTGTCGACCCCTTGGACTGGGAGTGGGCAGAAGAAGGTTTGGATGAAGAAGGGTCATTAGATTTTGCGTTGTTATTATGCAATTTGACCTTATTTTCATCGATGGCACAGAGTTCAAGCTTTCTTGCCATGGTGAAAGCTTCGTCAAAAGTGCAGAATGTTTAAATCCATAAGGTAGAAGAGATGTGCCTAGTACATGCTCGAGAAAAGAGCTCAATCAGCTCAGGTTGAGGCAAGGAGAAGGAGAGCTGGTTGATTAGGCCTCTCCAATGGGCGACAAAATCGACTATGGATTTGTCGTCAAATTGCCTGATGGAGTAAAGGTCTGTGATTGAGACTTGTTTGGTGATGTTGATATAAAAATGGTCGAGAAATAATTGGGCGAGTTGAGTGAATGAAAAGATAGAATGTCTGGTAAGAGAGCTATACCAGTCAAGGGTGGCCCCTGAAAGTGACATGGGGAACGTGCGTAGAAGTAACGCATCATCATGGGCTATGAGATAACAAGTGTGTCTGAATGCTTGAAGATGTTATTGTGGGTCCTCCTTGCTCTGAAAGTGAGTAAATTTAAGAAGCTCCCACTGGTTGGGGTATGGTCGGATAGGGACAGAGGGATGAATGGGTTCGTTGCAAATTTGTTCATATGAGAGGGCATTGCATGAACTAGAGATAGAAGTCTCGAGACTAGTCATTTTGTCCATCAACATTTTGATTATGTCAGCTGACAGATTGGCAGGTGGGGCACCCCCTAGGTTGTAGGGTACCTGGAAGGTGGTCAAAGAGGCATATGACGTTCTTGGTTGTGCTTGTGTAGGTGCAACATAAGGGTAGTGCATCATAGGGATAGATGTCATCATCAAAGGGGCTTATGCCATGAAGTTGGAGGACACAAGTTGACTAGATACCACCAGAGGTGGTTGAGAGGTGGCACTGGTAAAAGGATAGGTTGTCACTCCCGCGTGTATAGGTGCAAGAGGGGGCGAGGTCGAGACAACCAAGTTCTGGTATGGTGTAGAACTTGGTTGAATTGTGTGTGGTTGAGGGGGCAATGACACCCCAATGGAGGTAGGTTTGAAAATAGATGAGGAGGCCAAACTTTGCGTATTGGCCATGGTCGAGTGACTAGTTGAGACAATAGGCTGAGTCATGATGGGTTGAGTAGCGGGTAACGTCGATGTCATTGCTGCTGCACCTGAAAGGTCCCACATTTGGTTTCTTGTGAGATAGTTTTGGAGGGCTTTGACATTGAGGTCCAATAATCTTTCAAAATTTTGGTCCCCTTCAGGGACAATGGGGGTTTGAGTCAGGGTCGGTCGAGTAGGAGTTCTTTTAGTCTCTAAGTAGAACTCCATTATAGGACTGGTTATGGATGGGGAAGATGGAAGCGGTTGATGCCTCGTGTGGTCAAGAAAAGACTTGGTTTGACTGTGTGTCAAAACCATTCAAGGCAAAAGGTTCAGGTTTCAAAAACTATATTTTTTTAGTTTCAAAAACTCAGAATGTGGTTTTTGGTAGAAAAGGGGTCAGGTTTTAGGCTGCTGTTTTGAAAAAAAGATTGTGACAGTGACCGACGTCGGTTAAAAAACTAATGTTGGTGAGGATATATGGCCAACATCAGTCAGATAACTGATGTTGACGATTGAATGTTGCTGATGTCGGTGGTAAAACCGATGCCGGTGACTGTGGTTTCCAGAAACTCAAAAAATGTGAAGATTCTTGGAAAAAAAAGAGAAGAACGTCCTCACTAGCTCAAACAACCAGATAGGAACAAAAAAAATAGATGGAGACAGGCAGACCCTAAGCATTAAATCTTAAGAATAAACTTTTAGAATCTTGTGGCTTATGCCTTAAAGTGATGTTTGGGAGGATTGGCTGTTAGAATGGGTCCTAGAAGAGGTAGTCTATGGATGGTTTCAGGTTTGTTTAGGCACTCAAGAGTCTGGGTTAGGTTCGCTACGTGCCCTGGTGCTAAGGAGCAAGCTCCCCTCACTTCACGAGCCCAGTGATAAGCTAGTCTCGCTTAGCCAAAATATACCTTCCCTAGAGATTATCCTCTGCCAGAGAACGGAGTGGACTTTCCCCTTGGTGGTGAAATCCAAGTGGGATTGCCAGGACAGGTAAGGTATCTGTTGGGTGATGAAATCCCAGTCGAGCCTTATCTCAGGTAAGTTTGATGTTTGATTTGTGCAAGTGATTCGGTTGTGTAACATAAGTGTGATTAATTCATGATGCGGTTATTAATTACTAGGTGTGGACTAAGAAATGCAAGCAAGCAGAAATGAAATGCAGTGTGTTTTAAGCCTAAGTCAAAATGTTAGTTCGTATGAAGACAAGTTGAGAAAGAGGTGAAGAGTATGATTTTTGACTAGTCTAAGATGCAAGAAAAGAAAGAAGAGTTCTTTTTAATCCTGCTTATGATGTCATTTAGAAGATAGAAGAAAGAGGTGAAAAGGAGAAACCTAATGCACCTATATGAACAGAAAGAAAAGAACCCAAGGAAGACCCTAGGGTCCCATCGGGCGTGCCAAAATGTTTTTATATGATTTTTGCTTTCACATTCAAGAAGGAAATGAGAAACTAAGAAGAAATGGTCTAAGGCTTGTATGTACCTGGATGAAGTCGTGCGCACCAAATCCAGACATTGTGAGAACTCCTCTTTGGTTATGGAGGATGACACCTGCAGAAGAAAGAGACTAAAACAAAGAAGGCGTTAGATGAGGAGATGGTGGGCTGCCAAGTGAAAGCTTGATCCTAGAAGTACAATGACTTCCTTGAGGGATGTCAACCCATTGACTGATAAAAATAATGTCTGATAAAAGGTAGAATGATTAAAGACTGAAAAGGAAATAAAAAGCAAATGCGTACTTGATATGCAGCAATTTGCTTTGCATAGTCACCGATGTCGGTGGTTCTGTCAACGTCAGTTGGTCAAGGTCTACCGACGTCGGTTAGTATGGTGACGTCGGTGGGGGCAGTGGTCTCTACGGCCGGCGTCGGTCGGGGTAGTAGTCTTTAGATGAGGTCTGGTCAAGTTTTTGGTCTGTGGATGGGTCTGAGACAGAGTTTGGGCCTTGTTAATGGTCTGTGCAAGGGTCTGGGTAGAGTTTTAGGGACAATGGACAAAGTGTATGGTCTAAAAAGGGGCCAGACAGAAGACAGAGGCAATAGGGAGACAAGGAAATAAGGATTCAGGTCTAGTCTGGTGATAGTATGGCTTAGAAGCAATAAACAGAAAACTGATTACAGAGACATTCTAAGCTATTGAAAATGACATAACAGAAGAGTACGTACCTCTTGCCTACTGAAGAAGAAGTGTAGGAGGTCAGGATGTTGATGTACCTATTGTTGATGCAGAAGACTATTGCAAGGTGGGGCTTTTGATACCTATTGTGATTGCTGGTGTAGAAGCCTACTGTGTATACCTGAGAGAGAGAGAGAGTGAGAGGTCTGACAGAAAGATTGGCTGATTGATTGATCTGATTATAAGATTCAAGAGTCAGATGAAGAGTAGGGGCGAAGGGAGGATAACGGACATAGAAAACCATTATGAAGAAAACCGATGCTGGCAATATCACCGACGTCGGTCGATGGTTGACCGACATCGGCGGCTGAAAGGCAAGAAAAAGGCTAAAAATAGTCTTTTGTCCATTTTCCCAACTGCCGGGTTTAAGTGGCAGGGTAAGAAATGGTTGAGAAGGGTTAAATGGGTGCGAGGATGAGGAATAGGTCATAAATGGGTCATGGGGGGGATGAAGGGAATCCAAAGAAGGGCATCCTAGGGTGGTGAGGTGGCAAGGGAGAGAGAATTATTAACTTAAAATAAGATAATTATTTCAAATTAATAAGACATAGGTTAGGAGTGGTTAAGAGGACCAAGGGGGAGAGAAGGGGAGGATGACCAAGGGAGTAGACATGATTTCGGTGTCTACATCCCAGTTCAGATCTTAAACCCGAAGTATTATAGATCCATACTTTATTTTTTTGTCAAAATACTTGAATATCATTTTGTTCAATTTCTATTTTTAGTATTACTATAAATAGAATTATTATATTTTAGTCATTGTATATATCAAAAGTCTTTTATAGATAATCAATCTAATAGATCTAGGAAGGTATTCTTAGTAGATTATTAGTGGATTTTGTAATGGATGGTTATTCCTATCACAAATGATTTGGGAGGGTTTCCAATAGTGACCAAATTATATGGTCTCAAATTTTCCCTAAAATATCTATGTAGTGAAGACTCGTCAATATCTTTTTGATGCATTTATGATCTAAAAAATGGACTTTGTATGTAAAAGTTATGGCCTATGGAAGATTTTAGGTAATATGGAAAAATTATGCAAGTACAATGGCTGGACATGAACGTGGTCCATTATATTCTTGACATGTTGACCAATGAAATCATCATATTTAGAGTGTCCACAATATCTCCAAAATATTCTCCAAAATTTTATAGAAATCCCACTTCCTAAGGCTTGAGAAATGGGATTAACTCCATGAATATCTCTTTCCCCACAATATGGGATACTTCCCATACAAGTTGGGATATCTCCCATATAAATCCATGGGAGGTTTATCCAAAGAGAAAGATATGAAGGGTGGTTTGATCCATTGACCCTCACCAACTAGCCATGTCCCATTTTTGGAGATAAGGCTAAGAAGCTTAAATAAAGGCATGTACATGGGGATGGATAATGAATAAATCCATAGTTGGTGGGTTTTGAAAAACTATATAAACCCATGAACCTCATTTTTAAACTCATTCCAATATAATTCCAAGAGAACTCCAAGCTTTCACTTACATTATAAGTATTGAGAAGCAAGCTCTCACTTACATTGCAACTCTTCCATTCTAAGGTTTTGGAGCAAAACATCCATCTAGGAGGAGAAAGCGTTTTGATTGAGATATCTTCAGAAGAATTTGGTGATAGCTTTATTTGTAACAAGGAGTAACAAAATATTATAACTTAGCCCTTTACACAAAGATTAAGAAAGCTTATAGCTTATCCCTTTGCATAAATAGTAAGAAATCTTATAGATTATCCCTTTGCACAAAGTGTAAGAAAGATTTAAGATTATCCCTTTACATAGTAAGCAAGTTTGTATGCCTTCACTACTAGAGTAGTAATTATAAGCCTAGAGTTATTGTATAGACCTCTTTTGGTATAGGTATTACATTAGAATTGTGAAAGACAAGTAGATCTAGAGTCAATAGCCACAGTGAGATTCAGATCTAGTAGCTAGAGCCAGTAGCCAGAGCTAGAGCCAATAGCTAGAGCAAGAGATAAATCTAGTAGCTAGAGCTAGAGCCAGATCTAGTAGCCAATGCTAGATTTAGAGTCAATAGCTAGAGTGAGATCCAAAGCTAGTATCCAGATCTAGATCTAGCAGCTATATTTAGAAGACATCAAAACATTTATTTATAGATCAAGAACCCCTACTGGGTAAAACTAATGTACAAAGTGATTTTACATCAATAATCAATTGGTTTTGCCTTTAAGTAGGACCCATAAATGTAACCTAGATTGGGTGAAATCCATTATCAAGCCTTTTTTGTATATTGTCTTTATGGCTCATGATTTTGGTTTATTATTAGTTTTTAATGTTTATTTTAATTATTATGCCAATTTTAAGCTAATTAATGAGAAATTGAGAATTTATAAAACATCCATAAAAATAGAGTAATTGGTGTAGTTTTGGATACTACCTATTTACAAATCAAGTTTTGTATCAAAGCATTTAGAATGCTAGACTTTATTTTGATTATGTGATATACTCTTAAATATAGTTTTATAATTAGTTTTAGTATTCTATTCCATTGGGTTATTTGTAGATATTTTGGATTATTTTGATCTTATGTTTATAGTTTGCAATTGTGTTGGAAGTACAGGTTATTTTTAGGAAACTATGGGGAAAGCCTTAAAAAGATAGAGACTGAAAGAGATGGAAAGTATCAATAATAAATTTTAGGAAGAGAATTCTTTCTTCAAATGCAATCTCTATTCCCTTGAAGAATAAATTACATGTTTGAGATCCAAGCTCGAATCTAAAGATGAACTCTTGATCAGATTATAGTATGGTGAGCCAAATAATGATTTACCTTCCACTTCAGATGTAAAAACCATGACTGGTGAGTACACTATAGGTTATTTACCACATAATTCTTCCTCCTCCCATTCAAATTTGGATTTAGGTAATGATTTTTTTTATTTTTTTTTTAAACATACTAAAGGCATTGGATCTTGATTACTATTTAAAATGGGATATGATGGAAAATGCCATGGTAAGAATCACCAAAGTTTGATTAACCCAATATTGGTAGAGGATATAACTCATTTTTTAGGTTTAGGTTATGCTAGTGCAGAGATGGAAACTAGATAAATTTCTAAAATTGTTGAAGGAAGACAATATCCCAACAGCCAAGTGTTCACACCACTAGCTTTGTAGAATTCTTCCATGCAGAGGAATGTGACACAATCATAGGGTGATGAGAAAGTGTGTAAGAAAGTAGAGAAAAAGAGGTAATTCAATCCCACTTCCTCATACTTACACAAATCATATCACTAAACATAATGGTAATTGTAAAACTTGTGAAGTTCTCTTTCAGTTTAAACAATATGGCTATGACACACAGAAAATGTGGAATGCTTTCTCATGTACTTTTTGTGGGTTAAGTAATCATTCTATGAATAATTGTTGGAAGAGGAGATATTTTATGAACAATTTTTTTCCTTTTGTGAAAAACAAGCTAGGTGTTAAAGATTAATCTCATAATCTAGAAGTGAGAAATGACAGATATGTTTCCCCATCCAAAAAAGACAAAAGTAACTATTGCACTCATTATCATATGAGTGGTCACATGGTTGAAACTTGTTGTAAGCTTCATCATTCATGTCATCCTAAATATGGTAATAATAAGATGGTCGATGATCCTATTAAAAAGGTAACAAATAATGAAGTTGTTAATTCACAAGCAGCCCATGAAGAAGCTCACCTATATAAAGAAGATTCCATCAAGAGGGAGCATCCATTAGATTAGATCAGTAATAAATGGATAGAATTTTTGCATAGATAAGTTTTATTTAACATGTTTAAAAAAAAATTAAATTCACGTATTTGGTTTTCATTATTGATAAGCATTAAGGAAACTAACCATTTATATGAGCAAGTGTGGAGGTAGATCATTCTTTGAGAGTGAATATGGAGAAACCATCCAAGTTGAGAAGCATGCATGAGCATCCTACCATAAGATATTTGGAGTAGGATAATAGTACACATGTTGATAGGCATCACTATCATTCATATGAGTTGAGATGTACTTCCAAGAGGGAGACAAAGTGGAATCAATATGAAAGGTACTTCCATGGTGAGTAGCACTCAATTAAAGCATTGTTTTTTATGGATGTATGTGGCCATCCATTTTTTGAAGTGTGTTATTTCAATTTACATATATAATCATTGTATGCACATTTATAAAATATCCAAATTAGGAAATGTTTGTAATTTTTGAAAATTTTGTAAAACATGTATGATGCATATAAGATACCAAGAAGGGAAATGTTTGTAACACATGTGTGTTGTATGTAAGACCTCAAGAAGGGAAAAAAATGTGAAAGTGATGACTTGATATAACATCATTTAACATGAAACATAGTTTTATATCCTTGTGTTAATATTAAACAACAAGGAGATTACAAAATTATCCTCCAAAGGATAAATGTGTCTAGGATAAGCACAAATAGAGCCAAAAGGGTGGAGAAGTGATACGTTCACTTATTTCCAATAAGAAGTAGACTTTTGGTGGACCAAAAGTTCTTCAATGGGGAGGTGTGATTTTGGAATATTTACAATAGTTACCAAATTATAAGGTCTCAGATTTTCCTTAAACTATCTCAATAGTGAAGAGTTCATCAAGATCTTTCCAATGTTTTTTATGATTTGAAAAAAAGACTCTGTATGCAGAAGTTATGGTCTATGGAAATTTTCAGGTAACAAGGAAAAAATGTGAAGGTATTGTGATTGGACATGCACATGGTCTAATAGATTATTGACATGTGGACCAATGAAATCCTCAAATTTGGAGTGTCCAAAATAGATCCAAAATATTTTCCAATATTTTAGGCAAATCTCACTTCCCAAGGCTTGAGAAATGGGATTATCTCCATGAATATCTCTTTCCCCACAAATTTGGGATATTTTCCATAGAAATTGGGCTATCTCCCATATAAATACATGAGATTTTTATCCAAAGAGAAATATATGAAGGGTTGTTAGACCCATTGATCCTCATAAACTTTCCACACCCCATTTTGGGAGATAAGGATAAGAATCTTAAATAAAGGCTTGTACATGGGGATGGATAATGAAGAAATCCATAATTGGTGGGCTTTAAAAAATTATATAAACCCATGAACATCATTTGTAAACTCATTCCAAGAGAATTCTAAGCTCTCACTTACATTGTAAGTATTTGAGAATCAAGCTCTCACTTGCATTGGAACTCTTCCATTTCAAGGCTTTAGAGCCAAGAATCCATCCAGGAGGAGAAATGGTTTTGATTGAGATCTCTTTAGAAGAATTTGGTGAGTGCTCTATTTGTAAAAGAGAGTAAAAAAATATTATATATTATCCCTTTACATAAATATTTATAAATATTATAGCTTATCCCTTTGCATAAAGAGTAAGAAAGCTTATAGCTAAGCCCTTTGCATAAATAGTAATAAATATTGAAGCTTAGCCCTTTGCATAGTAAGCAAATTTTTATGTCTTCACTAATATAGTATAAATTACAAGCCTATATTTATTTCGTAGACCTATTTTGGTAGAGACCTTACATCAAAATTGTAAAATACAAGTAGCCAAAGTGAGAGCTAGAGCCAATAGCCAGAGTGAGAACCAGAGCTAGATCCAATAGTAAGAGAAGGAGCCAAAGCCAATAGTTAGAGCAAGAGCCAGAGCCAATAGCCAAAAATAGATCTAGACCCAGTAGTTAGAGGTAGAGATAATACCTAGAGTGAGAGTCAGAGCTAGTATCCAAAGCCAGTAGCCAGAGCCAATATCCAAAGAAAGAGGACATAAAAACATTTATTTGTAGATCGATGAATCCTACTAGGGATAACTAATATACAAAGTGATTTTTCATCAATAATTGATTGTTTTTTCCTTTAAGCAGGATCTAGATATGTAGCCCAAATCAAGTGAACTTTGTTATCAACCATGGTTTGCATATTATCTTTGTGGCTCATGATTTTGGTTTATTATCAGTTTTGAATGTTGATTTTAATTATTATGCCAATTTCAAGTTAATTAATGAGAAATAAATAATTTATAAATCATTCATAAAAATATAGCAATTGATATATTTTTAGACACTGCCTATTTATGAATCAGTAAACATTAATCGCATTTTTTAAATATCCATTAGAATTAGGAGATTTTTCTTGATAAAAAAATATTAGTTATATTTGAGAGTTTAAATTATGTCATATTGATGTCATGGAGGTGTCCAGGTGAGTGGATTAAGTGTATTAATAGCTTATATGTCAATGACAAAGTGTGTCATGTGTTTTTCCTAATATGCTTGAAGAAGGCTTGGTTGATCTTTAGAGTTTAATTGTTTAGAGATGATTAGGGATGAGCCTAAAGTATTGAGAATATGAAAGGGGTCATTTTAGAGGTTAAGGGTGATTATATATATTTTTTAAGTGAGTGTATTTAATCTGGTTGATCATTGTTTTCATCTAGGCATATTGGGTCTAGTGGCAAAAAAATTTAGTAGGTAGTTTGCTGAAATCACTATTGCCACATGTGGATGATTCAAGGGGAGTTGGTCATATTATTGTGACAAAATTTGTGACTAGTTATTATTAAATAAATTTTATTTCATGTAATTAATTATAACATAAGATATTCAAGTGCCAAGTTGGGTTCCCATGCAGTTTGATAGTGTTTTCCCATACTTAGCCAAATTTGCAATGTGGCAAGAAAATCTAAGTAGGCATTTTGATGGTGTTATATTTCACACACGTGAAGGTATAAAGAGAAAATAATAATATGGGTTATTTTATTGTTCTTATTTTATATGTGATAAATTTTAGGTCATGTGATGAATCACATCAAAATATATGCATGTGCAAAGTTGGCCTTCCAGGTAGTTCTTAACATAATTGGCTTTGTGGTAGAAAAATTTGAGTGAGCAGATTAATGGAGGTATATCTCACATGTTCAAAGGTTTAAAGATAAGTTTTACACATTTTTGGATTCCCATATGAACAAATATCATATGGTGAAAATTTTAGAACATGTATTTGAGCACAACAAAAGATATATTTGTCTAAAGTTTGCCTTCCAAGCATAGTGCAGTGGTGCCTTAGTCAATTTTGCACAAGGTAAAGTTCAAGAAAATCTCACAGAGATTGATGGAGTGAATTTAATCCAATATTTCAGGAATAAATTATATGATAATAAGTTCATGGTGTTTAACACTAAGCAAGGGTAAAGGATAAGGATCTAAAGACAGGCAAGAGTTCATACAGATTGATCTAACAATGTGTATTAAGTAAAATGGTCAAAGTGATAATTATTTAATGACATTAAATATTGATATATTTAAATTAAATTTATGGAGTTTGTTTTCTAAAAATTTATAGGAAGTAAGGAGATGAAGGAAATGTGCTTGATGTTTAACTCTGATAGTTTGAATTTGAATATTTAAATTTACAAAGGGAAAAACCAGTGCTTTGTATTTTGGCTATAACTTTTGATCTAGGATGAATTTGATAGTGTTATAAAAATAAAATTTGTAAAGGAATAAAATTAACATAAATTAAACCTATTTTAAAAGGTATGAATGTTTGTACAATCAAATATATTGATCTCAAAAGTATACTGTGTGTTTGACCATCTTCTAAAAGTGACTTGAGAATGATATTTGAGCTTGTGTTGATGTTTTATGTTATGTTAGATATTAGACAGTGATTTAAACTCCATGAAGATCATATATATGGATTTTAATGTGTTATAAATCTATTTTGAGTATGAACAATGCTTAAAAATTTGATTGTGTGTTCATTCATGATGTTCATGTGCACCAAGTTTGTGTTTGAGTTGATTATGCACATGTAGTAGTGAGAAAAGATGATTGTGATCATTTAAGGATGTCAAAGGGGAAATAATAAGTGTAACAATGTATTTATAATTGGTTATATATATTATTTTCTTGATGAAGTTATAAATGGGTGAATGGGTCTGCATGAGACGTATAAGAGCTAAAAGGACCTAATTGAAAGGTGTAGTTGCTTAAGGGTAATCCATAGATGTTATGGCTAACCTATGAAGATTGTGTTGAGCCATGTATTTGTATGTTATAAGACTTAATATAATTCATACCTAATGTCTAAACAAGGTGTTGATAATCATGAATTCTCTATAAATAGTGAAACCAAAGATGATGGTTTCTATATTTTTGAGGAGGCTTATTTGTGTGGATTAGAGAAAAAGGTTGAGAGGTGAAGGAGATTAAATGTGCCCAATGGATGGGTTTTTTATCATAACAAATTAAATATTGTGTGTATGAATTTTAGGTCATATTTATAATGTCATAATAGTGTTCTTATAGGTTGAGGATGAGCAAATAGGTTTATAGTGATCCAAAAAGATGTTTTAGATGTCTTGAGAGTGAGTGAAGGATAGATGGTGTTTATGTGAAATTGGTGGCTGATTTGAGAGATATATCAAAGTGTGTACTATGTGTATGACAATCTATTCATGTTTTTAATGTGGTGACAAAGTTATTATTGATAAGTGTAAAGTGATCCAAAAGGTGGCTTTGGATCCATTAAGAAGGCGTTAAGACCAAAGAGAGTGTGCAGAGTTGAAGAGAGATGATATACTTTGTATCTCCATTATATTGGTAGAAAATCAATATTTAATAATTGTTATATTCATAGGTGTTATTGTGTATACTCAACATCTAGGGGGTTGTATCCTCCTTGCAACGTAAAACTTGCTAAATGTCTAGTTGTGGTAGCTTAACTAGATAGGTATAGTAGCTCCTTATGGTATTTTAGTCTAAATAAAATAAAGGATGGTAGTTACATAATAAATTATAGCTATTCTAAATTATCTCTTGTTATTATAAGACAATATTCCAATCAGAGGTTCTAGAGGGTTTTCTCTCCCAATAGGGTTTCCCACATATGTCATGTGTTATGTGTTTGATCTTGCATTGTCTCTCTTGTTCATTAATATGAATGATGTGTATAGTTCATGAATGTTTGTGGTAATTTATTAAGAGTTTGAAAGGATTGAAATTGAATTTGGACTATCTAGGTTCACTAATTCACCCCCCCCCCCTTTCAATGATTGTACCTCTAACAATTGGTATCAGAACATGTTCTTTGGTAAAGGCTTGACAACTTGAAGGTGATCCAAGGTATAATATGAGTAGTCATCAAATGCAAGGAGGTTTCTATACTAAGAAAGCATTGATGTTCAATGGATCCAATTATGCTTTTTGGAGGATAAGGATGAGGAAATATATTATGTCCCTAGGTTTTGATGTATGGAAATCTATTTTGGATGGTTATGTTGTTCTTACTACTCCTCCATCTAGTGATGTAGACAAGAAGTTGTTTGAGAATAATTATAAGGTAGTGAATGCCATTACTTGTGGTATTATAGAGTCTAATTTCACCAAGTTAATCCATTGTAAATGTGATAAATAGATATGGGACAAATTGTAAATCATTTATGAAGGATATTCAAAGGTTAAGTTGGAAAAGTTGCAGACTCACCGAAGATAATTTGAGAGTCTTAAGATCAAGGAAGAATATTTTATGGCATCCTTTCTGTAGTGAGTTGATGATATTGTGAACATCATCATAGGTCTTGGAGATAACCTTTAATAGGCTACTTTAGTTTGAAAATTATTAAGGTGTTTATCCCTTAAGTTTGATCCAAAAGTATTTTCTATAGAAGAAACTCATGATCTTACTTAGTTGAAGATGGATCAATTGCATGGCACCCTTACTTCCTATGAGATGAGATTAAATGATGATATACCACCAAATAATGAAGTATCATTTAAGATATAAATTAAGCTAAATAATAAGTTCCAAGGTAATAAACCCAAGGAGGATAAATTAATTGATTTGTTTATAATGAAATTGAAAATAGGTTTAGGCAAGTATAATGGTAAACTACCCTTCAAATGCTTCAATTATGGAGAGGTATGACATTTTGATAGAAAGTGACCTCATAATAATGATGATAAAGAACATGGAAAAGACCAAGATGAAGACAAGAAGACATACAGGAAGAAATAATTCAAAAAGTATAACAACAAGAAGTCCTTCAAGAATAAGATGAGTCTTTACACCAATAAATATTGCATCTCATCAGATGAGAGTGAAGAGAATGACTTAGAGTATGATCATGAAGATGATGGTCCTATTGAAGATGAATTTATATTCATGTTTGAGGAAGGAAGTTTCTCATATCAAAAGGATTCTATTTGGAGTGATTTAGATGATGATAAACATGAGGTGGACTAGGAAACTCAATTGATGAATGCAATTGAAGAACTGAAGATTGAGAAGAAGATTAATAAGAAGATGAAGTCATAAATCAAGTACTATGAGGATTAATTTAGTGTATTTGAAGAAAAAATGAATGAAGATACCAAATATCATGAAGATATGGTCAAATATCTTAGTTGTCAATTGAAAATCCTATCTACAAGATTGAAATTTAAAGAAGATGAATGTTTAACGTATGTAATTGAAAATGAGTCATTGAAAGCTGAGCTAGAAAAGACATCTAGTAAAGTGAAGTCATTTTTGAGATTTTAGAAGATCTCAAGTGATCTAGATAATATTCTAAATGATCAAAAAAATGCAATAGATAGAATTGGTCGTAGATAGAAAGAAGAACTAGATAATGTAACTCAAGACAAGACAAAGACTAATGTGAATAAGTAAAATCATACTTTGAAGACAAATCATTAGACAAAGAATGAATGTACTATTATAATGAAGACAAATCAAATAAGATAGCCAAATTCCATGAGGTATGAAATTATTAATGGTTACTGTTACACATGTAATAAATTTGATAGAAAGTGACCTCATAATCAATTTGAAAATAGGTTCAGGCAAGTATAATGGTAAACTACCCTTCAAATGCTTCAATTATGGAGAGGTAATAAATTTTGATAGAAAGTGACCTCATAGTCATGATGATAAAGAACATGGTGAAGACCAAGATGAAGACAAAAAGACATACAGGAAGAAATAATTTAAAAAGTATAACAACAAGAAGTCATTCAAGAATAAGATGAGTCTCTACACCAATAAATATTGCATCTCATCAGATGAGAGTGAAGACAATGACTCAGAGTATGATCATGAATATTATGGTCCTATTAAGATGAATTTATCTTCATGTTTGAGGAAGGAAGTTGCTCATATCAAAATGAGTCTATTTGGAGTGATTTAGATGATGATAAACATGAGGTGGACTAGGAGACTCAATTGATGAATGCAATTGAAGAACTGAAGATTGAGAAGAAGATTAATAAGAAGATGAAGTCATAAATCAAGGACTATGAGGATTAATTTAGTGTATTTGAATAAAAAATGAATTAAGATGCCAAATAACATGAAGATATGGTCAAATATATCAGTTGTCAATTGGAAATCCTATCTACAAGATTGAAATTTAAAGAAGATGAATGTTTAACGTATGTAATTGAAAATGAGTCATTGAAAGCTAAGATAGAAAAGACATCTAGTAAAGTGAAGCCATTTTTGATATTTTAAAAGAGCTCAAGTGATCTAGATAATATTCTAAATGATCAAAAAAATGCAATAGATAGAACTAGTCTTAGATAGAAAGAAGAACTAGAGAATGTAACTCAAGACAAGATTAAGACTAATGTGAATAAGTAAAATCATACTTTGAATACAAATCATTAGACAAATAATGAAGGTACTATTAGAATTAATACAAATAATATAAGATAACCAAATTCCATGAGGTATGAAATTCTTGATGGTTATTGTTACACATGTAATCAATTTGGTCATAGGGCTAGAGAATGCAAGAGACATGTTAGAAATGAGTTTGCATAGAACTATGATGGGAATCATCATTCAATTAGTGTGAGCAAGGTTGAGTGATTCAAATATCTTTATGAGAGACACTTTGCTAATAATTTTCCAAATAAGGTAAGGCAAGGTGAGTCTTCTTTAAAATAAAGAGTATGATTCAGTTGTTATGACATAGGACACATTGCAAGATTTTGTCCATATTAGGTAGGGAAAGTTGAGTTCACTTCAAGAAGAATTATTTACTACAACTGTTAATAAGTTGATCACATTTATAGGTTATGTAAGAAAAGGTCCATAAGTCGTAATAGGTTCAATTAGGCTCCCAGAGTACAAGGAAGAAGGAAAGTTAAATCACGGAGAACAAAGGTAGTAAGTTTGAGTCATGATGAGTCTTTAGGTCCAAATAATATGTTTGTTATGGTGTAAAATAATACAAAAGTTAAAGAGTGCCAAGGATCTCATTTTCTTCTCATGTTCTGAATAAAGAGACTGAGCTCAAGGAGAAGACCAAGGTGATGGTTGAGGCTAGTTCTAAGGTATGTATGGATCCAAGTAAACATCCTACTTTTGAGAAAGTATCATGTAAATAACATCAGTTATTAGTGATTAGTGATGTAGTTCCAAACTTTAAGATGGATTTTTTAGATGAAAAGGTATGTCATGAATATTTTTTGTCTCCCTGTGTTGTCAGTTAAATCTTAAAAGAAAAGGAGAATAATGTAGTGGATGATCATGTTTCTTCTTTTAAGCCTAAGAATAAGAAGAACTATAAGTATTAAATGACCAAGGAGGAGAAGGAATATGACGAGTTGTGGGAAACTATTAGTTTCACATTGTTCTAAGACATTGTGAAGTAAATAAGGTATTTATCTATGATTATTAAGAGACTCCTTTCAGTGGAGAAGCAAGTTTTGTTGTGGTGTTTCTTCAGAAGGTCTTAGAAGGTAAGAGTTGGGTGTTTTTCAGTTGGAGTTATAGTGCAAGGTCAAATTGAAGGTTTTTAGGTTGAAAAGGATGATTTACGAGTTATCAAGATGATATTTTTTCATGGAAATGTATATTGACTTTATTCTAGTTTTTTCCAAGTGGTTTTGTGGTCTAAAGATATGTTCAATTCAAATTGAAGATTTTTGAGTGTTCTCAGTTTTCTCAATTTTGGCTTAAGGGCAAGCAGACTTAAAATGGGTTATAGGATGTATGGGTTCCCAAAAATTATGGACTATAAAATCTTGGTCCATAAGTGTGTGATGGTTGTCTCTAGGTGTGAAAGAAGTTTTAGATGTGGGCTTTGACCAGAAGGAGGTTTGTTGGCCTTGTTTGTTTTAAAGATCTAGTATTTTGGGTTATGCTAGAAAAATAGCTTTCCTTATGAATTGAGATATGAGGCTTCATAATAGGTTGAATGGGATAAATGGGTTTTTAAATAAATATTCATAGAGATCTGAAGGTTTGTTTATTTCAAGGTATTCAAGTTTTTGTCAAGATGGAGGCCTAATTAGCTAGTAGGTTTGTGAAAGAAGTATGTAACAGAGAATGAACTAGTTGATGAAAGTTGGTTTTATTGAGGGGGAATATGAAATTACTATATATATTAATTTTTATGTCTTGAAGATGTGTCTACTAAAATTTGTGGGCTTTGCAAGTTCTAGCTAGGGCCACAAGGAGTCTAAACAAACCTAGTGTAAAGATTTGATGTTTTGCTTAGTTTCTCCAAAAGAGAAAGGTATGTGTGTTTCAAGGAGATTTATCAAGATTGGATTTGAGCATGTTTTATATTTTTTGAGTGGCATAAATTTATGTTGGTGGTCCTTGATATGGTTTGAGAGAGAAGGCTAGTAAGCCTATATGATGATTCTTCATAGTATGTGGAGATTTGAAGATGAACAGGAGGTAAACTGGTTCAAATATCTTGGGGGGAGTCCATCTCAAATATTTCTTGGTGAGTTTCATCAAATATTAGTGTTTTTGTGTGTTATTTCTTCATTGGTTACAATACATAGTTAAAAAGTCTATTAACATGTAGCAGGAGGAAGTTGTCAAGGCAAGAAGAGGTAGGCTCAAGATAAGTTGAGTTTTTGCTATCTTCATAAGATGGTATTCTTATGTTTGTGGTATTTTAAATTCCTTAAAATCAGTTGGTTCCCACTTTGTCATTGTGTCAAAGGGGGAGAAGTTTCCTATTGTGAGAAGGTTTGAAAAGAGAGAAGGAAGGTGAGATGTATATTGTTTTATGATGGGTGTTGACATTAATAACAAAATGAGAGATTATTAAAGACTTATAAATGATGTTATGTAGGTGTCTAGGTGAGTGTATGAAGTGTCTTGATAGCCTATATGTCAATTTCAAAGTGTGTTATGTGATTGTCTTATTATGCTTAAAGAAGGCTTAATTGATCTTCAGAGTTTGACTATTTAGAGGAGATAATGGATGAGTCTGAAGTATTGATAATATAAAAAGGGTAATTTAAAAGGTAAATGGTGATTGGAGAGATTTTGGAATTGAGTGGATTTCATATTGTTAATCATTGTTTTCATTTAGACATTTTGGGTCTAGTGGTTGAAAATCTGAGTAGGCAGATTACTAACATCACCATTGCCATGTGTGGATGAGTTAGGTGGAGTTGGTCATATGGTTGTGATCACATTTGTGCCTAGTTAATATGCACTAAATTTTAGGTCATTAATTTAAGTTTAACATAATAAATTCAAGTGCAAAGTTGGGTTCCCAAGAAATTTGACAATGTTTTCCCATACTTAGCCAAAGTTGTAATGTGGAAAGAACAACTGAGTAAGAATTTTGATGGTTTCATATTTCACATGTATGAAGGTGTCAAGATAAAATAATCATATGGGTTTATTAATTTTTGTTCCTAATATATATGTGCTAAATTTTAGGTCATACTGTGAATTGCATCAAAATATATGCATGTGCAAAATTGGCCTTTCAGGCAGTTCTTGACATAGTTGGCTCTATGGTAGAAAAATTTGAGTGAGTAGATTAATGGAGTTAGATATTACATGAATGAAGGTATAAAGATTATTTTTACATATGTTTAGATTACTCTATGAATGAATATCATATGGTGAAAATTTGGGAATATGAATTTGAGTGCAACAAAAGATATATTTGTCCAAAGTTAGCCTTCCAAACATATTACAGTGGTTCTTTTACTTTAGTCAATTTTGCACAAGGTAAAGTTCAAGAAACTCTCAAAGAGATAAACATAGAATTTTTGATCCAAGATGTTAGGAAGAAATGAGATGATAAGAAGTTCATGATGTTTAACACTGAGCAAAGGTAAAGGATAAGGATCTAATGGCAAGTGGGAGTTCATACAGATTGATCTAATGGTGTGTATCAAGTCAAAGTGGTCAAAGTGATAATTATTTAATGATGTTAAAGACCAAGCTATTTTGAGGAGATTGATAGATCATGTTTTCTCCAAAGTTTTAGGAAGCAACGAGATGAAGGAAATGTGCTTTATGTCTAATTGTGACTGTTTGAATTTGAATATTCAAATTTACAAAGGGAAAAACCAATGCTATATATTTTGGCTATAACTTTTGATCCAAGATGAATTTGATGGTGTTATAAAAATAAACATTGTAGATGAGTCAGATGCACATCTAGATAACCTAGTTTAAAGTTTTAAATGTTTACACTATCAAATGTATTGAGAACCAAAGTTGATTGTGTGTTTTACCATGTTTTACAAGTGACCTAAGAAGGATATTTGAGTTTATTTTGATGTTGTTTTTATGTTTAATGTTGTCTTAGATATTAAAAAGTGTTGTAGACTCTATGAGGATCATCTGTATGAATTTTTTATGTGTGAACCATATATATTTAGTATAAACAATTCTCAATAAGTTTATTGAATGTTCATTCATGATGTTCATATGCACCAGGTCAGTGTTTGAGTTGATTGTGCACATGTAGTGGTGGGTAAATATGACTATGATCATTTGAGGATGTTTAATGGGACATAAAGAGTGGACCCATGTATTTTTAAGTGGGCATGTGTTCTTTGTTTCCTTTATGACATGCTAAATGGGTTAATAGGTCTCCATAAGACAATAAGAGATACAAGGGCCTAATTGAAAGGTGTAGCTTCTTAAGAGTGACCCATAGATGATATGGCCAACCTAGGAATATTGTCTTGAGCTATGTCTTTATATGTTATAATACTTAAAGGATAATCCATTACTAATGGCCAACTATAGTCATATAAAATGAAAAATTTGGTAACTTGAGTATGGCTAATGACACTCAATCCACAGGTCCATCTTACTTGCTCTCATAACCCTCTTAGGCACATTTTACCTAATTATAAGTCATCCACATCCTTTCAAACTTAACCCCTACTAACTTAGACTACTCTCCTAGGCATAAATACATCCCCCTAAGTCTCATACCTCCTAAAAAATAGAACCTAAAGTAGGACTACAACATTGGACCCTAGGATCTAGTTTCTAGCATTGTTGTCCAAGTGTATTTTGAGCCCCAACGATCAAATTATTCTAGTCCTTATCCTTTTCCTTATCAACCTAGAGTGAATAAATTTAACCCATGATCAATAAATCCCCTATAAAATTTCATTCAAAATCCATTTATAAGGGCTAGCACTCATTTTCAAGAGAGAAAAAATAATATAAGCAAGACCATTCAAGTAATATTCCCTATTCTCTGTATACAGCCATCCTACATCACTCTAAGATTATTAAAACCCTTGCACTAGTCCCTAGCCATTTTAAGTACATCTAATTTCACATTTACTTACATATTCATACACTATTTCACCAATAATTTAAATGGGAGAACTACATATAGATTGATCCCTCCTAAGAGTATTGGTATGTAGGTAGCGTGCCCACAAACAAGGTGTGAAGTGTGTCTAGCATATCCTTTACACACTAACCCCATTTTCTTATTTTCTAAAGTTCCATTCAATTGTATAACATATAAAATAACATGAATAAGTATCTCTATAAGGAGTTTTATTGACAAAAAGGAGATAAAATTTAGTACACATACATAGATGTGGTGAACAAAACCCAGAAAAAGTAGATCTATGTGAGTAGTTTAGACAATAGCGGCAAGAACAAGACTATAACACAAAACATTAGGGTGTCCTATTTTTGGTGGTCATATCCAATCTAGAAATGAAGTCTAGATTTTAGTTTGAGATAGTGTCCCAGTCTTGTTCCTCCAGTATCAAACTTTGTCTTAGTTGTAACAGCCTAGAATAAGCTAAGTCATATTTTCTCTCACTTATTGTTATTTTTAGAAAAGGCAAAAATACAATTTATTTACACAAATCCACGGCTTAATTATTTCATATTATTTATTGATTTTCTCATACTTTAGACCCTTTATTATTGATGAATTAAACACCTAGATTCCCAAAAATAATAAAACATTTTGGTGAACCTGACTTACTTCAAATTTCACATAAAACCTCTAAAAATCCTAGGGTAAATTCCTAACTAATTTTTCCCATTAATTTCTGAATTTTTTTATTAAATATTATAAATCAAAGATTCCTCTCAAATTTTAAAATTTTTTAGTAAATTTTAAAATAAATTTATTTCAAACCCTAGTTGCATATACTAGGTCCTAATAATTTTCTAGCATTAATCCAATAATTTCTTAATTTTTTGCATGCACATATAAAAATAAAATTCCTCCCAAATTTTAAAATTTTGTAGTAAAAATGTTAAAATAAATTTATTTCAAACCCTATTTACATCTACTAGGCCTCTTTAAATCACTAATTTTCCAACAATTTTTTTATTTTTCATTTGCATATCTTAACTCAAAAATTCATTTCAATTTCAAAAATTCATAGTTTATTGCAAAAATATTTTTGAAAAATCCTTAATTTCATATACTAGATCCTATTTTGCTTCTAGAGGTATCACCTTACATGTTTGCATACTTAGTATCCTTTTCATGCAATTTCTAGTTAATTATTTTTAAGATTTTACATTTCTTATATTTAGTATTTTCCTTTTCTAGCACATGGCCTATAACAAATTATTGTAAAAAATTCAAACCCTTCTCAAATTGTTTTCTTACTCTAACAATGGCCTAATACACTAGTTTTGATGAAACTAATAAGAGAGAACTTCAATAACTCTTAAACAAACACCCTGACATGCAAGATGACATGCTTAAAATATTACAAGAGGAACAACAAAGAACAAACAATGGTAAATCTTCTCAAACCATAGAAAAACTAGTTAAAAATGACACTACAAGGGCAACTATATCTCAACAACCCCCTATAGCATCCCAACCTACCTCCATGCCACTAGTTATAGATAGTACATCCCTATCTCCTAATGTGGTAGCCCTTATGCAAGAGATAATATCTCTTCAATCCAAAGTGCTACATCTTGAGCAAGGTACCACTAGACCTATGCAGGGTTTAGATTATTTTGCTCTTTTTTATACACCATTGGCATGATATATTGCTTTTACTCCCTTGACATAATGTTTTGTTTAACCTAATATTAATCTTTATGATGGCAAGGGTGATCTAGAGACACATTTTAGAGATTTTCAAGTAGCATTCTTGGATTATATACCAAATGACTAGCTACTTCCCAAGCTATTCCCACGGAGCCTAAAGGATTATGATTTACAATTGTTCTATAGTCTAAAAAATTATTCATTCAATGCATTCAATCCTTTAGCTGACATGTTCCTAGCACATTTTAGTATCAACATTGGTGATAAGGTCTCTTATGCACAAATTGTACAATAGAAATAGAAATCAAATGAACACCTTATAGACTATATGCTTCGATATAAGACCATCTTAGCTAATATGACTATCCCCATGGAAGATTAGGATTTATAAGATCTCTTCAAACAAATCCTTTTACCAGCATTGCATGAATCTATTATGTTCAAAATATTCTCTTCTTTCACTACATTATGTCATAAATTAAAAGAAAGAGAAGTAAAACTCATTTCAATGGGCAAACTCAAGTATACAAGCATCCTAGACACAATAAAAAATAGTAATAGAAAACTCCCATACAAGGTCAAATTCAATGATAACAAGAGTCAAAATCAACCAACAATCAATGTGGCTTCAGCACCCCCTTAGCATGTGGTTTTATCAGCACCTCCTCAGTGTGCATTTACAATCTACGAATTTTTCTAGCTAGAGTTTTACAACAGTTATTAGAATGTAACATCATCACTTTCACTCCTATTTGGTAAGTTGAACCATAAAATCCTCTTCCATGGGGATATGATCAGTACGAGTTTTTTGATTTTCATAGGGCACTAGGCCACACTACAAATAGATGCATCAGTTTGATACATAAGTACAAGACTTGATAGATAATAACCTACTTGATCTTATCACTTTAGTTGAGCCTCCACGGATAAAGACAACACAAGATAAAGCTTTGAAAATCTTCTCATATCCATTTCTATAGCATTCTAAACAAGATAAATGGGACACATTAGGTGTTCACCACACATATATTATACATCCTCCACCAGTTACATACCAGGCACCTTCAATTGAGTCACATCCTTTGAGTGGTATGATAGGTGTGTAAGAGTCTAGGGTTCCAACTAGACCTTCAATATCATTCTCAGATTAGGACATTGTTGGGGATAATTTAGATTATAATGCACTCTTCATCAAAGCACATATTCATAATAATCCCATTCATAGTGTTCTCATCAATGATGGTTCCAGGGTCAACATGTGCACCATTACATTATTGTATAATTTGGGATATTCAAAGAAGGATATCACTCTAATAGATATAGTTATCAGTGGATTTAGTGGGTACATATAGAGTTCATTGGGTGAGATTATACTTCCTTTACAGACTGGTCCAACACATGTGACCATAAATTTCATTATAGTTCCTAGTGTAGGATTTTTTAATATGTTACTTGGTCAACCATGCATTCATAAAATTTAATTAGTACCATCTATAGTTAATAGATATTATATTTTGTGGAATTCCATATGATTTACCACTCTGCACTTTTGAGCCATCTCTTTTGCAACCACCAGTTCTAGTTTTCTCCACTAGTTTTAGCGGTCCCACCAGTTACAATTTTTCCTTTGGTACCAATTTAGACATAGTTGAGGCATCCATCACCAATACAAAAAGCTCATACAACTCCATATTTTTAGGATTCTAGATATATTCCATCTAAATTATTCACACCTAGAGCAGTTTCATTTAGATCTTATACATCTATACATAAAACACATGTTTAGAGAGATTATCCTACTTCTAGATGGGTCCCTAAGAGCCCTACAATTGCATCTACTTCTCAGAGTTATAAAGGGACCCCATAGTCAATTTATACTTTAGATATTTTAGAGAAATTATAACACACATATATTTTAGATTCATAATCTTAGCCTTTTCAATGTGTTTCATTATCATGTATGATACCTTTATTCGATACAAGGCCCCATGACAAGGAGTCTCATCCGAGACTCATCGATTAATATCATTTCTTCTCAGTCTCTCTTATATATATCTTATTTCAAAAATATAAAGACAATATAACATTTCAAAAATCCAAAAACATTCAAATATATCCAAAACACAAAAACATTTTGATTGTATGCATCATCCAAGCTTTACATTGCTACTATTATGATAGACTTACATTTTCTATTCTATGTTATTTGTTTGTTGATTTATCTACATTTCCATGCTTTACTTGATCTTATTTGAGTGTGTGAAGTGGCATCTATATCCTTGATTACTTCATTATATCCATTGAGGGGGCATCCTAATTCTATATTCGAGACACACATTGATTTACATACCCACTGGGGGCATCTTCTACATGACTACACCATCCAGGTTATGTCATTCCTACACCACACACTCTAGTTATCATGTTGGCATACATTAACTACTAATTTTACATAGATTACCATATTGACATTCACTAGTATCTTACACTTGTGTATCTCTTAGCATATACCTAGTCTTATAATAACATGTCTTGCATATTGTCACTCTTGCTTTGATTAGTCAGATGTGATTATATCTTTTTAGTATATACATGTTTTCCATTATTTCTTAGCATAGCTTGATATTTTAACATTTTATTAGTTATTTTTCCATGTCTTGTATGTGTTTTAGGATATTTTTCAATGTCCTTGGCTTCTATTCATGTGTGTGATTTAGGATATTATCCAATGTCCTTTATTTTTACTCTTCCATGTGCCCATGGCCCTTGTGCTAACTTTGTTTGTTTCAATTGAGTGTGCATGTGGCATTTGAACATGCCTTGTATGCTTGATTTCTAGTTTGAGTGACATGTGTCCATGTCCCTTGTTCACCATGCCCCCTTGGCCACCCTTATATGTTTCTCATTTCATGCTTTCTATGTATGTTGCTTGATTACTTGTCCTTGTTTGCAATGCCATGATCCATATCATGCATTTCCCTTGATTTCTTAGATACCATGATGGACATCATGCTCCATCCCTCCTTAATAACAACTAACTCTTATATTTTAGGTTCATTACATTACACATGCTTTTACATTATTACATCTATGTAGGCATACCCCTATTGATCTAATAATATCTTAATACAAATATTGTTATATCTCAAGATATCATGTCAATTATCATTGCTATATCATGTATCTATGTAGCATAGAACACTTGTAGGGCTCTTTCTTTTTAGGGTATTCATTACAAGGTATTCATTCCTACCCTCAAAAGAGGGGGAAACAAATAGGGGTTATGTCATAGAGAATAGATATCCTAGTGGTCAGAATAGAAATTTTCAAAACACTTAGTACAAAGTCTAGACATTAGACCAGGTAGAAGAAACCAGGCAAACAATAGATAATCTAAAACAATAATCATATTTGGCCTTAGAAAATAATGCCAATGGGACTACATAACAAAACAACAAGGTGTCCTATTTTTTCCCTCCTATCCAGACAACAAAAAAAATAGTTTTTCTAGAAATAGATAGAAAGGTGAGTTCAATCATAGGGTTTTCAACATAGCATAGTCTAGATTTAGCATGTTTTAGTATAGTTTTTACTCAAGAATATAGATAATAAGGAGTATCATGTGCAACATGATGGATCTCACTTCTAGTTTTAGATTAGGTAGTTGTTATAACTTCTCAATCAAAATCCATGTTCTAGACACTAGTTATTAGGGGTAATGTGCATAGCACATTGGTCCTCCTCTCTTTCTAAGTTCAATTTTTTTCAAAGAATTTCTAGTAGTTGCATGTCTTACTCCATCTGCAAGTGGTTGGTATAATTTTCAATTTTATATTACATATAAAAGCTTAACTTCTCAAGTTCCTGAGTTAGCTTCCACATAAGCCTATTTCACTAGTTTCAGAGTTGCTTTCATACAAGTCAATCTCCATATTTCAAAATGGCTAAGAGTGGCCTAGTTTCTAGCATACATTTGGCTATCCATGCTAACATTGTTATATAATAGTACATCCATGAAATTATAGATAAATATCATATGACATATATTCCATACTATTATAATTTCATATCTTCATTTCATGGGGCAATGATGGAGCCACAAGGCTAGCCTTTGTATTCTTAAGCCACCTATTCTGATGGATTGGGCACATAGTCCAAACATTAATTGACACACACATGATTCATTAGCTTCACTTAGTTCATGATGATGGATCCAAAGGGTTAGCCTTTGCATTCTTGATCGACCTTCCAAGTAATTAAGCACTCAGCTCCATTCATGATATTACTTTTGGTAAAACACACACCCAGCATAATCCAGCATCACAATAGGTTTTGTATTGGTTCACATACCTAGTGAGTTGTATTCATTCCTTTATCTTCCTCCTCTCTTACCTATATTTTTCACATTATTATTTTAGATATAGTGTATCTAGCAAGGATGGATCTATGCTATGTTTTTCATTCTAGATTCACACTTCATATTGTGCTCTCTCTATGCACATCCAACATCACATAGCTTCATGAGCTTCACCTTTCTAGGTAAGTTCAAGTATGCTTTCTATTTTTATTTTATCCTAGTATTTTGCTTTGTTACATCACTAGAATAAAGGGAGGGTAAATTTAGTCATATAAAGTGTGAAATTTGGTAACTTGAGTATGGCTAATGACACCCAATCCATAGGTCCATCTTACTTGTTCTCATAATCCTCTTGAGCACATTTTCCCTAATTCCCAATCATTCATGGCCTTCTAGACTTAACCCTTGATAACCCAGACTACTCTCCCAAGCAAAAATACATCCTCATAAGTCTCATACCCCTTGGACAATAGTGCCTAAAGTAGGACTACAGTGTTAGACCCTAGGGTGTCCAGTTTCTAGCACCATTGTCCAAGTGTATTTTGAGCCCCAATGGTCAAATTCTTTCAATCCTTATCCTTTTCCTTATCATCCTAGTGTGAATAAATTTAACCCATGATCGATAAATCCCCTATAAAATAACATTAAAATTCTATTTATAAGGGTTGCTACTCATTTTCAAGAGAGAAGCAATAATACAAGTAAGACCATTCAAGCAATCTTCCTTATTATCTACATACAACCATCCTACATCATTCCAAACTTATTCAAACCCTTGCACTAGTACATATCCATTCCAAGTACATATAATTTTACATTTAATTACATATTAATACAATATTTCACTAAGCACTTCAATGGGAGAACTACATATAGCTTGTTCCCTCCTCAAAGTATTGGTATGTAGGTAGCATTCCCACACTTGGGGTGTGAAGTGTGTCTAGTGCATCCTTTACACACTAACCCCTTTTCCCTATTTGCCAAAGTTCTATTTAATTACATAGAAGAGACAAGCACATGAAGAATCAACTCAATAAGGAGTTTTATTAATAGCAAGGAGATGAAATTTGGTACATAGACTCACACAAATGTAGAAAACAAAACCCATAAAAATCATATATTTGTGAGTAGTTTGGACAATAGTGGAAAGAATAGGACTATAGAGTCAGATAATAAGGTGCCCTATTTTTGATGGTCCTATCCAATCACAAACCAAAATTTAGATCTCAATTTGTGACAGTGTCCTGGTCTCATTCCTCTAGTATCAGACTTTGTCTCAATTGTAATAGCTCAAAATAAGCTAAGTCATATTTTCTCTCACTTATTGTTATTTTTAGAAAAGGCAAAAATACAATCTATTTACACAAATTAGTGGCCTAATTATTGAATATATTTTCATAGATTTTCTCATACTCTAGACCCTTTATTATTGAATAATTAAATACCTAGATTCCCAAAACTAATAAAACACCAACCAAGGTGTTGATAATCATGAATGCTTTATAAATAGTGAAACCAAAGATGATGGTTTCTATATTTTTTAGGAGGATTTTTTGTGTTGATTAGAGCAAAAGGTTGAGAGGTGAAGGAGATTAAGTGTGCCCATAGGATGTGTTATTTAGAAGAGAAGATTAAGGATTGTATGTATGACCTTTAGGTCATATTTATAATGTCAAAATAGTGCTCTTACAGGTTGAGGATGAGCAAAGAGGTGTAGAGTGATCCAAAAGGATGTTTTGAATGTCTTAAGAGTGAGCAAAGGATATATGGTGTCTATGTGAGCTTGGTGGTTGATTCAAAAGATAGATTAGAGTTTAGAATATGTGTATGACCATCTGCTCATGTTGTTAATGTGGTGATAGATTTGTTGTTGAGAAGTGTAGAGTGATCCAAAAGGTGGCTTTGGATACATTAAGAAGGTGTGAAGACCAAAGAGAGTGTGTAGAGTTAAAGAGAGTTGATATACTTTGTATCTACATCATATTGGTATAAAATTAGTGTTTATAATATGTTCTATTCATAGGCATTGTTATGGTTGATCAATTTCTAGGGGGTTGTAACCTCATTTCAAGGTGAAACTTGTTAGAGGTCTAGTTGGTGTGGTAGCTTAGCTAGACATGTGTAGTAGCTTCTTATGGGATTTTAGTCTCACTAAAATAAGGGATGGTATTTACTTGATCAGGTGTAGATGGTCTAAATTGGTTCTTTTTATTATAGGATAGTAATCCAATTATATGTTCTAGTGGGATTTCTCTCCTAAGAGGGTTTCCCACATATGTCATGTGTTATGTGCTTGATCTTGCATTGTCTCTCTTGTTTATTGTTACAAATGATGTATATGCTTCATGAATGTTTTTGGTAATTGATTAAGAGTTTAAAAGGATTGAAATTAAATTTGGACTATCTAGGCTCACTGATTCACCCCCCCCCCCCACCTCTCAGTGATTTTACCTATAATAGTTACTAAGATCTAGGGATATGTAGTTGTGGTATTATATATAGGAAAATCTCTATGTATTAGAAGAGAATTGAATTATTGAATTATTCAGATGATATTTCAAATATAAATACAACTATATTCTTGTATTTTTTACTTTGATTAATTAATGAAATTATCTATAGTTTACAAATACTGAGTTTCCTTACATTCATATTCCCAAGGCAAGTAAGGTCCCACTCTCTTTAGGAATTAGGAACATGTTTTGTATGGTATTTTATTTTTTTACTGATTTTATAGTTTTAGTAATTACAACTATATTTTAGTATTATAATACTTTCATAAATTATCTTTAAGTTCTAAGATTAAATTTTATTATGTAGAGCAGTGTGTTTTCTTTTTAGCAGCATGTTATCTTTCAATAATGTGTTTATCTTTCAATAGTGTGTTTATATTTTAATAGTGTACTTATATTTTTAGTAGTGTGTCTCATTTTATCAAAATAAATTACCTGCATTCTAGGATAGAGTGTTTCAATTATATATGTGTGCTTTCTTATTGCATAAGCAAGTCTTTTGGATTAGAATAGATGAGGATAAAACACTTAGAAGATCAAACACCCCCCAAAACCATTATTATATCCTACCACCATAAACCTTATTATATATATCTTTTGATGCCACCTCAGTTTGAATGACATCAACATAAAAGTTTATTAAATGAAGGGATAAACAACACTCATCATTGTGTTTCATCAAAATCCTATTTTCATCAAGGGATAGACTCATTAGCTTGAAGTAAAAAAGGAAGTTTAAAGCATAAATTTACCTTATCTTTGGGGCTATCAATTTATGGTTTATTTGGAGATATTAAAACCTCAAATGCATATTCATCCTTATTGTCTTGAACTAAAACCTCAAAATGCTTGGATTATTCCTCATGAGTTATTAGTTAACATTGGGAAATACCATATCTCTCATCATTTTCAAAGAATGATATGCTTCTCTCTTCACCAACATGTGCTAAAATGATGAACTCTTCATCATATACACTTAAACTATCCTCCTCATATCCTTCTTGAGGCACAATTATAACTATAATTTGACCTTATTCATTAGCCTCCACTAGAAAATATTCATCTTTAATGATGGGTTGTTCAAAATCACAAGCAAGCTTTGGACTCTTGAGATCAAATATCTTATCACTCTCCTCCTTCCATTCAGAAATGAATCCCTCAACTCTTGATATGCTTTGATCTTCAAATTTATCCACAAAGACTTACTTATTCATTTTAATGATCTCTTGAATTGAATTCCATGATGGTAAAGTTTTAATTTCTTTAAATTTCTCAACAAGGACTGCTATCTTGATTTGAATTCTCTCTTGAATTGACTTCCATGAAGGTAATGTTTTAGGCTCTTAAGGAGGGATGGGTGGGGATTGAATAGGCAAATTTTCTTCTTTAGACTCAATTTTTCAATCTAAGTTTATTCCATTTTTTATTATCCCATGATTCCACCACTTGATTCCAACTTGGAATCTTAAAAGACCTTTTGGAGGGCTCTTGAGGAAGGGGAGGAGAGTTTCATGCCAAGATAGAATCATTATTTTCCCTCCAAGTGGAAATCAAACACTCCAATTCCTATTTATCTTGATCTTTAACCTTCTCAACAATAACTTCCTCTTTTGAATGCTTTCTTGGATTGACGTCCATGATGGATAGTTATAGTAATGTATGAAGGACTTGGGAGGCTTTAAAAATCACTTGAATGAATACTTTGAGGGAGAATAGGATGATAAAAACAAGGTTGATATGGAGTGTGAGAATACACATGAGGATGATAGCACTAAACTTGTTACCCCTCGTAAACCACTAGCTTACCTTCTATGCATTGAATTAGGCCACCTATATCCAACATGTCATGAGTAAGTCTTTACTAGTTTTCTCTCTCAATAGGTTCCCACTCTCTCTTAATCAAATGTAATGAGTTTCTCACATTATAAATTAGATGATTAGGAACACTTATACCATACTCCCTTTATCATCAAATACTATCATATGCATTTCATACCATAAAAGAGTTTTCTTGAAGCTTGAGATAGATTGATTATAAATCTGACTATGTTGAATAGGATTAGCATGGTCTTGATGAGGTCGATTAGAAGGATAAATAGGATACCAATGAGGTTTACTTGGGGTGGGAGATGGAATATATGACTGATAACAAGCTTGGATAGATTGATATGAAGGTTGACAAGCTTGTGA
Organism: Torreya grandis; assembly: GCA_037957365.1. Taxonomy (NCBI): domain Eukaryota; kingdom Viridiplantae; phylum Streptophyta; class Pinopsida; order Cupressales; family Taxaceae; genus Torreya; species Torreya grandis. The sequence goes on from JARHVA010000515.1 coordinate 2,346,224, forward strand.
GGGAGGATAAAACTCTTGATATCAAGGCTGATATGACTCAACATACTACTAATAAGGATCAACATAGGCTTGATATGGATCAACATGGAGCTGATAAAAATTAACATGCTAGTGATAAGGGTCAAAAAACTACTAATAGAGATCAACATAATTTTGACATGACTCACCAACTTGAGTGAAATAGAAATCAACTCCAAAATTAACCATGAAATGTCATGATGGAGGAAAAAATGAAAGATCACTTGCTTAAAATAATAACTAGGATGTTAAAACCACCCAAATGAACTTATAATCTCCATTGGTGATTGTGTTAATACCTTCAAATTTGGGTACATTATATATTGACACCAATAACTCTTTAGTGGATGAAGTCTCTTGTCTCACTAGGCGTCCATGAATTGTTATCATCAAAAGTTTCACCCTTGAAGAGGTTTTTCAATCCTCCTCACTTAATTGATAACATGGATACACCTATACATTTTGGTTGTCTTAATGAGTGAGGTTAATCTCTAGATAAGGCTAGTTCCATTGATGTTATCACCCTAAAACTACTAGACCTATTACTTGCTAGGAAAAGGAAGAAAGAAATGAAAGTAAACTAAACTAGGGAGGTGATACACCAAATTAACACCCTCTACTTGACCATACTACACTAAGAACATTAATTAGGCCTATATTTGATAACACTACCTAATAAGGACCTTCAAGCATAAGTATTTCAACATGGATGTCGTAGAAAATGTGTAGAATAGAAGGGCTAATCAAGAGGCCTAAGGAAGACACTAATTATTGAAATCTAATTATAACCTATTAAATGCTATTCAAACTCACCACATGACCTACAAGAAGAGAATCCATTTAAAAACAGGTAAGAGAGGAAAAATGAGAGAGAGTGAAAGCACTACTATTAGAATTCATCAACAATCACATAAGTACACTAATTACAGTCATTTGAGAAGGTAAGAAATAACTTTATTCAACATTAAAAGGCATAGTAAAAGCATTTAGCTAAGTAGGGATTCACCATACTCAGCTAAAGGATACATAATAAACCATTCAATGTAGCATATATATGATAAATGAAGGGGAGAGAGAGAGAGAGAGAGAGAGAGAGAGAGAGAGAGAGAGAGAGAGAGAGAGAGAGAGAGAGATAATAAGTGTAGGATATGCATATGACAAGTTTAATCCACCTTAATTATGTTACAAGGCCAAATAAAAGAGACCAAGGATAGTCTTGTCATATTATTTAACATGTGTTACTCAACTTGATGATGAATGTCATCAAGTGGCAAAGGAATTCTTGTTTGAAGAGTTACAATTCAATTCTTAAAGGAGTAGTTACAACTTAGAATATTTACACATGTCATATTGGCCTCATTGAAAACCTCCACAACACTTTAAGATTTCCAATGATTATTCTATATTTAATTGACACATTTTCTTCACCCCTAGTCATGATAGAGATTCTTCTTCATTGTCCATATAGGCTTGCTAGTCCATTAGGTTTAATTTATTTTATGTTATCCATTAGAATTTGAACATATTAAATCCTAAAAACCATATTGTGGTATGACTCATAGCTTCTAAATGATCTAATTATGCTACTTTATCTCTCCTAGGTGACCATATCCCCTTTTCATAAACACTTCCATATTGCCTTTGGATTTTGTACCTATAATAACATTTTTAGAGGTAAAATAGTATATTATTGGGTTTGAGAAGATATATCACCTTCCAATTAAACCTCCCTAAAGGTTTACTTGTTCATATACTCAAACATCCTATTCTGAGCTTAAAATCCTATAAAAATACAACATTAAATGCATTATACAATTGAAAGTACATACAAGATGCATGGTGAGGACCTTCTTAGAGTGTAATTTTTTTTTCAAGTGTTTATTATGTCAATTCAATGAATTTGGAGCACTTGTGAGGCCAATATTCTCCATCAAGTTTCTTAAGAGGGTTTAAGAAAGGTTTAGGGTTGTTTAGGTTCTTAACTATAGTTCATAGAGTTTTGTCCCTTAACCTGAGAAAAAATGACATTGATTTGAAGTACATAGACCTCTTCAATATCCCTCAACTTTTTTTTCTCCCATGCACTTTTACCATTGACTTATGAGCAAAAGAAGATGACCATTTTTTACTATTAGCCATGTTTGAAGGCTCAAGAAGAGTGGTTTTGCATAATAGTTCATAAAATTTATTGATTTTGGCCATAGATACTTCCTTGGGTTTTTTTAAACCCTATAAAAGGTGTTATAATATTTTTATCCATGAATTTACCCTTCAAACTCATTACATCCTCCATAAACTCATGGTTAGGGTTTAATAACAATGATGTGTTAGTGACCCTAACAATCATTATTTGCCATTTTATTCCTATTACAAGGAGTTCAAACCCTTTAGGTTCATCCATTAATTTATTATCCACCTTATTAAATTATTCATTTATCAAATTCATCCTCAAAAAGCAAATGTTATTCACCTTTTGCATACAAGCTTGTGTGTGCTCATTTAGGCATTTTAGGCCTAACCATGTTTCTTGGCCCCTTTTTTGCCTAAAAACACTTTTAAACCCCTATGAAAATCATTTGATAATTTATGATTAAATTTAAAATCTTCTCTTTCACTCTCATCTACCTCAAGGTTTCAAACAACCACTCTCATTCTCTTCAATCTTCTGAAATAGGCATGTAGGTCTATTTTTAGGCTCTTGACTATAAGTCTGAGGTAGACCTTTTCTTTATTGGAACTTCATAAATTTTATGGTATTTTAATGTTTTAAATGTTCTTATTACCTTTACATAGGCCTTCCAACCTCATTCAATGTCATACAATTGGCATTTTTCCTCATTTTTTTTGTTAAAGGCCTGTAGGTATGTTTTTAGGATTTCTTGACTATAATCTCACCAAATTGATATTTCAAAACCAATAAAACCTTAATGAGATGTTTATAATATGATTAAACTTTATCACCTTTGTTTCTTGACCCTTACGATATTTTCAAATCCTCAAAAAACCATCACAAACATGCTTTTTTTGTTCTCTATCTACTAACAAGTATGTAGGCAGTCCTTTAGGCTTAAAACCTTAATTTTATTATTCATTTACTTTATTTATTGTTATTTTTAGCCCAAAGCTCACCTTTTGAGTTCATATAATTCCTTTTAAGGCACACGGTCCATTTTGAGGTAGAGAAAATGAGGTCTAAACCTTCATGAATAATTTTTTAAAATGGAATAGGTCATCATTTCATTCATTTAATAGGCCACATATATTCCCAATATAACTATTTGGTACCAATAGGGACCTACAAGTCTATAGACTTGTAGGTCCACATACTCTCTTTAGACTAGGCTTGAAGGACTCTTGGATCTATAAGTGCAATGAAATATCATTTTTAGTACCTATTGAGCATGATATTAATATACTTTATGATATTTTGCTTCTCCTTCAAGGTTCTTGGATAATAAAAAAATATTCATGTTTGGTAAGGATTATCTTTACCATGGTATCTAGTTCCACAGTCCAACTTGTGCATGAAAATTTATCCATTACCCTTGAGTTTCATGCATCCAATGATGCCTATATATGTATAATTATATATCCATGGTATTTTATCAATTATTAATCATATCACTTCATCCATTGAATGCATCCAAAATACTTCATAGCTCCTGTAGCTTAATTATTTTATTGAAACTAGCCAAAATAAGCCTATTGGACATTACACAAAACATGAACATGAAGCAACATAAAATAACATGGTATTTAATGGGTATACAATAATTAAATATACCCTTTCCAATCATTATATTCATCTATCTTTGGGACTCTACATTTGAAGGTAACTAACCCAGGTGGGGTTTTGAGTCCCTTTTCTACACTTTAACTTCTTAATGATTGTTCATAAAGTTAAGAAGCCTAAACAAAGAAGAAATTCAACAAAGTGTAAGTTCATTAGGTTCCCATACTATGTCTAATATCTTGCATTCCAAATTTCTCTCTCTTGAGAGTTTCATCCCTAAACCAATTGACTATCTTGAGCTACCAAGGAGATCGATGGAGAAATGAAGTGGGGTTTTGCAGTGTTTGGATCTACACCTCCACATTTTTCATGGATTTGGGTTTGAGAAAACCATGGGATCTCTGGAATAGTTTTTACCTTGATAACCATTACAAACCCTCTACAAAATACCTTAAAAAATAATTTTTTCAAAGTTCTTGTATGTTCTGCCTTTTGGAAATATTAGAGGTGGTGAACCAGGTGAATTTTCATCTTCTCCTAAGTTGTACAAACATTTAAGAGAGTGAAAAAACATTTCAAACTTATCATCCCTTACATTTCTTTTAATAACTCTTCATTTTGATGTTATAAATGATGAATGGAAGTTATAAAATGGATCCCAATGTAAGGAATTAGTTATATAATACCTTTGAAGGATATGTACAAAAATGTATACATATGATGTCATTTCCAAGGTGTTGGTTGACTTTAAAATACTCCTATTAGATGATATAAACTTTACATTTACCCATGACTGGTAAGTGTCATTTTTAACATTGTAAAACATAATGAGACTAAAGTATTTAAATGCCTTAATCTTGTAAAAATACCTTAAACCCTCCAACTTTATTTAAAAACAATGTAATCAATGTACTAGTTTGGCTTTTTTGACCAATTTGATCAAAATTAGGCCATGGTTATCGTAGAAGGGTCACCACTTTGTCCCTTTGAACATGATTCCACATTTTCCTTATTTAATACTTAACCTTAACTTTGTGAAAATTAACTTAAACAATGATAAACACATAATTAATACCATAAATAATATCCATTTGATGACAAGACAACATGACTTGACTCAACTACCAACTAGACCATCCTAAATGACCTTGTAGTTGTCAATAAAGACACCTTATATATCATCCTACATCAGTAATGAATAATAAAATACATTCATAATGGTTATCAACAAAGTTGATATCAATTACATCAAAGTTTTGAATGATCCTCATTCATGGTAGCTAAATTTTGGTTAAAATTTGTAGGCCACAACCATTTGGAATTACTTCACAATAGAAGCCCATTATTTCAGGATTTTAGTAAGGAAATCCCACTACACCACGAAAGCAAACCTTCAACTAATATTTATCTGAACCCAAGAAACAAGAATGTCTTGGCAACTTCTTTGATTATGGAAAATGATTGTTTTTAAAATAAGGTGAAGAATTCCCCATCCAAAAAAAAGGGATCCTAACAGAAAAAGCTAGAATCAACTTCAAAAGATCCTAGTCAATGTTCCACAATAACCTCATATTAGGAGTAAAAATGGGAAGATAAAAATTTCACCCAAGAAAAATAAAAAAAGGGTAGAAATAAAATATAGATAGGCAATGGGCCTAAACTCCTAGGTAGATCCCCTAAGCAGTTGGTTAGAAGGGAGGAGATTGCTAGTGAAATAACCAAGGGTAGCCAAAGGACCCTTAAATTCTCCAAATCAAAAAAATGAAGATAATTTCATGGAATGTAAGGAGTTTAAATAACCATATATAATATAAGCTTGTCAATAATATTATAAAATGAAATGAGCCATAGGTCATTATTTCACAAGAAACAAAAATGGCTAATGTAATGTTTGATAAATGTATAAATAAATAATGGAACATATCCAACCATTGTAGTGTAAATCTAATGGGGATTGTATAGGTATTTTGAGTTTATGTAATAGTCAAAAACTAGATGGAGAATTAATTTTCAATAATTGTAATCATCTGGTAACTTAATCTAAAACAAACAATCCAAAGAAGAATGGATTTTGTCTAATATATATGCCCCTAATTCTAGATCAACAAGGAGGAAACTTTGGGAAGTTTAGTGAATTTTAAAAACTCTAGTAATAATTGGAAATGGATCATGGTCAAGGATTTCAAAACCAACTTTACCCCTATGGAAAAAAAGGTGGCTTGATAGAATACTCTTAAAGTGTGGCAACACTGAATGACTTCATATCTGAAGCAGGGTTGATAGATGTGGATTTAAAAAGGAATCAATTTATATGGATAAAAAAAGAATATGACCAGATTTGATTCAAGTAAGATTTAATATATTTTTAGTGTCCTTAAATTAGGATATTCATTACTCCAACTCTCTGAACTCTCTTACCACAATTGGTTCTGACTAGAACCCCATCTTATTTAAAGGGTATTTGGTCCCCAATTCTAAAAATGTTCATTTTAGATTTGAGAATATGTGGATTCACCACCCTAATATTTTTGAATCTGTAAAAGAGTGGTGGCAAGATAATTTCACTAGAATTTATATGTATATATTAATCAATAAACTTAATCACCTAAAAATTAAATTAAAAAAATGAAATAAAGAAGTCTTCAAGAATATTTACACATAGAAGAAATCGATAGAGGAGGAAACTCTTATCTGAGAACAACAATTTTCCATTCATGGGTCTAATGAAAAATATTGCACCAAGGAAAAGGAACTACTCATTAACTACCACAACCATGAAGCTAAAGAATATTTATAGAAACAAAAGTCTAGATGTTTATGGCTAAAGGAATGTGATAGGAACATTAAGTTTTTCCACCACCAGGACTCTAAAAATAAGAATAAAAACATAATCATAGAGTTAATAATTGATGATGGTAGGAAATGCAAATATCTTGATGTATTAACACTCATATTATTTATTTATTCAATAATATACTGAAGGAAAACAAAACACCTAATGTAAATCTAGAAGAAAAACTTCTATAGAATATACCTTGCCTTCTCATGTTGATAGACAATGATGAACTACTCAAGCCTCCATCATCTAATGACATTAAAGTAGTGGTTTTCTCCATGGATAGAGGTAAATCACCTAGTCCAAATGGGTTTCCCCTACTCTTATTTTAAAAATTATTAGATATTATTCATTTATAAGTGGAAGCAGTTGGTAATAAATTCTTCAGAGATAGTACCATTCTAAAAGAGATGAAAAATACATTTTTGTTCCTTATTCCCAAAAAATTAGAAGAAAATGATATCAAGGAATTTTGACCTATAAGCTTATACACTACTACTTATAAACATTTTTCCTTGTTATTGATTTGAAGGATTCAACCCATACTATATAAAATCATTAATGACCACCAAGGTATCTTTGTCTCTGATAGATAAATCATGGATGGCATTATTACAATACATGAGACAATCCACTCTACACATTTTTGGGACCAACATACCCCCATTTTCAAAATTTGGACCTTTGAGAAACCCTAAAAATAGAACATGGAATGTTAGCATGTCAGAGTATTTTATAGAATTTGAAGATCATCCACTTTGTTCATGGCTAGCTTTCTTGGTTTTATTTTGCTTTAAATTAGGTTGATGGTATTAATAAATGTTCTTTATGGTTCTTAGTTATAAGTTTCATGGCATGTACTCCTTGAGGAATTATGTATTTCAAAACCCTTGCAAACCCTCCATTCAAATTTTAATTATGGTGGGAACCAAATTGGTGGGAAATCCTTTAAAGATTCATTTTAGGAACTAATGTACAACTCATGTCTAAGGCTTAAATCATGTTTTTTTACATGACTTAGCCCCAAGACTTGACTCTCATTAATAATTTCCCTGATTAAAGTTCCCCATATGCCTACCTAATGTTTGTTGTGTAGGGTCCTTTTAAATATTTCCTAACTTAGTCTAAGGTTTTTATCTTAAGGCCCTGATGTGTTCATTAACACAGTCGAGACCTTAGTCTAAACACCTTAAGCCTAAGCCTTGTATCTCCATAGTCCTAACTTAACTTCCCTATATCTTTTAGGTTCAAACAACCCATACTTTATCATGAGATCTAATCCAATGAAGCAAGGATCGCCTAAACTTTGACCTAAATAGCATGCATCTTTAATGATCAATGATCTATACTTACTCATTGGGTCCCCATTGAACAAAGTGAATCATAATTTAAAAGGAAAAAGGAAAAAAGAAGCCTAGAATATGGGCATGTACTGCCATCACATTTTAGTATCATAAGCAAGGGGGACCCACCTGACATAATGGTAAATCAAAATCAAGTCCTTGGATCAAGATCCTGTAGCTATCGTTTCATCATGGAGCATGATTTGATGGAGTGAATTGACACCACAATCTTAGGGAGCCTCACAGAAGTGCCAAGTGGACCCTGACATTTATTCATAAATATTTTAATGAACTTTAAAATTGATGTTTGTGTGGCTATCATTCAAATTCCCAAATGGATGAATTGATGACCACGTGATCGTCAACTTTAAGCTCACTAAAATAATAGTTTTACTAGTTCAAAATTAATGTTCATGTGACTATCATTGAAATGACATAAAGGATGAATTTTATGACCATGAAACCATCAACTTTAAGATCATTAAATGAAATTTACACTAGTTTAAACTTGATGTTCATGCAACCATCAGTTCACACATGTGAGGGTGTATTTGATGCTTGCAAGACCATCAAATTTAATCCAATATAATACCTTATTCTAGATCCAAAGGGTACTCCAAATTCCTACTAGAAAGATCAAAAATGGCATTACAACTAAAGTAAATACTCAATGTGGGAATCCTTGACCTGTAAATATGGGAATGGCCTCATGATCCAAGCATATTCATAAGACCTAAACATAAATAGTTAGGCTAAAGTATAGTTTGTGTTCATTAATAAAATGCATACATTGGCCTGAGCTATTTGGACCCTCGTTCCTTATTTTTAATTAGTAAACTTATGTATAAATTCATCATCCTAAGGTTTATTTCATGATTAATAAACAAGAAACAAACCTAGGCCTAAGGAACTTAAGCCTAAGTCATGGTTCTAATAATACACTAACTTAATGTTTGGTCATTTATGCAGATCAACAATCCACACTATATCATTGGGAGTTGATCCAATGATGCAAGGCTATGGAATAATTTTCAATAAGACCCCAAGGGCCCATGAGTCAAATGCATGGCATAAGATCATTCAAATCAGGGCTAGTGTGATAATCAACAGTCTATGATATGTCACTAGATTTGATCTAATGGCATGAAATGATCATGACATTTAAAAAGGCCCATGATATTTAAATGTGGTTGATGCTCATTCAGCCAAAAACTAACAAAAGATATGCAACATGAAGGAGATTTGTGAAAATGCTACATGTCATAATCTTAAAGATTTAAGACCATGGAACCAATTAAAAGGCAAGGGCTCATATTATGATCAATGGCTTCTACTAATCCTAGAATTTGATCTAATGGAGCAAAATTAAGTAGCATTTTTAAATGTCAATAGCTATTGTTTGAATGACATTTATGAAAAATGCCATGAAAGGTCTAGACTAATGCCACATAAGTGCCATGAAAGCTAAAAGGGATAAAATACAAGATCGTATGGCCTTAAAAACATAAATGTATAAAGTCAAATGTCCAAATCAAATCTATGGCATGTATTAAGCCAAGACCTAGCTATTATCTTCCATTAAAGCTCAAAACCCTAGAACCTACATAAAAGTGGCCCGAATGGACTTAGTTGGTTACAATTTGATCTAAGGAGAACTCAATTGTGTTCTTGAGCATGAAATAAATTTCACAAACATCATCTATAATCTAGTAAGACATTAACAAAGAGAGGGATCATGGAATATAGTAGGTAAAAATTGAATGAAGAAACTAAGCTCTATTTATCTACAAATAATGAGGGTTGAATCTTCAAGGATATCAAATTAGATCTGGTAGCATTATATATCTAGGGTGTTTGGAATTGGTTAGAAATATTCTTCATAATAGATGAGTTATATCACATCTCCAAGGAGGAACATAGGATAGCCACAATCATTAGGAGGCACTATGACTTACTTATAGTCTAGATGGCAATCCTCCATCATGTTATAGCTAAACCAGAGGTACGACACTGCATTGATGTCCTTACACTAGTTTTTGTTGATTTTAGAATTTACAATGAGTGGATCATAAAGGAAGGGAATTAAAAAGGGATAGCCTATATTTCCCCTATTGCCTTTTAAAAATACTATAAGCTCCCTCTCCCACATGTGGAACTAACCAAAATCAAAGAATGGACCAGTAACCATGACTTAGACTTCATCGTTAGACTTTGGATGATCAAAGGACCAAATGTCTTTAGAAGCCTTGATGGTAAAATCCATATAGTCCAATTATGAGAGGGAATTAGGGTAATAATTACCATATTTAACCAAGCCTTTATAACCCCTTCAACAACCTATGTAAATAAAAATTAGGTCCCTTATATACATTTCATGGTTGAAGAGAAGCTTAGCCCCCCCAATTAGAGATGTAATCAACATTTTCCTAGTCAATCAATTCAATTCCATTAAGAGGAACTCCTCCAAGCACTTATTCATGATGTCATACCTACTTTATGCCCTTCTTGATTTAATTACCTTCCTTAACATTAGGAATTAGTCCCCAAATGGTAGGATAACCATCTCAAATTACTTTTCCAAGTTACACATCTTCAAGTATAGGAATCATATGCAATTCATTTGTAATTGCATTTATTTAGCTATAGCTGAAGCTATTATAGGTATCCCCATGCCTAGGGTTCACCCCATCATCAAGAGATATTTTTAAATGATAGGGTACATATGGTACTATCTTGATTACATAGTTACAAAGATAGAAGGGATCATGTCCCAACCTTACAGGTTACTAGTGCACGTCCCAAAAAATCTTGTAGAGCAAGAAATTGCCTCCCAGCTCATCTATGGGATTGAAAAAATGTGCAAGGAGAAGAGGAAGGGTCTACTCCACCACTTCCCATTGAATATTGGAAAAACCTTGATCACGGAATGGAAGCAAGTGGAAATCATGTCCACACATAGGGATTCATTTGGCTTCCAATTGGATTAATTCCAAATGTGGGATTCTAAGAATAAAGTATTTGATCATTTAAAGGACAAAAATCTCCTAAATATTGACTATGTGCATCATCTTGGCATTCATGATGCCATATACATTAGAGCTAAGAATTTTGAGGAAGTATTGACTAGGATCTAGTACCATAACATCAAGCTCAAGCATAGGTTAACTAAAGACAACAAGCTATCTGGGTAAATATGATAGATGCATCCATTTTAGTATCACTTATTTCTTGGTCCATTTAGAATAGCTCATGAGCAACCTCAGGAGAAGCAATCTAAGCCACAAGCCTAGCAATAGAATGTGTAGGTTCAAGATGAACATGGTAAAGGAAAGGATAAAGTTAGAGAAGTAAGACTGGAATAGAGACCTGGGGAGGCTCCACTACATACAACACCTCCATAAAGAGCACCTTCTCTAGTTTATTACATTGACATGATATCCTTGGATCTTGAAGAGACACTTGAGGGTGCCTTCAATGAACTTGTAGCTACCTATGACTTAGATGAAGAGGAGGAGCCTTTGAAGATGAAATAAAGGAACTTGTCCCCCTAGCACCACAAGAGAAGAGGAATGTTGAATTAACATTGGTCCTTATGTAACCAATAAAGAGTCCTAGATTGACCTTCACTCATCCCATTATTGAAATCAATATGTTTAGTGATCAGTTTTCAATCCATGGACTAGTCATTCCTAATTAATTCATCTATGGAAAATTGTAGTAGATCCCATCTCTTTCTCATTCTTGGGCCTTAACAAGAGTTGCTAACCTTGGACTGTAAGAATATATGAAGCCTTGGATGAAATAAATTATGAGGGAATAGGAGGAAAGAAGGATTATAGTCACCCAAAGATTAAGGGCCAAAAGGATGGATGTTCCAAGAGAATCAAGTAGTTCAGGCATGGATGTCTTAAAGACTCCCAAATTCAAGGAGCCAATCACATTAGTACACTTAAACCATAAGATAGTTGGCCTTGAGATAATTACAACTAAGATAGCCATGGTTGGGATAGAATAGTTCACCTTTCATAAGGTGGATCCCTTTGTAGGTTTGAAACCTGTTGCAGGATAACATCTTGGTGAAGTTGCAATACATGAAGAGGATGTGGAAATATTGATAGAAGCACTTTCACAACAAGCCAAGTTTGGAGTCTAAGGTTTAAAATTAAGGATCCAAAATTTATAAAGAGAAAAGGAGAATTTACAAACATAGGTTATCCTAGCAGTCCTATATGCCATGACCAAGATGCTTAGTGATTCATTCTATGACATCATTGAGGCATTAAAGTCAATGAACCTGAGGTAAAGTGAATTGGAGGAGAAGGTTACATTATCCAAGGACTTGATCACCCAATGATAGGCCTTATAGGACAAGATTAATAAACTCCTCAACATTCAATTGAAGAAAAAGATCCCAAATTTTACAACCATAAGTATGGGGCACCTAGGCATAATCTTGGGTATTGTTATTGATAAAGTTTAAAGCTTGAGTGCTTGGCACACCAAGGTGGAGAATCTCCTCAAAGATGGTAAGGGACTCATCATTAGAATTGAACAACTTATTAGGACCATGTTTGCCAATCTTTCATAACATACTACCCTTGGCCTCATCAGTGATGAGGAGTTCAAGCATAGATCCACTCTAGTGACTCAAAAAATCTAGGGGAAAATCAAAGGCCATTATGGGAAAGATAATAGAAAAATATTTGATATGATATTCAATGTAGGTGATAGGATCAATGAAGTTAGGAGCAACAAGGAGGCCTTGGCTAGAAATGACAAGGAATTCAATGATCTAGCATACCAAGACGAGGAGTGCATCATGAAGCCTATTATGGATCTCAAGCTAATTGATGAATAACATAAAAGGTCCATGAGCATCCTCCAACAAAAAATAAGGGCCCCACCAGTGAGCTAAAGCAATATTCTATTATAATATAAATTATGTAACATTTTGTAATAAAATAATCCATTGTAAAGGCACATGCTAGTTTGTTAGCATGGTTACCTCTAGGTCAGCATAATTTTGAAAATCATGTGTATTCTAAGACTTATAAATACAAATATATTTATCTTTGTACACCTATAGTTTGTACCTAACCAGTATACTACCTAAATTTTATATAAAATCATGTATTACCATTTTCTAAAGGGATGGATTTTGGAGCCAATTATGTACACTTGAAGCAATTAATACAATCAAAGAATTTGGCAAATATTGTCCATTTTAATATGCTGATTACAATATAGTTAGTTTTTCATTTACTTGTCTAGGTCTTGAATATGAATACTTTCTTTAAATACTAGGTTGTATCATTAGTTTTAGGGTTGCTAACTTGTGCTATGTTAAGTTAGTTGAAAGGATCTTGAATTTGCTTCATTTTATTTGTTCTGCATCAAGGATGTGCATTAGTTATTTAGATGTCGTAGAAAAACTTTAAATTAAATTTAATTCTTACTTGTATTTTCACTTTATCCTCATAATTATGCCTAGTGTGTAGCGAAATGTGAGCATAAACTACTTTGCATTACATACTAGTTAAATGTATGCTTAGCCTAATAGAAACATTGTCATAATGTTCATGATTAAAGACTAGCAATCACTTGTTTCTTTCTTGCTTTACCCTTCCTTTTGCTCTTTCTTTAAACAATTCACCTTAGCTTAAATACATTGTCTATATCCATTTAGTCTAATTCGTGGCTTAATTTTGGGCTAGTTCACTAAGTATCAACATGGGTTCAAAAAGTAATGGACCAAGATGGCTCCCAACCACCAAAACTTATAAATATTGTGGAACAGATCATCTTGCTCTACTATTATTTCAGCATAGGCAACTAGATGGCCAAAACCTATTACTCATGCTCTAAATTTTCTAAATTCTAAAATAAGATGTGTTATTTAAACACTAAGATCACCTATGGTTCATTTAGAAGCATCAACAGGGGAAGCTCCACTTAGAGCTAGAAGGAGGGTGTGATTACTTAAGCCTGTATTGATCTTGGCATGTTATGGTCTAACATTAGTGTATCCTTATATTTTTAAGTGAAACATTTTCTTAAAAGTACAAGGATCCTAGATGTTTTCCATTTAACACACATCTTTGTGCTATTGTAGACAAATATTGAGTTTCTTTGATGTGTTAATGCTTCTTGTTGGTAAATTTAGCTCAAACATCAAGAATCCATAGTATATGGAGTTAGAATAGCTTATTTTGATCAAAAGAATGCATATATTTCATAGATCTAGGCTCTTTTTAAGCTTAGATTCATAAATATAGATCATATTCATGTAATTAAATACATCTTTAAGCTAATTCAGTCAAATATCAACCTCCTTTATGGTTTTCCATACAAAATTTGCAAAATAAGCTCAATATACATGTTTAAATTTATTTTCTTGTAAACATTAATGTGATCTATCATATTTTAGGTAGGATATTCAAATTTCAAGCTAGAATTTCCCAAAATTAGGATAAGATAACATTCAAAAATCTGAGAACCTTTGCTTGAACTTGAAGTGCATAGAAGAACCAGATGTGACAAAGGTAGACATAAGAGGTCCAAATCCCTTCCAACATCACCCATTTAAGGTACATTTGCCTTCAACATTTGTCCAAGGATGGCTTGATCAAGAAAGTCCTTAATTAATGTACCTAGTGTGGTACATGACCTCCTATACAACCCTAAGAAGTATTTGCCTACATTCAATCCCACCAGTATAGTAACTGATGAGGAACACATAAAGTATTTAAAAGTTGCTTTAAGGTTTCTCAACATTGTGGATGAGGATGTAGCCTATAGTTTATTCCCATTCACCTTTAAATATCCTACCTATGAATGGTTCTTAAACTTACCTAATAATTACATCATTTGTTGGGATTACTTCAATAATATGCTCATAAATCAATTTGGGAAAATTATCAATCCTTGTGTTATTTACCACCAGTTCACAACCATTATAAGGGATACAAATGAACCTATTAGGTCTTTCAATGCTATATTTTAGATAATGTTTATAAATACCATAGATACCTACAAACTAATTGATGTGTTAACCTTGGAGATCTACAAGGATGTAGTGGATCCCATGACCTCTATATTCTTGAAAAGGTCCATACCAGCCATAGCCTCATTAACTAGGGCATACTTGAGGTAGTAACCATCAATGACCAGATGCAACCCCAAGGAAAAATGGCATATTCTATGTTAGACATTAACCCACACATGCCTATGATGAATTTATTCCCAAATAAAAACCAAAACATCCCAACTATGAACCAACTCCTAAACCTCACTCAATTACCTTTAAGTCATGCTACCCCTAACCAAAACGATTCTTGAGTCAGCCTACCACTAATGGCTTCAGAGTAGGACATCAAAGTTCCTTAGTACTGACTATTTGTGCTAACAACAACTAGGTGCACAATTTTGAGACCACTAAAAATGAGAATGACTTTATCTTATAAATGGTCAAAAATTTAAGCACTAATTTCCTTCAGTTAGAAACACTACTAAAATTTTAGGCAATAACTTCTCCTTTCAAAGGTATAATACGTCGAGTAATAGGTTTTATAATGATAGCTTCTATAATAATATAAATAATGACCCATCTCCTGAAAAGAAGACCATGGACATCAACCTCATAGATATTGCATTGGTTGACTATTGTAGAGTGTGTTGCATAGCTAAACATGGAGAGATTGACTATATTAAATTTTTTAAATATTTTAAGTCATTAAAAGAGGATTTAGACACATTTGAAGTAGTTCCCTATAAGTATAGTGGTGTAAGTACATCTGTTCCTAAGCCATCTGATCAAGAATTCATGGTAGAGACCTTAGATTTCCCCTTTCAAGAGGAAAATGAACCAGATGAGATCCCTAAAGAGATTAAAGAATTTTAGAAATTCTTGAAGAAGACCTACCCCTTGAGTAATAGATAATAGAGGTAACCCTTGACTACCTCAATACCTCCAAATAATTTTGGAAATCCTCCAAATACTTCTTCAATCAATAGTCCTGAGCTCCCCAAAGGGAGTATCCCTAAGCCCAACATTGAAGTTATTAGTTATTCTAAGAATGGGTATAACATAGTTGAGGAAATGATGAAGATAAAAGGTAACATCACCTTACATGAGTTAACATATATTACAGAGCAAAGGGACCTGATGTTGGAGTCCTTGAATTCTAACAAGCCTCTCAAGGTTGATCATGCCAATGTGATTGTACACAAGGCCAAATCTGAATCACACCCTTTCTTTCTCATAGTTAGAATATTTGGTAAGAAATTACATAACTACTTACTAGACTCATGTGTTTCTACCAATATCATTCCTACTGGCATATGCAAACAACTTGTCTTAACACCTATCAAGTTTGATAGGGTTGTCACCCAATTAGACAAATCAAGGGTTAAGGTAAATGGGGAAATCTTAAATGTTCATATGTAGTTAGCTTCTAAACCTAGAGTATAGTAGTTTATTGACATTTAATTGGTTGATATACCTAATGCTTATGGAATCTTTTTGAGTAGGGAATGGACCAAGGCTTTGAATGGTTATATGTCCATTGGTTGCTCCCAGCTATGGGTACCTTTGAAGGGCATTCTCAACCAAATTAAGGTTTAAAAGTATCCAAGGATGAAACATATGATAAATAAATACAATGTTTTAAATTAAAGGGTCAACATAATTGACTCAAACTTAGGGGTTTTCACCTTGGAAGAGTATAAGGTATGTGGTTCCAAAGATATTGAGGCTACTCTTGGATTATGGAGGTTACATTTTGATGGTGCTAGATGCAAATCTAGATCAAGTGTTGGCATTGTCCTAACTGATCCTACTGACAAAAGGTTCCATTATTCTTATAGATTCCCAAAGTTTCCCAAAGTTCTGACACAACTTGTCATATTTAAGAGCACACATGATTACCAATGTATAAGCAACTTAAACATGCGGAAATACCCAGAAGAACAAATAACTATCAATGAGAAACAACACAAAATATGAGAGGCAACACACAATTGTATTCAAATCATTACAAAGGAAATTACAATAAAGAGATCACACTCTTCTTCCACCTTTACAAGGCCTTCCACACCTCAAGGGCTCCAAGTAATCTTCCCACTTGAGTAATCTTCTCTCATAGGTCATAACACACAGCTAACACAAGCTGTTATTCACCTCATTGTGCGTCCAGTACAACCGAGTACGAACCGGTACTCCAAGTATATCTAACCATGATCTTGCTCCTAATGTATTGCTATCACCTTAGATCTTGCTTCCCCACCGATCTCCTTTCTGACCCTCGCATTCACACATCCCAACAGACCAACCCTGATCTTACTTATCACATGTAGATCTCCTCCATGATCCTGCAACACCCTGCATATCAAACCTGATCTTACATACATGGGGAATCCTACTTGATTCCACCATGGGAAGAACTTTCCAAGCTCCACACTTGGGTTCTACAAGTTCAACACTTAACAATACAGCCCATGAGTCTATTATATAGATCTCATGCATACACTAAATTAGACAAGCGACTCAAAGACTCGAACTAGTCTTTATCATGCAAACAATGCGTTCACTTAACTGACTATTCGTCAATAGCAGTTCTGACCACCACAAGCAACCGACGTCGGTCCCTACCTTCCTGGAGGTGACTGACATCGGCCAATATCCTGTCGATGCCGGTTCCCTTCTGTGCTCCCCTGACTGACATCAGTTGTGGCCTGCCGACACTGGCAACTGTCAAGCTACAAAAACCTCCTATTTGCCTTAGGTGAAGCTTTTAGCTCCACACCCTAACAATCTCCCACTTGGAGATAAAGAGTTGCACCTGTACCCATACCAGTACTCTATCTAATCTACATCCTGGCTTGTATTCCTCTTCAAGCTCCCACTCAAAGACAACCCACCACACTCCTTGTGGTGTTACACCTATGTCTGAATTTCTCCATTCTTCTGCCTTGCTATACTTCCACTCAAATAGCAACCGCTGTGAGTAACCTGTAATCAACATCACTTAACAAATTTGAACCACCTGTTAGTCAAGCTCGCTCTGAAAATGTCCAACCTCACTCTGATACCATTTGACAGGACCAAAGTTTTCCAAAGTTCTGACACAACTTGTCAGATTTAAGAGCACACATGATTACCAATGTATAAGCAATTTAAACATGCAGAAATACCCAGAAGAACAAATAACTATCAATGAGAAACAACACAGAATATGAGAGGCAACACACAATTGTATTCAACTCATTACAAAAGAAATTACAATAAAGAGATCACACTCTTCTTCCACCTCTACAAGGACTTCCACACCTCAAGGGCTCCAAGTAATCTTCCCACCTGAGTAATCTTCTCTCATAGGTCACAACACATATCTAACACAAGCTGTTGTTCACCTCATTGTACATCTAGTACAACTGAGTACGAACTGGTACTCCAAGTAGATCTAACCATGATCTTGCTCCTGATGTATTGTTGTCACCTTGGATCTTGCTTCCCCGACGATCTCCTTTCTAACCCTCACATTCACACATCCCAGCAGACCAACCCTGATCTTACTTATCACATGTAGATCTCCTCCATGATCCTGCAACACCTTGCATATCAAACCTGATCTTACATACATGGGGAATCCTACTTGATTCCACCATGGGAAGAAATCTCCAAGCTCCACACTTGGGTTCTACAAGTTCAAAAATTAACAATAGAGCCCATGAGTCTATTATATAGATCTCATGCATACACTAAATTAGACAAGCGGCTCAAAGACTCGAACTGGTCTTTATCATGCAAACAATGCGTTCACTTAACTGACTATTCATCAACAGTAGTTCTGACCACCACAAGTGACCAACGTTGGTCCCTGCCTTCCTGGAGGTGACCGACACCGGCCAATATCCTACCGATGCTGGTTCCCTTCTATGCTCCCCTGACTAATGCCGGTTGTGGCCTGCCGATGCCGGCAACTGTCAAGCTGCAAAAACCTCCTGTTTGCCTTAGGTGAAGCTTTTAGCTCCACACCCTAACAATTCTCAACCAAATTAAGGTTTAAAAGTATCCAAGGATGAAACATATGATAAATAAATACAATGTTTTAAATTAAAGGGTCAACATAATTAACTCAAACTTAGGGGTTTTCACCTTGGAAGCGTATAAGGTATGTGGTTCCAAAGATATTGAGGCTACTCTTGGATTATGGAGGTTACATTTTTATGGTTCTAGATGCAAAGCTAGATCAAGTGTTGGCATTGTCCTAACTAATCCTACTGACAAAAGGTTCCATTCTTCTTATAGACTCCAATTCCCTTTCACTAACAATCTTGTTAAATATGAATCCCTCATCCTAGGTCTATAATTTTATATAAAGAATAAGTCTAAAGAACTATTATTTTATGAGGACTCAAAACTAGTGGTCAACCAAGTAAAAATAAAATACCAATGAAAACTATCATACCTTAAGAGATACAACTTTAGGATATGGGATCTGATTGAGTCCTTTGATTTTTTTTATCATCACCTCCATTCCAAGGGAAGAAAACCAAGTTGTTGATGAGTTGGCATCTACTACAGCAAACCTCATGCCTAACCAAGATTCCCCTAATTCTAGTATTGAGTTGATCCCTTATCTTTTACTACTTGATAATGCTAACCATTTCCAAGTCTTCAATGATGACTAATAGTTATTATATTTCATAACCAATTATAGATAATTTTATGCCCATGTCATGGATGAGGCTAATGAAAATGCATCTAAATAAAACATGTTTAATGGTAAAGTCATTCAATTAAATGACAACAATATCCCCAAAGGAATGATTTCTCTAGAGAGACTATTTTATCAAGACAAACTAGATAAATTTTCTAAAGTTCCCAAATTAATTTGGAAAGATTATAATGCCATTGATTTTGGCCTCCAAGATCAACCCCAAATATTAAATATTGGAAAAGCTTGTATAAACATGGAAAAAAATCCAAGGATCTCCTTACCCAATATAGGGATTTCATAGCATGGTCCTATGATGATTTAAATATCTTTGATCCAAGGGTCATTACACATATTATACCCCTCAAAGAAATTTGTAAGCCCTTTAGGTAGAAGTAAAGACCAGTAAACCCTATGTTGGAACCCATGATCTTCAAAGAGGTCAAAAGATTACTAGATTCTAGGATAGTCTTTCTCATCATACATTTGACTTGGGTAACCAATTTGGTGCTAGTTAATAATAATAATGGTGAGATTAAACTTTGTATTGACTTAAGAAAATTAAAAAAATCATCAAAAAGGATAACTATCCTCTCCCTTCTCTAGACCAAGTAATTCAAGTTGTTTTAGGTACAACTATGATGTCTTTTCTTGATGGTTTTTTAGGTTACAACCAAGTGCTAGTGGATAGAGAAGACAAGATGAAAACAACCTTCATAATAAAGTGGGGAATCTTTGCTTACAAGAGAATTCCCTTTGGGATAATCAATGCATGAGCTACCTTCCAAATAGCTATGGACCATGCCTTTTAGGGCTTGATTGGTAAGTGTGTTATCATAAATATGGATGATCTAATAGTTTTTTCTAAAAATAGGGAAGATCACTTCATGCACCTATAATAAGTTTTTGAAAGATGTAAAAGGTATGGAATTTCCTTAAAATGTAAAAATAATATCTTTTGTGTAATTGAAGGTATATTATTAGGGCATGTTATAACCAAATATGGTATCTCCATAGATCCTAAGAGAGTGGAGGCCATATCTAGAATAGAGCCTCCAAACAATAGGAAAGAACTAAAATCATTTTTTGGTAAGATAAACCTTTTAAGAAATTTTATTTTCGGTTTTGCATAAATTGTCAAACCACTAAATGGAATGCTTAAGAATGATGCCAAAGTCACATGGAATGAAGAATCCAAAAGGGCATTTAATTATATCAAAGAAGTCATTGGCCAAGCTCCAGTCCTTATAAGTCCTAACTTCTCAAGGGATTTCTACCTCTACTCCTTTGCATCTAATCACACCATGGCTGTTGTGTTAGCTCATAAAGTTGATGGTATGATCAACCAATAGATTTTATGAGAACTAATTTTAAGAATATTTAATTGAATTACTCTTTGATCGATAAGTAAGCATATACACTAGTAAAGCCAATGAAAAAGTTTAGGAATTACATCCTTAGAAATAAAATACATGCTATCTTACCTGACCTTGCCACAAAGCTTATGTTAAGTCAAAATGAGCTAGGAGAATGTAGAGGTAAGTGGATTTCAATGTTGTAGGAGTATGAAATGAAAACAACAAAATTGGTAAGATGTCAACGTTTTATCCAAATGATTGCTAACACTAGACCTAGGCTGAGTATTATGCAAGTGGATCAACAAAACTTTCAAGCTAATGAATGGTATAATTCTATCATATAGTTGATAATGAATGGAACTTGTCTTGTAGGTCTATCTAGGGATCAAAAAAAGGCTTTGAGATTGAAGGAAACCCACTATTTGATCAAGAATGGGATCTTGTATAAAATAAACTTTGAGGGGATCTACTTAAGGTGTGTCTCATAGGAAAAAGCCACCCAAATCAAGATTACCTTTCATGAAAATCTAGGTAGTGGACATCTATTCAAGAGAACCACAACCCATAAAATTATTAGGGCTAGTTACTATTGGCCAATTATTTTCAAGGATGCTTTCGAACATGTGAGGGAATGCCACTCATAACAAATTTTTAGCACCAAGGAGCCAAAGGCAAAAATGCCTATACAACCAATCATGGTTGAAAAACCATTTGTACAATAGACTTTGTTGGGCTGATTAACCCCAATTTATTTAAAGGTCATAAATATGTTCTAACTACCATAGATTATTTCATAAGGTGGAATTAAGATGTAGCCATCAAATAATGTAGGACTAAAGAAGTGATCAATTTCTTAGAGGAGAATATATGTACTAGATTTGGGACCCCAATCTCTCTAGTGTGTGATAATGGATCGGCATTCATTTCAATAGAGATGACTGAGAGGGATTAGGATAATGGTGTTACACTTAAGTTTTCCTCTAATCATTATCCTTACGGGAATGGAGTCTCTGAATCTAAAAACAAGGACCTAATGAAGGAAATCAAGAAATCTTCTATGTATAAGCCCAGGATTTGGCTTAAATTGCTTAAATTTTCACTTTGGGATAACAGGATAAGGATTAAACAAGCTTTAGGAGCCTCACATTTTCTAATAGTATATGGACAAGAACCCATCTTTCCCATCATTATCAAGTTGTCCACATACAAATTTATGCAAGAATACATAGAAGAGATCTAGGAGTATGCTAATTCTAGATTTTTGGTCATAATTCATATGGGGATGTGAGGGATAAATCCATTGCTTACTTTAGTAGACATCAAACCATGGTGAAAAGATGGTTTAACAAAAGATCAAATATCAAGGTGTTCAGACTCAGAGACCTAGTCCTCCTTTGGGGTAAAGCATCTAATCGTAAAGGTAAGCATGAAAAATTCACACCCTGTCCCATACCATATTGTAGAAAAATTGGGAATCAACACCTTCAAGCTAAAGGATTTATAGAGGGTATAGTTTACATTGCCTACTAATGGACAATACCTCAAGCACTACTTCTCTGATACCCCTCCTGAGATCTTCATGGATTGAAATGTAAGGTGATTAGATTAGAGTAGGTAGGCTATGTTAGTTTATTTTCATGTTATTTCCTTTTTGTCCCTAATTTTTATATAATTTTTTTCATATTGTTTTATTTCCTTTGTTTGCTTGCTTTCCTACCTTCTATTATGTGTTTCTTTCCTGTTGGCTTTTTCCTTGATCCCAATAAGTCCCAAGGGATAATCTTGAGCTTGGAAGTTATGAATTTTGCTTTAAAATATGCCCCAAATTTAGGAATGTGAAGGACAAAGCATAATGATATAACATAGATAAAATGGTAAAGAAAAATGAAAAGGCCAATCATTTCATAAGGACCTAACCATTGTCTTAACCTCAAACTAGTTTTAATAAACCTTACACTTGTGGAGTGAAGACTCAAACTATCATGTATACCCCAAACTATAAATTAATCAACATCCTTGTCTGGGATAAGATTTTTAACCATAGGTTATTTTCCAAAGATCAAATACTTGACCAAATTCTAAAACTTGGATATCTTAGTTCCTAACCTTGCTAAAAGCATAAGAGTATAAAAAAGAGAGATAAATAACTTAATACAAAATCAAAAGCTTTTATGTATAGGTGATTATGGTAATCTCCATCAGGGCTATGAATGCCTGGATGGTAGTGTAACAAGGCCTTGAGTGGATCCAAAGGTATCTTTGTTAGGTCTATGAATGCCTAGCTGGTAGCAGAGCAATGCCCAAGCCTTTATTAAGCCAAAAGCATAGTTATTAATGACCATTTTAGCATAATACAAGTCAATAAGTGACTAAGGACATGATACCTAGAAGTTACTTAAACCCTATAACAAATAGTAAGTGGAATCAAAGCACACACATAGTTTGAATATAACCTAGTGTTTGATCTTAAACCCACAAGTGCAAAGTTTGTTTCAACCATGACTTGGTTTGGATGATGATATTTGATCTAATAAAGTGGATGACCTAACTAATTATCTAAATTAGAGACTTTAGTTATAATATATTGTTATGTTTCCCCCTTGAGTCATAATTTTTTGGGACCCACATACCCCCATTTTAAAAATTGGGACCCTTGACAAACCCTAACAATAGAACATGGAATGTTATCATGTCAAAGTCTTTTATAGAAATTTAATATCATCCACTTTGTTCATGGCTAGATTTCTTGATTTTATTTTGATTTAAATTAGGATAATAGTATTAATAAATGTTCTTTGTGGTTCTTAGTTATAGGTTTCATGGTGCATGTTTCCTAAGGAATTCTATATTCCAAAACCCTTGCAAACTCTCAATTCAAATTTGAATTGTGGTGATAACCAAATTGGCAGGAAATATTTTAAAGATTCATTTCAGGACCTAATGTAAAACTCACATCCAAGGCTTAAATCATGTTTTTTAACACAAATTATCCCCAAGACTTGACTCCCATCGATAATTTCCCCAATTAAAGTTCCTCATATGCCTAACTAATGTTTTTTTATGTAGGGTCCTTTTAAATATTTCCTAACTTAGTCTAAGGTTTTTATCCTACTGCCCCTGATGTGTTCAATAACATAATTGAGACCTTAGTATAAACACCTTAAGCCTAATTTTTGTATCTCTATGGTTCTAACTTATCTTTCTTACATCTTTTAGGATCCAATGGCCCATATTTTATCATGGCATCTAATCCAACAGAGTGAGGATAGCTCAAAATTCAACCTAAATATCATGCATCTTTGATTATCAATGATCTATGCATACTCATTAGGTCCCCATCAAATGGATTGAAGAATAAATTAAAATTCAAAAGGACACAAGAGGCCTAAAAGATGGACATGTGATGCCATCACATTTGAGTGTCATAAATAAATGGGACCCACCTGATGTAATGATGAATCAAAAGCAAGTCTTTGGATCAAGATCCTATGACTATCACTTCATCATGGAGCATGATCCAATGGAGAAAATTGACACCATGATCTTGTGGAGCCCCATATAAATGCCAAGTGATACCCCCACATGTGGTTCTAAAGATTTCAATTATCTTTAAAATTGATGTTCTTATGACCATCATTCAAACACCAAAATGGATAAATTGATGACCATATAGCCATCAAATTTAAGCTCACTAAAATAATAGTTTTACTAGTTCAAAATTGATGTTCACATGACCATCATTCAAATGCCTAAAAGGAAAAATTTGATGACCACACGATCATAAATATTAGGATAATTAATTGAAATTTCCACTGGTTTAAATCTTGATGTTCACATGACCGTTAGTTCACACTCGTGAGGGTGTATTTGATGCCTTTGAGACCATCAAATTTAATCCAATGAAATATATATTATATATCAAAATGGCACTCTAAATTCCTACTATAAAGATCAAAAATGGTATGACAACTAAAGTAAATACTCAATGTGGGAATCCTTAACCTGTAAATATGGGAATGACCTCATGATCTAAGTATATTCATAAGACTTAAACATAAATAGTTACGCTAAATTATACTTTATGTTCATTAATACAATTCATGCATTAGCCTTATCTATTTGGACCCTCATTCCTTATTTTTAATTAGGAAACTTAGGCATAAATTCATTATCCTAAGGTTTATTTCATGATTAATAAATAGAAATAAACCTTGGCCTAAGGAACTTAAGCCTAAGTCATGGCTTTAATAATTCACCAACTTAATGTTTGGGAATTTATATAGATCAATAATCTATAATACATCACTAAGAGTTGATCCAATGACACGAGGCTATGGAATATTTTTCAATAAGACCTCGAGGGCCCATGAGTCAGATGTGTGGTGCAAGATCATTTAGATCAAGGTTGATAGGATGATCAATAATCTTTGACATGTCGTTGGAGTTGATCCAATAGTGAAAAATTATCATGACATTTCAAAAGGCCCACAACTTGATATGTGGTTGATGTTCATTCAGCTAGTGACTGACAAAAGATATGCGAGCATGAAGGAGATTTATGAAAATGCCAAGTGTCATAATCTCAAAGTTTTAATACCATGGAACCAATTAAAAGGTAAAGGCTCAGATTATGATCAATGGATTATTATAATCCTATATTTTGATCCAATGGATCGAAATGGAGTATTTATAAATGCTAATGGCTAGTTTTTGAATGACATTTATGAAAAATGTTATGGAAGGTCTAGAGCAATGCCACATAAGCACCATGCAAGCTAAAAGAGACAAAAAATGAGATCTCATGGCCTCAAAAACACAAAGGTATATAGGTAAAGGTCCAAATCAAATCCAAGGCATGTATTAAGCCAAGACCTAGATATTTTCCATCATTAAATCTAAAAACTTTAAACCCTACATAAAAATAACTTAAACAGACTCAGTTGGTTACAATTTGATCCGAGGAGAAATTAATTGTGTTCTTGAGCACAAAAGAGATTTCACAAAGGTCATTTATAGTCTAGTAAGCCATTAAAAAAAAATAGGGTCATGGCAGCTAGATGGAAATAATTGAAGGAAAAATTTGAGATCTATTTGTCTATAAATAATGAGGGTCAAATATTCAAGGACACCAAATTAGATCTAGTAGTATTGAATATCCAGGGCATTTGAAATTGGTCAGAACTCTTCTTCATGATAGATGAGTTATAACCCATATCCAAGGAGGATTAGAGTATCACCACCATCGATAGGAGGTAATATGACCTAGTTGTAGTCCGTATGACTAGTTTCCATCATGCCATAACTAAACCATAAGTATTGCACTGCATTTATGTCCTTAACCCAATTTTTTTTATTGTATAATTGACAATGAGTGGATCATTAGGGAAGGGATTTCAAAATAGATATCCTATATTTCCCCTTTTTCATTTGATAAATACTATAAGCTCCTTCTCTCCCATGTGGACCTGACCAAAATTAAGGAATGGACTATTAACCATGACTTGGACTTTGTCTTTAGACCTTGGCTGATCCAAGGACCCCATGTCTTTAGAATCCTTGATGGTAAAATCCCTATAGTCTAATTTTGAAAGGGAATTAGGGTAATAATGACCTTGTTTAACTGAGACTCTAGAGTTCCTTTGACCACTTATGTAAAAAAATTGTGTCCCTTATATACATTTCATGGTTGAAGAGAAGCTTACCCCACCAATTGGAGATTTAATCAACATTTTCCTAGCCAAGAAATTTAATGCCATTAAGAGGAACTCCTCCAAGCATTTTTTCATGACAGCATACCTAATTTATTCCTTTATTACTTCAATTACCTTCCTTTTAATTAGGAATTGGTCCCTAGAGGGTAGGACAACCATCGCACATTACTTTTCCAAGTTACACATCTTCAAGTATAAGAATCATATGTAGTTCATTTATGACTACATTTATCTAGCTATAGTTGAAGTTATTATAGGTGCCCCCATGCCTAGGGTCCACCCCCTCATCAAGAGTTATATTTAAATGATATATGGCATATGGTATTATCCTTATTACATAGTTATAAGGATAGAAGAGATCATGCCCCAATATTATAAGCTATCGGTGCATGTCCCAAACAAGTTTGTAGAGAAATAAATTGCCTCCCATCTCATCCATGAGATTGACATAATGTGAAAGGAGAAGAGTAATGGTATACTCCACCCATTCACATTAAATATTAGGAAAACCTTGATCAAGGAATGGAAGCAAGTAGAAATCATGTCCACACATAAAGATTCATTTGGCTTCTAACTGGATGAACTATAAATGTGGGATCCTAAGAATAAAGTGGCTAATCATTTAAAGGACAAAAATCTCCCAAAGATTGACTATGTTCATCATCTTGGTGTTCATGATTCCATATACATTAGATCTAAGAATTTTGAGGAAGTATTAACTAGGATCTAGGACCATAACATCAAGCTCCAGCATAGGTTAACTAGAGACAACAAGCCATCTAGGGAAATATGGTAGATGCATCTATTACAGTATCATTTATTTCCTAGTCCATCTAAAAAATCTCATTAATAACCCCAAGAGAATTAATCCAAGTCATATCCCTACCAATAGAATGTGCAGGTTTAAGATGAATAGGGCAAAGGAAAGGAGAAGGTTGGAGAAGTAAGACTAGAAGATAAACCTAGAAAGGGCCCACTACCTACAACACCTCCACAAAGGCCACCTTCCCCAATTTATTACATTGACATGATAGCCTATGAGCGTGAGAATAAACTTGAGGGTTCCCTCAAGTAACTTCTAGCTACCTATGAATCAGATGAGGAGGAGCCCTCTAAGGATGAAAAAGAGTAACTTATCCCCATGGCACCATAAAAGAAGAGGAAGGCTGAATTGGCATTGGTCCTTGTGCAACCAATAAAGAGGCCTACATTGACCTTCACTCATCCCACTAGTGAAGTCAATTTATTTAGTGATGAGTTTCCAATCCATGGACCAGTCATTCCTGACTCGTTCATATATGGAAAATTGTAGAAAATCCCATCTCTTTATCATTTTTGGGCCTTAACAAGAGTTGTTGACTCTAGAATGTAAGAAGATATGTAGCCTTGGATGAAATGAATTATGAGGTAATAAGAGTAAAGAAGGATTATAGTTACCCAAGGATTAGAGGCCAAAGCATGGATGCTCTAGGAGCATCAAGGAATTTAGGCATGGAGGTCTTAAATACTCCCAAATCTAAGGAGCCAATCATAATAGTGCACTTCAACCTTGAGATAGTAGGCCTTGAGAGAATTGCAACCAAGATAGCCATGGTTGGGATAATAGAGTTCACCTTTCAAAAGGTGGATCCCTTTGTAGGTTTGACCCGTATTGTAGGATATCAGCTTGGTGAAGTTGTAATACATGAAGAGGATGTGGAAAGCTTGATATAAGCACAGTCATAACAAGCTAATGCTAGAGTCTGGGGTTTAAAATAAAGGATCCAAAATTTAGAAAGAAAAAAGGAGAATTTACCAACATAGGCTATCCTATTAGTCCTAGATGTCATGACCAAGATGCTTAGTGAGTCATTCTATGACATGTTTGAGGTATTGAAGCCAATGAAGTTGAGGTAGAGTACATTAGAGGAGTAGGCTAAATTAGCCAAGGACTTGGTCACCCAATGGCAGGCCTCAGATTATAAGTTTTCTTATCTCCTTAAAATTCAAGTGAAGAAATAGATCCCAAATTTTATAACCATAAGTATGTGGCACCTAGGCATAATCTTGGGTATGTTTATTGATAAAGTTCAAATCTTGAGTGCCTAGCACACTAAGGTGGATAAGCTCCTCAAAGATGACAAGGGGCTCGTCAGTAGAATTGAACAACTTCTTGGCACCATGCTTGCCAATCCTACACAACCTACCTCCCTTGGCCTCATCAGTGATGAGGAGTTCAAGCATAGAGCCACTCTAGTGACTCAAGAAATCTAGGGGAAAAGCAAAGGGCAATCTGGGCAAGATAAAAATAAAATCTTGGATATGATATTCAATGCAAGTGAGAGGATCAATGAATCTAGGAGCATCAAGGAGGCCTTGGCTATAAATGACAAGGAATTCAATGATCTAGTAGACCAAGAGGAGGAGTGCATCATGAATCTTATTATGGATCTTGAGCTAGTTGATGAAAAACATGAAAATGCCATGAACATCCTCTAATAACAAATAGGGGCCACTAGCAAGCTAAAGAAATATTCTATTATAATAGAAATTATGTAACATTTTGTAATAGAATATTCCATCATAAATGTACATGTTATTTTTTTATCATGGTTGCCTCTAGGTCAGCATAATAATGAAAAGTACATGTATTCTAAGACTTATAAAGATAGTTATCTTTATCTTTATACACCTATATTTTGTAACTAACTGGTATATTTCCTAACTTTTCTATAAAGGCATGTATTACCATTTTGTAAAGGGAGAGATTTTGGAGCCAATTCTATACACTTGAAGCAATTAATACAATCAAGTAATTATGCAAGGGTTATCCATTTTTATGTGTTGATTACTATTATCCATTTTGATTTGTTGATTACTAATATATTTAGTCTCTCAATTACTTGTGTAGATCTTGAATATGAATATTTTCTTCAAATACTAGGTTGTATCATTAGTTACAGGGTTGCTAACTTGTGTTATTCTAATTTAGTTGAAAGGATCTTGAATTTACTTCATTTTATTTTATTTGCATCAATTATGTGCATTATCTATTTAGATGTGGTAGCAAAACTTTAAAGTAAATTCAATTCTTACTTGTATTTTCATTTTATCCTCATAATTATTCCTGGTGTGTAGTGAAATGTGAGCATAAGCTACTTTACATTAAATATTCATTAAATTTATGCTTATCCTAACATTAAATTTATCATAATGTTCATGATTAAAGACTATAAATCACTTATTTATTTCTTTCTTCACCCTTCCTTTTGCTCTTTCTTTAAACAATTCCCCTTAGCTTAAATACATTGTCTATAACCATTTAGTCTAATATGTGGCTTAATTCTAGGCCAGTTAACTAACTATCAACACGGGTTCATAAATTAACAAACCAAAGTGGCTCTTAACCACCAAAACTTATAAATATTGTGGAACAGTTCATCTTGCTCTATTTCTATTTCACCATAGGCAAATAGATTGCCAAAACCTACTACTCATGCTCTGAATTTCCTAAATTCTAAAATGAGAAGTTTTATTTAAGCATGAAGAACACATATGGTTCATTTAAAAGCATCAACACACACATCTCTAATAAATAGTGTATGTTTATCAAAATTGACATGAATAAGGTTTATGATATATTCTTGTGGAGATCATTATTGAAAACTCTTAAAAAAATTGGCATTAACTCTATCTTTACAAACCTTATTTATAATTGTATTTCTACTCCCAATTTTTTAGTGCTCATCAATGGGATACCACAAAGGTTATTTCTTTGATACTATAAGGTTTATATAGGGAGATTACCTATCATCTTACTTGTTCATAATCATTATTGAATTGTTGAATAGACATATCTAGGTGGCTAAAAATTGATGTCTAATCAAAGCTATCACAGTAGCTAAGGGCATTAGCCAACTGATGTATGAACTATTCACTTATGACACCTTTTTACTTGGGAAATATTCAATTAATGGAACTAAAGGTTTCAATAAGACCCTTATGGAGTATGAGAAAGTATCTAATTAATGTGTTAATTTCTCCAAAAGTGTTATATTATTCCTAAACATGTAAGGGGGCCTCTTAAAAAAGTTATCCTCTCTACTTGGATACAAGATAAGCTCTTTCCCTTACACACATCTGGGTAACCATCTATTTGCCAACAATTTAAAGAAATATTTTTGTAATCCTATCATTGATTTAATCCAAAATAAATTAGGAGGATGGAAAGGTCATCTCCTTTCTCAAGATGAAAAGCTCTAAATTCTCAAAAGCTCAATCCAAAACATCTTGATTTATTCCATGTCCATTTTCAAACTGCCAAGAAAAATTGTAGATAAGATAAATCATATCTAGTGAAACTTCCTTTGTAATTGATCAAAGGATAAATTCAAATTCCCACTTCTCTTATTAGATAGATCTTTTATTCTAAAATCTAATGGATGACTAGGCCTTAGAAAACTTAGAAACATGAACACGACTCTTCTTGCTAAATTGGGATGGAAAATTCTAAAGGAAGACAAAAATTTGATTTGTATTATTAAGGAAAATTACTTGGAAGGCAATAATTATGATTTATTACTCTATGAGGATAGCCCAAATGATGGGTTGGCTATCTAAAAATCCATCTCATATGGAAAAAGGATCCTTCATAAGGGATGTAGATGGAAGGTTAGTAATGGGGAAACTGTGAACTTCTGAGATGATCCATGGATTTTTATAGCCCAATTAAGCTACAAAGATCCTTGAAAAGATATAATACAAGGATTCAAAAATTATTGGGGACCTAAAGTTAAATATCACTAGTATATGGACAATGGAGTTATTTCATGGAAACCTCTTCTCCTAGATCTTATAAATGAGGATTAATTCAAGGATTTATTTGGACTTAATATGTAAATTTATAACATTCATATCTCTTATCTCCTAGGGGTAGACACCCTTATCTATAATTATGATGAGAGTGGTCATTTCTCTATGAATTATAGATATAAGGTGGACCTAAGGTTAGATGATGAATGGGAGGTTTGGTTCCCTCTCTAGATTAGACACCCAACTCCTAAGGTTAAGATTTTCCTAGGGTTAGTAGCATTGAAAAAAATCCTCACCATTGATAATCTTATCAAGTGTATAATGAATCTTCCAAACCATTATGCCATTTTCTAAGCTTTTGAAGAATCTGTCAATCATCTATTTTTTGGAATGTCCTTTCAACACATGTATTTTGGATCTTCTGTTCCAACATTTCCTTCTTTCTTGGGTGTGGCACAACACTCTCCAAGATTTTTTTACCCATTGGAAACCTTCATGGTGCATGCCCTCTTTAATATTATTTTGTTACTTAGATATCCCACATTTCCTTTGGGCCATTTAGAAATCAAGGAATGATTGCATTTTTGCAAACAAAATAAATTATTTGGGTTATATCTTTCAATGTTTATATGCCTCTATCTTGAAGAACTAACAATCCTTATAGCCTAAAAATAATTAAAATTATTCCCATTTAGAGTCTTCTAACCTTAATTATTGAAAACTATCACAAATTATCGAATTGACCTCATCAATGGCTTTAAGAAACAGTAAAATATGGTCCCCTCCCTCAATAGGGTGAATGAAACTAAACTTTTACAAAGCCTCTAAAGGTAACTCAGGCAATGTTGGGGGAGAGGGTGTCATTATGGGTCATGAATGTAAGGTATTAGCTACATGTCGTGGATAACTGGGTCACCAAAAAAATCATGTTGTTCAAGTTATGGTAGCCCTCTAGGGTATACAACTAACCTCCAAAACCTACAAGGACAAAATTTAAAAGTTGGATTTAATGCATAAGTTTTTTAGAATAGATGTTGTGATCAAGATTGATAAAAGGGGCTTTTCCAAATAGGACCTTCCTCACATATGGACATAGGTATATTTAAAAGTTATGAAATATATGACCTTGGAAGGGAAATATACTTTGATATTCTCACATCACTTTTCACTTCTTAACTATTTCTAAGGTTATAAAATTAACTTGCCCTACTATCTACTAAAATCCCTCAAATATACAACCCTCATTGTTTAGGTCAATGAAAAAAATTATATCATTTACCATGACTTAATCCTCATATTATTCCAACAAGGTGAAATATTGTGAGTTAAATCCATCCCCTCAGTTGAAACTTCGCCTACTAAAGGCACTCCTGTGGAAGATACCCCTCCCAAGAATTCCCTAGTTGATGCCCCTTCTGAGTAAAATCTTAGATTATCAGGAAATGAGTAAGGCTCCCCAACCCTTGCCCTCTTAAAACTTTCCCCAAACTTGTTCACTCCTCCCTAACACCCTTTCATGTTCCCCTTACCTCTTTGTAAAAAACATATATATCCCTAATGACTTTTCCAAAAGGTCTAGTTAGTCCTAGAAGTAGGGACCTCAACAACTTGGTGGAGGATAATTCTGAGAAAAGAAAAAATTAGGGATCTTCCTATAAAAATTATAGGGAATCAGGATGTTTTTTTCAACCCTTATAAAAGACTAGAATGATTTGAAGGTGGAAACTATTAAGCTCAAGCAAGAGTTGGATAATGAAAAAGAAAAAAATATTCTTAGTCTAATAAAGATGGTAATAGTGGAGTGGTGGAGGATCCTAATGCAGACATGTAGCCTTCCCCAAAGGAAAAATAAGAATTTGAATTCATTAACTGAAGGTCAAATAAACTACCTTGGAGGGCCCTTCTAAACTCACCTAGGGATGCACCATTCAAAATATGCTAGGGGATAAAAATAATAACATTAATCGAGTTGCTCCAAAGGTGAATTCCTCCTCCTTAGAGGTCTAATGATTTCCTATGGGTTCTTTTTATTTGTTGTAGTGTTTGTTTTACCTTTCTGCTAGTAGTTTTTGTATGTTTTTTATGTTGTTATTCTCCCTATAATCATGTGGGGCTTTATTTCATGACATTTGGTCTTAGTTTGTTTAAACTATTGGTTTTTGGATCCCTATAAAACCAACTTTATTTTACATATCAAATAAAATAAATTAACTGGAACATAAAAAAGAGGTTTATAATTAGTAAGAGGATCATGAATCTAATAAAAAATAAGAGATTATTCTTTATTATTGGATTCTTCTTGCAATCATACCACATTTTTGGAATTCAAGTTTTTTATTATATCATTAATTTTATCAAGCTAATTAGGTAGACTAGTATCCTATAATTTTTTTTAAAAAAAACCAATTTAATAGTGGCCAAATCATCTATGATATTATAAGCACTAACATTAGGATGATTAATTTGAGTATAATTCTTGGACTTATAAGGAGGATGTTGTGTATTATTAAAACCAACTGATAAAGGGTTATTTTTTTGGGAACTAATTACAACATTATTAGCTAAAACATTATTATTTGTATCTTTGCCTTTATCTTTTTTTTTAACAATGATGATTGATTATTAGTTATGTTATAATTATCCTTTTGGGTAAAATTATAATCTCTTTATCTAGTGTTGATAGTATATGCATTAGAAATTTTGACATCAACTGAAGATTTATTAAATCCACATATGATTATATTATCAAATAGATCAATCAAGATGTTATCCTTTCTATGAATAAACTTTATAAACTTTTACACAACTATACAAGTATTAGGATCATGATTTAATTATTAAATATTATAATAATAAACCTTGTATACATTTATTAATTTTATAAGGGTCAGCTTATTTACCTGATGTAGAAGGTTTGCCATTAAATTTCCACTTAACGACAACCATTTCATTGTTAACATTATGAATGGATTTAAAAATTTCTACATTATTAAAATTTAAACCAAGGCAGCTATATATTTAAAACCAAAATATTTTAATTTATTTTCATTCTCAATGAAAAAAATTATAGTTTCATTGTAATATGTAATATATTTTTTCTTAATCCATTTTATATTTTAGCATTAAAGCATTACAAAAATATAATCAAGACAATTTTATATGGCCTAATATGAAGCAGAATATTTTGATATAGTTTAATGAATCTAATTATAAAATGGTAAATTATTTCACCTAAATCAAACGAGATACTAATTCATTGACTTACTCTAAATATTTTTTATACATTCCAAGACAAACATCTAACCAATCCTCTATATATTTCCAAGTTTTAATAACACTTACATGAAGGCTAATAAAATATTGATAAGTTTTATCTTCTAAAGTTTTTGAAAAGACTCTAAATTAAAAAAATTCATTTACAATATCAATTGTAACACAAACTAACTTTAATGCATATAAATGGTCTTCCTAAGACTCATTAGGCTTTCTAAGAATTTATGGACATTAATTACATTAAGCGAATGTAATTTACTATGATGAATAACAATATTAATAGGGTTTCTGTGAATCCAAGGATTCATTAGAGGTTGTATATTTTATTCATCAGAATCTATTTTATTATCAGTGACTTCTACTTGATCCTTGTTGTTCTATAGACCTAGAATCAAGTCTCAAACTCTCTAGTTTACTTGTTCTTCCATTAGAAGATTTAACAGATTCCACTATTTGACTAAGTTGGTTTAAATCTATAATTGTATAGAGTCATTAGGGAGATTAGATTCATAAGAATCAATAAAATTATCAAAAATAAAATCTTTACCAAGAAAATCAACTCCATGATGAGGATTAACAATAAATTTTTCTCTTTCTTGATGGATTCAATGACTTTCTTACAAAATATTAAACCGAGACTACTTACTAATATTTGCATGCAATTCAATTTCAAAAAAAAATTGTCTTCTCCCTGAGCTACAACCTAAAGAATACATGGTAAATTTTAAGGTCTATTATACCAATAAAAGAGATCAAGTTCATTAAAAATATCTAATTAATTATCAAAAAATGTCAATAAACAGTTGGATAATAGGAGGTAGATCTCAAATGGTCATGGGTAAAATAAATAAACAAAAAATTAAAATTTATGACAAAAATCTCCAATGGAGTCATCAAATTTGTTGATGGTGAAAATTTTCATGTCAATGAATCAACCCTTTCATCTAATGTGAAGGTCAAGGTGGAATCATACTAGTTCAATAGTGGAGGATATATGTAGTTATGAAATATCCTAAGATGTGCATAGTATTTTCTTAATAGTTATGAGAAATAATCAGTAAGTTAAATATGAATAATGCATAAATTATAAATAAAAAATCAATATTTTATATATGTTAATCTAATTATATCAATATGATATAACCTATCTAATAGAATAAATTATATGAAAAATATAGTATCTTAAAGGAAATATCTTTGATTTTATACATTCTATTTGAATAAATTTACATATATCTCTTGATATCCTTAAGCTCAAAATAAGTCAAAGTAAAATAAGTAAATAAAAAAGATAAATAAAACAAATGAAAACAAAATCCAAATAATTAAATGGAAGAAAAGACTAACATATGAGTTAAAGCATACAAGAAATAATTACGCTATAACTAAATAATAAATTAACAAGTAAAGTGAATAAAATATCTAATTGTATACTATGAAATCAAACTATTCTAAGAATAAACAATGAATTATCTATGTTGAAATATATTCGAAAACTAATACATAATAAAAGGATAATAATAAAATGGACTAATATTATATTAATAAAGAAAACAAAGAAACCTACCAACTAATGTCCTAAAATTTTACCTTTTATAAATCTAAAAACAAACTTATTGGGATTTTAAAAAATACCCTACTTTATACATCTTGTGAAAATTTCACAGATATGATCAATTTGCTTCTTTCTTTTCTTGGGATGAATGATGATATCATCTAGGTAGAATTGAATGACAATGTTAATTAAGTCATAAAAATATACATGCATATCTCTTTGAAAAGTGGCCCCTACATTCATGAGACCAAAAGGCATTCTATTAAAAATAAAAGTTCATCTATATGTGTTAAAGTAGTATTATGTCTATCACCTGGATTAAAAAAATCTAATTCTAACTATAAAATATGTCAAGTACAGTCATCATTTCAAATCTTTTAACTTGTTACAAAATTTGATCAATGCTAGGAAGAGGGAAAATATCTTTAACACTAGTTTTATTAAGATCTCTAAAATCTACACAAAGTCTAATATCACCATTTTTATTATGAACATGGACTAGATTAGCTACCCAATCCGAGTATTTTATATAAAATATGACACCTCCTCAAGCATTTTATCAAGATCTTTATTGATGGTTCCTTCCAATAAGGGTCTTACTCATCTAATATTTTTCCTAATATATTAAATACCAGGTTTGACTGGGATATCATGATTAATTATATTGGTATCATAACCTTTGAGGTCTTTATAAGGCCAAGCAAAAACATCAATAAATTATTTACACAACTTAATAAACTTGAATTTTTCCTCATGAGTGCATTAAATTCCTAAATAAACATATTTAGGATCTTCTTCAATAATAATATTGATGGGTAATAGTTTCACTTATTATTATTATAAAAGGCTCATTAGTGTGTAAACTTTTAGGCTAGTCGTTAGGACTGAACATTGACTCTAAGCTAGGTAAACCAATAGACAATTTTTTAATACTTAATTGTAGATAATCACCAACATTTAACACATAATCATCGTAATCAAAATAATTTCATTGAATAAAAGAATCCATATGTTCATCATAGTTTAAAATGGGATAATTTTCATTTACATCAGGCACCTTAGGTCTAAACATTTCAAAAGAGAGAAGTCAACAATTGGTTCAATTTCACTTAGAGTAAGATTTGAGGTAAAAATAACAAGCTTATCAACTCAAGTGTTAAATTATCTAATTATATGAGTGATATTAAAATATTTGAAATTTTCAATAAGTGACTAAACCTTTTGAGTGTATCTATGAAGATGATATTAATTAGTCTTGTAAACCTTAATAACTTTTTTAAAACTTAACTCACAATCACCAAAGACTTCAAAATGTTTGATATTAAGTTAAATTACATTTTTAAGTCCTAAACATAAGTCTTCAAATTCATATATATGATTAGTATTATCAAATTCTCATTTATAACCACAACAAAATGTTTTACCAATAGGAAAAATTAAACAAATTTCATCACCACTACCATGATGCCAACATGTTCCATAAAAATATGCACACCATAAAGTATCTCTAAAAGAAATTATTTATTGTTGTTTTTTTCAAATTCATCTAAATTTAACATCTCATAGGTACCAGTTATAGTTTCCACATAGGAAATAATAGTTTTTATGGAATATATATGGTTACTAAACCATTCCTCTCTTTACATAAAAAAAATATCATTACCAATAGGAACCCAAGTTATATCCTTGCCTATGAAAGTACCAATTATTTTTTACCAATAACTTCTTGAGAGAATAGAATAATTGCTATGAATATGTAATTGGTCATACATATAATTATTTAATATTGAGTAAATTTGCTAAAAATAGAAAAAAACTTATGATATATTTTTGTTTGATTAGAAACAAAACCTATGAGTTTTATATTATCAATCTCAGAAGATATTCCCAATTGATCACTAATGAGTTATATCATTATATTATTAAAGGCTATTGTATCAAGATTACAATTGTGAATAATTTTGTTAGTAATTTTAACTAAAATAAATACATAATATTTAATCCATTCTTTCATATTGATTGAATTTTTCATGAGAATGATGGAAAGGAATAAAGAAAGAGAAGGCAAAAGACCTTAAATTTTTTGAATTCAAGAATGAGCAAAAAAACCAAACTAGGTATGATGGATCTAAGGAGGATGCATGGGAGATTCTTATTGACTCATGGGTTGACAAAAAATATAGTCTGAGGATAAATGATGCTTCACCTATCAATATCCAAGTACAAGAAACCCTACAGAGGGGGAAAACACATAAGAGCCCTAGCCTAACCCACAACACCTTATCTTGGGCTGATAAAGTTTTGGGAAAGTGACAAGAGGGTCTTGAATTTGATGTCCACTTGGATCCATCTCTATAAAATAAAAACATTTGATCCACATTATTTACACTCTCCTTGAAAAGATAGATCAAATCCTATATCTTTCTCTCTTGGCAAAGGTTAATGGATTTAGACCCGATTTTTATTTTTTTAGAAAATGGGCCAATAATAGATAGAAACTGAAAGATCAAATCAAGGTGGTAGCCCTAGTCATAAATTTATTCTTATTCAATTTTATAACCTAAGAGGATCACTTTAATTTTTTTATGGATGGTCCTGGGTTATGAGAAAATCTAACATCACCCTAAGGCATTGGAATCATGGTACCAACTTGAACAACCCAACT
This sequence comes from Torreya grandis, assembly GCA_037957365.1. Lineage (NCBI taxonomy): Eukaryota > Viridiplantae > Streptophyta > Pinopsida > Cupressales > Taxaceae > Torreya > Torreya grandis. The sequence continues at coordinate 2,385,224 of JARHVA010000515.1, forward strand.
ATAGAATACATTTTGATGTGGGTATCCCTTCTTGAGTTCCTTATATAATATTGGGACCCTATGGTTATTTTAAAAATAGCAAGGGCCCTTAGATAACCCATCACGATTGATCTAGTCACCAGATACTGTTGTAGGATGGTCATAGTCTATTTCCAAGTATTTATCCCTACAGACAAACCTCACCTCCATTATATTATTCTTAAATCTAAATATGGGGAATTTTTTCAAAGTATTATCTATAAAAAAATTTGCCCTAATTTGAAAAATGTGTAACACACTTAGCCATGTGGCTAAAGATTATCCTAAAATCCCTAAAACTCCTAACCTACCAAGTAAGTTTGATCTAGAAAAATGGATCCCAAGGGACTTATAGCCAACCCAAATTCAAGTGGTAAAACTATTATACCCAATATTTCTTTGAAATCCCTAGCTACCCCTATCCCTTCATTTGGTGGCATCTCTCTCTTGTCTAATAAAATATCCCTCACCATCCCACAATCTAACATACCTTAAGAATCTAGTTTGGTCCATCACCATTTTGAGGAACATATAACAAACTAGCCTTGTATACATGATTTACTAGCCTTAATAACTTTAAATGTGTTAGATTTGATTAAGGGTGTTTATCTTCCCTTGAAAACTATTTTTATCATTAAAATTTACACCCTTGAGGAGGATTTTCAAGCCTCCTCACTTAAGTGATATCATGGATACACCTCTAGTTTGTGTGTGGCCTAATCAGTGATATGAATCTCTAGATAGGGTTAGATCCCTTGTTTCTATCACCCTAAAACTACTACTAGACCTATTAATTTCTAGTAAAAGGGAGAGATATCTAAAAGTAAACAAAACTAGGGAGGTGATACACTAAATTAACACCCTCCACTTGACCATACTACACTAAGAACATGAATTAGACCTGAATCTAATCACACTACTCAACAAGGACTTTCAAACTTGACTATTTCAAAGATCATAGATAATGTGTAGAATATAAAGGTTAATCAAGGTACCTTAGGAAGACACTAATGAATTAAATCCACTTATAAACTATGATAGGCTATCTAAACTCACCATGTGACCTATAATAAGACAATCTATTTGTAAAGAGGTAGGAGAGGAAGAATGAGAGATAGTGAAAGCACTACTACTAGCATTCATCAACAATCACACAAGTACACTAATTAAAGTCATTTGATAAGGTAATAAATGAATTTAATTAGCATTCAAAGGCATAGTAAAAATGTTTAGTTAAGTAGGTATTTTCCATACTCAGCCAAAGGATCCATAATAAGCCATTCAAGTTAGAATATATAGGATAAATGAAGGGGGAGAGAGAGAGAGAGAGAGAGAGAGAGAGAGAGAGAGAGAGAGAGAGAGAGAGAGAGAGAGAGAGAGAGAGAGAGAGAGAGAGAGAGAGAGAGATGCATATGAAAAGTGGCATCCACCTCAATTAAGTTACAAGGACAAATGGAAGATACCAATAACATTATTGTCATCATATTTAACATATGTTACTCATTTTGATGATGAACATCACCAAATGGCATAGGAATTATTGTTTGAAGAGTTACAATACGCTTATTCAAGGAGTAGTTATATCTTGGAATATTGACACATAGATTATTAGCCTCATTGGAAACCTTCATTCCACTCTAGGATATTCAATTCTTCTTATATCTTCAATTAACACATTTTATTCACCCCTAGTCTTGATAGAGATTCTTCTTCATTGGCCATGTAGGCTTGCTAGTTCATTAGGTCTGACTTATTTGATGTTATCCATTGGAATAAGAATAAGAACTTTATGAATACTTGATAAAAAATTTATGGGCATATAATATATCATAAAAAACATATTTTGATATGACCCATAGCTTCCAAGTGATCAAACCATGCTACTTTATCTCTACTAGATGACCATATCACCTTTTCATAAACACGTATGCACTGCCTTTAGAGTTTTGATCTGTAGGAACACTTTCAAAGCTAAAAGAGTGTTTTTTTTGGTTTTATAAGGTATATTACCTTCAAAATAAACCTCCCCAATGGTTTTCACCTGTTCATATACTCAAACACCCTATTTTGTGCCTAAAACCCTATAAAAGTATAATATTAAATGCATTTATACAATTGAAAGTACAAACAAGTTACATAGTGAGGACCTTATTGGAGAATAAATTTTTTTAAAGTGTTTATTAGGTTAATTAAATTAATTTGGAGTAATTTTAAGGCCAATAATCTCCATTGGGTCTCTTGAGAGTGTTTAAGAAGGGTTTAAGGGTGTTTAGGTTCTTAACAATAGTTCATAGATTTTTGTCCCTTAACTTGAGAATAAATTCAAGGTGGATGAATTCCATAGACATATTAAACATCCCTAAAATCCATTTTCTCCCATGCATTTTTAGTATTGACTTATGATCAAAAGAAGTTGACCATTTTTTACTGTTAGGCCTGTCTTAGGGCTCAAGAAGAGTGGTTTTGCATAATAGTGCATAAACATGTTTGATTATGGACTTTGATACTTCATTTGGGTATATTAAACCATATATAAGTTTTTAAAATGGTTTTATCCATTAATTGACCCTTAAAACTTAGTATATCCTCCATAAGCTCATGGTTAGGGTTTGAGAACAACCCTATGTTAATGACCCTAATAGTCATTATTTGCCCTTTTATTCCTCTTTCAAGGAGTTAAAACCATTTATAATCCTCCATTAAGGTATTATACACATTATTAAATTATTAATTCTTCAAATTCATCCTCATCAAGTAAAATTTATTCACTTTTTGCATATAGGCTTGTATGTGCTCATTTAGACCTTTTAGGCCTAACTAGACTTCTTGACTAATTTCTTGCCTCTAGCCACTTTAAAAACCATATGAATATGATTTTATAATTTATAATTCAAGTTAATATCTTATATTTCACTCTCATTTGACTCAAGGTTTTAAACAACCACTCTCATTCTCTTCTATCTTCCTAAATAGGCATGTAGATCTATTTTTAGGCTCCAAACTGTAACTTTGAGGTAGACCTTTTATTTATTTTAAATTTGGAACTTTGATGGTATTTGGAATTTATAAAGTTTTTTAATGTTCTTATTACCTTTATATGTGTCTTCCAACCTCATTCCATGTCATAAAATTGGTATTTTCCCTCATTTTTTGTTTGTTGCAGGCCTGTAGGTATGTTTTTAGGCTTTCTTGATTGTAATCTCACCAAATTGAGTTATCAAAACCAATAAAGCCTTCATGATATGTTTATAATATTATTAAACTTTATTCACCCTTGTTTTTTTACCCTTACCATCTTTTTATATCCTCAAATAACCATCACAAACATGCTTCTTTTGCTCTTTGTCTGCTAACAGGCTTATATGTAGTCCTTTTGGCCTAAAACTTTCATTTTATTGTTGATTTTCTTTCTTGATTATTAGTTTTATCCCATTATGGGATATTTGGAATAATTTAATAATTTTATTTATATTTTCCTTCTTTGTGTGTATTCCCACTACCTTGAACACTGACCTAAGAGCCTCAAGTTTACCTTTTGAGCTCACACAATCCCTTTTAAGGCATATAGTCCATTGACAAGCAAAGTGAATGAGGTATAAACATTCATTAATAATTTTTAAAAATTAAATATTTCATCAATTCATGACTTAAATATTCCACATACACTCACACTGTAACTATTTGGTACCAATAGGGACCTACAAGTCTACAGACCTATAGTCCGTAAACTCTCTTTTAATTAGGTTTGAAAAAGGAATCTTGGATCTCTGAATGCAATGTTTTATCATTTAAAGTACATATAAATAATTATATTAAAATTATATATGATATTTTATTTCTCCTTTAATGGTATTGGACAATGAAAAAACATTCATGTTTGGCAAGGATTATCTTCACCATGGTAGCTAGTTCCACAGTCTAACCTATGCATGTAAAGTCATCCATTCCCCTTGAGGTTCATGAATCCAATGATGCATAAAAATGTATAAATATATGTTCATTTTATTTTATCAACTATTAATCATCTCAATTAATCTATTGAATGCATCTAAAACACTTCATAATTCCTGGAACTAAACTATCTTATTCAAACTAGCCAGAACAAGACTATTAGAAATTATACCAAACATGAACATGAAGAAAACTTAAATAATATAGTATTTAATGGATATATTAGTGTTCATTATACTATTTAAAATTATTTTCATGCATTCATTTGGATTCAAGACTCTGTATTTGAATAAAACTTACCCTAGTGTGGTTTTGAGTCCTTTTTTTGCACCTTAAATTCTTAATGAATGTTCATAAAGTTAAGAAGCCTAATGAGAGAATTAATAAAAAAAAGAGGAAGTTAATTAGTTTCCCATACTAAGTCCAATATATTTTGTTCCAAATTTCTCTCTATTGATATTACCATCCACAAATTGCTTGACTATCTTGAGCTACCAAGAAGATTGATGGAGAAATGGAGTGAGTTTTTACATTGTTTGGCTCAACAACTCCATGTGTTTCATGTATTTGGGTATTAAAATACCATGTGGACCTATATAATAGTTTTTAATTTTCCAATCATTATAAACCCTTTTAAAAATACCTCCAAAAAATTCTTTTGAAATATTTTGCATGTTCTACCCTTTGGAACTACTAGAGGTGGTGAACCAAGTGATTTTTCATCTTCTCATGGCTTATACAAACATGGAAGAGAGTGAAAAAATGTTTGAAACTTATCTTCCCCTATATATCTTTCAATATTTTTACATTGTAAATGATGAATGACAATTACAAAATGGATCCCAAAATTAGAAATCAATTAATTAATACCTTTGGAGGATATGTACAAACAAGTACAAGTATGATGTCATTACCAAGTGTTAGCTGACTTTAAAATAGCCCTATTGCATGATATAAGCTTCACATTTTCCCATGAATATAAAGTGTCATATTTAAAAATATAAATCACAATGAGACTAAATTAGTAAAATACCTTAATCTTGTCAAAATAACTTAAACTCTCCAAAGTGATTTTAAAAAATTGTAATCAACTTATTAGTTTTGTTTTTTAGACCAATTTCTTTAGCTTTAGGCCATGGTTATCTTGGAAGGGTCACCACCTTGTCTCCTTAAGCATGATTATGCATTTACTTGATTCCATACTTAACCTTAACTTTGTCAAACTTACCTTAAACAATGTTAAACAAATAATGAAGTCCATAAAGAATGACCATTTGATGACAAGACAACCTGACTTGACTCATCTACCAACTATACCATCCTAAATGACCTTGTATTTATCAATAAAGACACATTATCTATCATCCTAGATTATTAATGACTAATACAAAACCTTCATAATGGCTATCAACAAACTTAAGATCAAGTAAATCAAAGTTTCAAATGATCCTTGTTCATGGTGGCCAAATTTTGGCTAACATCGTTAGAGACCTCTTAGGATTACATACATGCTATGATTTTTAGACCACTTTCCTAGTTCATCCATTGGACTATGTATTCATCTCATCTCAATACATACCTAATTGGACCTTGAGAACTTGATTACAAACCTCTAAAGATAAATAGAATAGTTGAATACCTCCAAAACACACAACAACAAGAAATAAAAACACACACAACAAAATAATAAAAACACACTTGTGATACAAAGAACTTAGGTAAAGATAAGATAATAAGAAACTAATCTAAACTATATTAACCTACTCTAGAAACTATAGATATCCCTAAACAAAAATTTTAACAAGTAGTGCAAAGTAGTTACCTTTCTTCACCAAGCTCATGTGACTATAAAACCTAATGAAAACCATGAGAGAATGGAAAAGAGGAAACTATATATTGATCTTGACATCATCTTCATATTCAAAATTAATCTTATACACCTCATCCACCTGTTTTTAAGCATAAGTGATTAGGAGTATATACTTGGACTGATCTTAAACATGTTTAGTCTTTTATCCATGTTTTGAAATAAACATGATGGTCAATGGCTCTTACTTGTTAGCCTCTAACTAGGCTATATAGATGATAGGGAATGCTCTTTTATTAGTATGTAACTCACCAATATTCTCTTCATAACAAACTTGTGCCTCTTGACAAGATGACTAATCAAACTGAGATGGAATTTGTGGCATACTTTAAGGACTAGATTCAAGAGGAAAAAAATCTTGCTTATTAAGATTTTGAGGCCAATAAGGGTCCATTTCATCTTCCAAGAGTGAATAAAATTCTAAAAACTAATTGAGAGGTTGATATCCCATTTTGAAGACATTAAACAAGTCATCATTAAGTGGAATTACCTCTTGGAATGTTCGAATTGGAAAACTAATTATTTCTTGCATGTTGGCTTGCTTACCAAAGTTGCCTTCCCCTATCTTTTCCAGCCTATACTCTCCTTGAATAAGAGTGAAACCTAATTCAATTACATCAAACAAGTCTTCAAACTTCCTTTCATTAGATTGAAAATCAATTAGGTCCTCTTGTGTGATGAGTTCAAAATATGACTCATTTTTACCATTAGTTTCCTTCATTTTCTCTCAATTGCCTCTCCTCTAGATTAAACATTACAAGGATATTAAGATTTGATTTAATCTTAATGTATTAAATAAATTATTTATCTTGATTATTGAAACTAAAGTCTAAGTTACTAATTCTATCACTTTATTCTAACTCTTTGCATGTTTAGTTTCATAATTTTAGGTATATACAAATAATAAAATAGTCTATAGAGAATAAATACCTTTTTGATGATCCTATAACACAACCCATAGGAATTTTTTTTATATTTGGTGATCTATAGACTCATCTGGTATGCTACCATCTCAATCACTCTACTCTAGATTTAGCTACAGACTTGACTAGTAGTTACAGACTCACCCAGTCTATAGTTATAAACTCACCCAATAGCTATAGACTCACCCAATCTATAGCTATAGACTCATTCAGACTGGATTTCACCCTTCACTGAAACATTCTATCATCCTTATTATCTGATTTTCCTTCATATGGACTTCCTCAAAATTGAATATCCCTGAAGCATGCTGTTACAAACTCTACCAGACTTTCACAAAGAAAGCTTCCAACTTTTTTAAAGTTCTTTTGAACTCTCCAAGTTCAAATCTTGAACCTGCAGTATTGAAGGTCTATACTTTCCTCTTTTGTGAAAATACTTGAAGATCAGTTTGGGAAATATCTATTTATAATATTACTATAAATAATAATTTATAAATATATTTATTATATTTTAGTCATTGTATATATATAAACAATCTTTTATAAATAATCAATCCAGTAAATCTGGGAAGGTAGTCATAGTATATTCTTAGTGTATTTTATAATAGATGGTTCTTGTTACAACTATAAATCTCTTATATTAGAAATCCAAATTTTGGAGATTTGTCTTTATAAAAGAATATTAGTTACCAAGATCTAGGGACATACAGTTGTAACATTATATATATAGGTAGATCTCTATGTCTTAGAAGAGAATTGAATTATTAAATTATTCAGTTGGTCTTTCAAATACAACTGCAACTATATTCATGTATTTTTTTCTTTGATCAATTAATGAAGAGATATAAAATTTTCAAGTACTGAGTTTCTTTACATTCCTATTCCCAAGGTGAGCAAGGGCCCACTCTCCTCAAGAATCAAGAACATGTTTTGTATGGTATTTTATGTTTTTAATGTGTTTATAGTTTTAGTAATTACAAGTGTATTTCATTATTATAACCTACAAGAAATTATTTTTTAAGTTCTAAGATTAAATTTAGTTTTATAAAGTTGTGTGTTTTCTTTTCAATAGTGTGATTATCTTTAAGCAGTGTGTTTATCTTTAATAGTGTACTTATCTTTTCAACCCTATGTTTCATTTCAGTAAATTAGATTAATTTTATTTCCAGTACAAATTGTTTTAATTCTATATATGTGCTTATTTATTACATAATAAAGTTCATTTAGATTAGACTAGATTAGGATAAAACACTTAGAATATCAAACACCCCCAAACCATTCATATAGCCTACCACTATAAACCTTACTGCAAATATCTTTGGATGTTGCACTTAGTTTGATGACATAAATAAAAAAGTTGAAAAATGAAGGAATATATAACACCCATCATTTTTGGCATCGTTACCAAGGACAAATAGTTATTATTAATGTTACCCTTATTGGTCTATAGTAAAATAATAAAAACATTAAAAAAACAAATCAAAGACAAACAAAAACAAATTCTTTAGATTTATGAATTGACCTAGAGACACCAAAGGATGGTTCATCTCTAAAGATACTGAGTTAGGACTAGAGGAGGAAAGAATAAAATCTTTGACTAAGATATCCAAGAGTGAGATAAAAACATTTGAATCACACTTAGATATTCCTTTTTATTTGTCTTTAGAATTAGGGTCATTCTCATAAATAAACCTTGTAGAAAGAATCACATTTGGGATATCTTCTCCTATAAAAATAATTAACTTCGAGGATCCTTTGTCTAAAACAGTAATTTTTGGACCTTAATCTCTACAAGATCAATAAGAAGACATAAATTGGATCTCTAACATAGGTTGGGAAGAATAAATAGAAATCATGGCTAATAATCAAGGAAATCTAAAAAATCTTAAAGAAAATAAGATGTAACTAGATAGAACCTTTTTCTTTCCTATAGTCATAATCCAACATATAAAATATCTATGAAGAACATTTCACCTTAAAATTTGTCTAATTTTAGGGGAAAATCCTCAGAAGATCCAAATCCATTCTTGTTTGATTTCAACATGTTATGCCAAACTTATGATTATATAACTGATAATCAAAAAATCAAATTGTTCCCTTCTACACTTAAAGAGGCAGCCATGAGATGGTTTATGGGCCTTCCAAGTGACTCTATCAATACATGGAGAGACATGGAAACTTCTTTTACTGATACCTATTAAGATTATTATAGATTAAGGGAAAAGAAATAAGCTTTATTTAAGATTAAGTAGAATGAGGATGAAACTTTAGAGGATTATCTGGATAGGTTCATATTTTATCATAAACATAGTGGTTATCCACTGACAAAAGTAGTTAATATTGTCTTCCTTATAAGACTAGATGATGACTCTAGAGATGTTCAAAACTTGAAGGGAAAAGGAGGCATTGTAAAATTTGTTGAAGAGTTATTAATGATGTTATGGTGATGTCATGGAGGTGTCCTAGTGTGTGTATGGAGTGCCTTGATAGTCTAAGTAATAATGACAAAGTGTGCAATGTGTTTGCCCTAATATCCTTGAAGTATGATTGGTTGCTCCTCTATTTTGGCATGGTTAGAGTTGATCAGGGATGAGTATGGAGTATTGAGAATATACAAGAGGTCCCTAATATCTTTTCTAAGATTTTAGTGCTTATGTACATAATTAGAGTTCATCTAGTTGTTCATGGCTTTTATCTAGACACTTTGGGTCCAATGGCAAAAAATATGAGTAGGTAGTTTGATGACATCACCATTGCCATGTGTGGATGATTCAGAAGGAGTTGGTCATATGGTTATGATAAAATTTATGCCTATGTATTATACACTAAATCTAAATTCATGTAATGAAGCACAATCAAATATATGAGGGTACAAGGTTGGCTTCTAAGACAAAATTCATTATTTTCCCATAGCCAAATTTTCATGTGGCTAGAAAGAGTCGAGTAAGCTTGTTGATAAGGTTAGAATTTGTACATGTGGAGATATCAAGATAAAATGATCATATGGGTTTGCTTTTT